>CP053454.1:170101143-170490429 GCA_022644695.1 Cenchrus purpureus | reverse complement strand
TAAACTTGATTAAAGTGGACATGAAATGAAAGCCCAGCCCAGCAGCTAGACAAATAGCTAACTAAAATTATTAAAGATAGCGAAATGCTGTTCTTCTACTGCTGAAGAAAACATTTTTACATAATGGATATTTCATACCCAGCTTCATCGACCAACAGGTAAAATCAGGACAGTTATTACAAGGTTCGGCCCGTAGGCCAGTACACGAGCTGTGAAGTACTCCATCTTACAGCCAAACACACAAGCGAACAAAGTAAAGTAAAACATAACTGCATGTGTACAAAAGTACGGAATTCGTAATCAGTAATCACTAGCTATTGAGGGTTTAGCCCGGGATACTGATTTGGTGTAATCCTTCTTTATCTTCTTTAGTGCCACCACCACATCAATCATCGAGATTCTTCGGTCAGGTGGCTCACATGAGCAGAGCAAACCCAGCTCAAATACTCGCAAAATACTGTCATTTACGTTGCAGATAGGAGAAGCATCTAGCAGTAGCTGGTCGTCCACAACATGAATATTGAGATCACTTGGAAAGGACTGATGAACCCACCGCCTGATATTGAGATCTCCTATGAACATAGTATCCGTTGGTCGCTTTCTTGTGAAAACTTCCATTAGCATGATTCCATAACTGAACATGTCACTCTTGCGCGATGCCTTGCCAAAAGATCCATACTCTGTTTAAGGGAACAGGAATTTATATGCAATATGTAAAATTGAATGGCTTAACAATAACTATGTTTACAAATGGTACAAGTGTTAGCACCTGGCGCCATGTAGCCAAGTGTTCCAGGCATACTAGCAGTGACCTTGGAGTTGTCTTCACCAAATAGTAACTTTGCGATACCGAAGTCAGCTACATGTGCTGTCATGTCATCGTCAAATAAAACATTGCTAGGCTTCAGGTCACAGTGCAGGACCACCTCATGATGCTCATGGTGCAGATAGTCCATTGCCATTGCTACATCTAGCATGATGTCCAGTCTCTTTAGGAACCCCAAATGCATTCTACCTCCAGAGTGTAGGAGCATATCTAAGCTACCATTGGGCATGTACTGGAGTACCAATGCTCTAAAGTCTTGGTTCGAACAGACATTTAGTATCTTTATCAGGTTCCGGTGTCGAGCCAGGCGAAGAACATGACACTCAGCATCAAAGCTTCTAGTTGCTTGTTCTAGCTGCATGTCTAGAACTTTTATGGCGACCACCATGCCGGTGCTCAGTTGGCCTTTATAAACTTTTCCGAAGCTCCCAGTACCGAGAAGGTTGTTATCACTAAAATTATCAGTGGCAATAATGAGCTCATGTTTGGAGACTAATCTATGGCTTGTCACATTGCCTTGGTCATTGACCAAATCTTTAACATCTCCATTATTCTTAAGTTTCCTTCTGGTCGTTATATAGACAGAAAGAACAGTAATAGAGACAAATAATACGATGGCAACTGGAAGCAAGAACTTTAGGAACTGTATATTTTGTGATTGAGATTTTTCTTGACATGGAGAAAATCCTAGACGTGGAGCCCCACATAGCCCTGCATTTCCAATCAAAGATTGAAATGACATGTTTGAAAACACACCTCCCTCAGGTATTTTTCCTTCTAGATTATTGAACGAGAGATTCAAGGTTGTCAAGTCAGTAAAGTTTGCGAGGAACATGGGAATGGTACCACTGATATTATTGAAGGAAAGATCCAACTGTTCTAAGGTAGTAAGGTCCTCAAAGGAATCAGGGATCAGACCATCAAAAGAGTTGTGCGATAGATTTAGAACGGTGAGCATAATGTTTTTTCCAAATGATACTGGGATGGCTCCATTCAAAAAGTTGGATGAGAGGTCAATAGCAGCAACTTGTTTCAGCCCGTCTACATCACCCGGAAGTGGACCGGCAATTAAATTGTTAGAGAAATTTAGTGTGAAAACTTTATCAAGGTGGAAGATGCTTGCTGGTATAGATGAACTTAAGTGGTTATTAGAAACACTGATATATTCTAGCGCACTAAGGTTGCCCATGCTATCAGGAATAGAGCCAGAAAAATTGTTTCTGTCAAGGTTCAACCTTTGTATGTTCCCAAGCATACTAATTTGTGTCAGTATAGGTCCTGAAAACTCATTATTCGAGACATTAAGCTCCAAGAGCTCTTGCATCCCTGTGATAGACATTGGGATTTCCCCCGTGAATAGGTTGTCAGAAAGCCCTAACATTTGAAGATGGCTTAAGTTTGACAGTGTTGATGGAAGCGTACCTGTTAACATGTTACAACCAACATTAAACCAAACTAACTCTTTCGATAGGTTTCCTATTTGATTTGGGAGCTCCCCAAATAAAGAATTACTTTCAAGGTCGAGGAGTTGGAGTTTTCTACAATTAGAAAGGGTGGACAAGAAGTTAAGGTTCCCATCTAAATTATTCGCTCCAAGGTAAACGCGGTTCAGAGATGGAATGTCCCCAAATGTTGGTGGTACTGAGCCAGAGAATTGATTTTCCGCCAGAGCTAGCTGAGATAATTCCGAAAAGTTGCCAAGAAAAACCGGGATCGGACCTGTTAGCTGATTGGTTCTGAGATATAGTCCGGTAAGATGGGTGAGATTGCTAAAAGCAGCTGGGATAGAGCCAACGAGGTTATTTGCTCCCAAAGATAGTTTGGTGAGACATGGTAATTGAGCTAACCATGTTGGAAGGATACCCACAAAATGATTTACAGGTAAAAAGAGAGTTACCAAGTGTTTGCATGCTGCAAGTCCTGATGGAATCGGTCCCACAAAGTTATTAAATCCGAGATAAATCTCCTGTAGTAGAGGAAGGCTAAAACTTTGATTGTTTGGAATAGAACCCACAAAGTTGTTGTTACGGAGGTCAAGATACTGCATCCTTGACATGTTGTAGATGGTTGGTGGTACTGTACCAGATAGGTTATTGAATTCCAGATACAAGAGTTCCAACATGCGCAAGGAACCCACGCTATGTGGTACAGGACCAGAGAAGCTATTGTTTTCCAATCTGATTTCCCTTAGGGATGGCGTATTATTGAATAGGCATGCTGGTATGTTGCCAGATAACTCGTTCCTAGCTAGAGAAACCGACTCAAGGCTGTGCATATTTTGCAGTAGTCCTGACGGAATGTCCCCTGACAGGCTATTGTAACTTAGGTGAAGAACCTCAAGCCTTGTTAGGTTTCCTATGGTACTCGGAATAGGTCCAGAGAAGTCATTTCGAGGAAGGGATAGAACCTTAAGCCGATGTAACATGCCAAGTTCGGCAGGGATGGAGCCAGCGAGGCCGGTGTTTGTGAGGTTGAGTATGGAGAGGAACGAAAGATTACCGAGGTGTGGGCTGAGCTCCCCTTGAAGCGGAACACCCGCAAGTGACAGAGCTGTGACGCGCACGCGCTGCGGTGCCGGCTGCACGAGACTCCATGCCATCGGCAGAAGGAAACGTTGGATGTCCAGCTCCTTGCAAGAACGCCTGTGGGATCAGAGAGCCGGGTTTGGAAAGCCAGCAGCGTGGCCAGGTCGTTGCTGCTGCCGCCGGTAACGCTGGTGGCACTCGGGATGGCAGGAGGAGAAGCTGGGGCAGCACTAGGCAAGAGGGCAGAGAGGACGGGGATAGCCAATAATATTACAGCGGCCATTGGATCGGAGTCTGCCTTCTCGTGACTGCGTGGGACAGCACGTTGTGATGCCATCCCGAGTGTAGTAGGATTATTTATGGGGAGATTGGATGGATACTACATAGGCTGGGCGTGTGCACCACGACTCTTTTTTTTTCCTTTTTTTTTTGCAATAAAGTCTGAAGGCGACCACCGGGACCGGGCGGCGATGGTGACCGCCTCGAGGGAGAGACACCTGACGCCGGCGCTGCCCCTGGCCACGCTCATCGACCGAGAGCTCCGCGCGGGTGGCTCCGAGCGCGAGGCCCTGCGCTACGGCCACGCCGGCTTCGCCAAGCGCGGCGAGGAGTTCCTCGTCAAGCCCGACAGCCTCCACGTCTGCCTTCTCCGTCTTCGCCGTACGTACCGCCCAAAACCATTCATCAGTATATGTCCGGCAGTCAGACTATTCAACGTAGAATATGTCGCTGTATCCCTTTGCATCGAGAAATCGCTGCCAGTGACTTAGTTGTAGCAAGCTTGGTTCAGTACGTAACTCATCGTCAGTCTTAAACCAAGTCAGATCAGCAGTAACCGCCCGTTTAGATGGTGTGCGTTAAGTGGCATCTGCGATGCGAAAATTTTGAGAATCTTTGAAAGCATCTAAACAGGGCCAACATCAATGGCAGTGAGTCCCCATCCATGGTCCCTGCTGAAGGTTGAATTCAGTTGATGCAACTGGGCTAGTGCAAACGAATCTGGTCCATAGAATGGCCCACGAAAATACAAAATTCTCATTGCTACACAGTTGATGTCAATTCTTCAGAACTTCTGAAACAGAAGAAACTTATTTTCCACATTACTTAGTTGCATCTACAACCTTCATGGGCATGGATGCCAGCGCTGCCATGGGATCATCTCTGATCTCTGCAGCAGCCACGCCTATAGATTGCCAATATTTTCTTTCTTTTTGAGGAATAGGATGGTCCAAAGCCCGTACAAAGTATGATACAAGGTGTTACAAAACGACAAAAGTTGTTCTACAATTACTTGAAAATACTTCTTGTTCGATCTCTGGAAGACCAAGGCAAACTATGAATATTTGCATTCACGCCAAGATGGATGTACCAGTCTATCCACCTAAGCTCCTTGAGGCTCACCAGCACAGCTTTAGTTTCTCATCTGCAGAAGCACAGCCTTGGATCTCATTGGTCTGGGACCTCTCAACAAAACAAGTTGCAAACCGTTGCCAGTTACCACATGGGTTTCAGCTACAGAAGCACGCCGATTAAATCTCAATTGGTCCATCAACACGTGCTTTAGCATGGGTTACAATCTTAGGAGACACTAACTAATAAAATTATCAACCCCACTATTTATTTCTCTTGACATACAAAACATCCACCTTAGCGGTCCACTATCATTTAAAATTAAAATTCACTTGCCTTGGTTCGGGTCTTGGGATCCATGCGCAGATGCTGACTCCGAACTCCTCCTGAGGTTCCTCCTCGTTCACACCGTCGGCTACGGCACACAAGCAATCACACAATAAATAAAAGAAAATAAAGTTTTATTGTTTGAGCTCGAGGAGAGAATAAATGGAAAATGGAGGTAGAAATATTATTTTGGAGAGAGAGGGAATAATGGCTCGGCGGAAATATATCCGGGAGAGTGTGGTGAAATTTGGGATCGATTTGACGAAGTTTGGGGCTTGAAAAGATGGGTTAAAGATGTGTCTAGGGGTAGTTTATAGTGTGCAGGGGCTTATTTGTGAGGGACTAAAGAGCTTAGGGGGCTCTGGTGGAAAGGGGCAAGAGGGGGGCTGCGTGTGGTAAAAGGAAAAGGAAAAGGAGGAGGAGGTTTTGGGCAAAACTGCCTTCTTCTTCCTCCCTTCTTCCCTCGACACAGACAGAACAGAGGAAAGAGGGACGTCGTGGCCAGCGACCCTCCCGGGCACGGAGGCGGCCGGGAGTGAGGGGAACGGAAAGAGGAAGTCGAGGGGGGTCCGATTCCTCTCCTCACCTTGGGCGGAGACGGCTTGTGGAGGGAGATCGACGGCGGCGGGCGGACTGTTGCTGCTTCGGCAATGGTGGCGGCGTGCTGCGGAGCTCGGGAGATGGCTGGGGAGGTTTGTGGCACGGCGGAGGGCGGCTCGGTCGGTTTTTATAGGCCGAAGGCGAGGGGGGTAGGTGACCGGCGGGTGGAAGCACAGGAAGCTCGCAGTAATGGCGGGAAGGGCGGCACAAAGACGGGGCCGCACGCCTGCCTGTGATCGCGTCTTGGTAGGCGGAGATGCTCTGCAAGGAGGGGTCTCGTCGCGGTAGGCAGAGATGCGCGCAGGGACTAGTCCGTCGCGCGGGCCGGAGGCGGCACGCAGCGGAGCAGAGGCGGCGCCTTGGCGGCGCGCGGCACTGGCACGGCGGGGCGGGCGGCTGGCGGCCCGGGCGCTGGCGGGCGGCCGGCTGGCGGCCTGAGGGCGGGTCGTGGCGCAAGGGGAAAAACAGAGGAGGAAGAAGGAAGAAGGAATTCTTTCAAAAAAAAGAAGGAAGAAGGAAAAGGAAAAAGAAGAAGGAAAAGAAAGGGAGGAAAGAGGGGGTCCACGATTGCAGGCGAGCATGCGGTGGCGGTCGGGCACGCGCGTGTCCACGGTCGGCCGATCGGCGCGGGATGTGATGGCGGGAGAGGAGGGACGGCCGGCGGTCACGAAGGAAAAGATGGGAAAGTCGGGATAGACGGGAGAAATTACCGAGGTGGATTAGGGTGACCGGGAATCGAGCCCAAACGCATGAAAAGATTTTGAAGACATTTTTATCGGGTGATTTAAGAGGTGATTTAGTCGGAGGATTTTCCGAGCGTTACACTTCCGCAAACTCTGAAGACCCTTGGATTCATTCCTTAATCATTTGAAGGCTCGGGGGCTCCTATGCTACACCTATCAATTCATATTTTCAAGATAGAAGATGTAAATTCAAGATTGACCCTCAACCAGAGTCCACGACTCAGCCTGCGGCTCGGGGGCTACTCCTTATGGAGTGCGATTTCACAATTGCACTTCCACATTTTTTCCTCAACGCAGAGGATCTCGACTTCAATACAAATGAGCTGGAACACTTCCACTCTTTCGGCAGTTTAAGTACTATTGAAGACTTCTTTCAGCCTGTAGTACTCGAGACGATCAAGAACTACTCGACGAAGCTTCAAGACTACTCGAACTCGCTGCTCAAGACTACAACGTGCTCAGGGGTTTGTCGGGCATACACCGGTACATAAGGAAGGAAGAAGACGGACTCTATCCAATTCCCATGTATTCCTACTTGTCGGGGTTCTCTACCGCCGGCAAGTAAATTTCTACGATCACGTGTCTGGATCCCGATGGTAGGCAAGAAAGACACAAAAATGTATACTGGTTCAGGCACGGGAAGGCCCTACGTCCAGTTGGGGGAATGTGTGTATTCAAGCCTCAGCCTGTAGTAGGGGATACAAGCTAGTCGGGAGAGGGTCAGGTCCCAAGTCCCTTCGGTGGTGGCGAATGTTGTGTGCGTACGTGCGTGTGTGGCGAACCTTTTTTTTCTCTTGCGCGTGTCGTCTCGCGTGAACCCGAAGCCTCCCTTTTATAGCCGTGAGGGGGTCGGTGCTTCAGGGGTAAAAGAGGAATTACAGTTGGAGTTACAGTGTCGGGAGTCTTCCCCGGGCGCAAAAGTCACAGCCATACGCGGTGGTTGGGCGCCCACGTTGGTTAGGTGAAGTCCCGGCAGCATGGGCGGTCCGTTTGACCCGGCGCGGCTGGCCCTAATAGAGGTAGTCGGGAGCGGTCCGTCGGGTGCCTCCCCGAGTGGTTGGCGTGGCGGTCCGTCGAGTGCTTCCCCGAGTTGTATGACGTGGAGAGTGCCCATCGGTTCCCCGAGCGGTTGTCGGAGGGGGTCCGTGCACCCGCCACTGTGGCCTCCGTCACGCAGGTCTTTTCCCTGCACTGTGGGACTCCTGACGAGAAGGGACGTGCACCACTGTGGCCGCAGGGGTACAGGACAGGTGCCCATCCCGCCTACGAGCAGTGGAAGGCAAGGGCACGGCGCGCGGCCGTGGTCGGAGTTGGTGGTCGCCGCGACACGTGTCTTCCTGGAAGAGTCTTCCCTTCGAAGGAAACCCTACAAGTCGCGGGCGAGGCGGGACGCCGGGAAGGAACTTGTCGTGCGAGGCGACGTCCTCCGACATGAGGGGTTGTCGTGCGAGGCGGACATCCCCCCGACGTGAGGCAAGTCGTGCGAGGCGGAGTCTTGCCGGGGGCGAACAAGTCGTGCGAGGCGGAAACTGGCCACCGAGGCGCGAACTAGTCGGAACCAGCCGGCCACGATGGATTCGCCTCGCTGCGGGCCCTTCTCGGTCCCACCTGTCGGTCTTGTTTGTCGTGGGCCTGGACCCTCCTGGTCTAGCCCTCGTCACTACTAAGGACTCATATGTAATCCTACTAGGACTCTTACCTTGTAACTGACCAGGAACCCGCCCCCTGGACTATATAAAGGAGGGTGCGTGTACCTAGGAGGACAGACAACCTCTCACACCATGAGGCAACACCTCAACACCCAAACGCAGGACGCAATATACAACACCCCAAACAGAACGTAGGGTATTACGCTATCTTGGCGGCCCAAACCTATAAATATGTGTCTTGTGTCCTCGCAAGATACCTTCGGGTTCCAGTCATGACAATCCCCACCTCTATCTACTCCGATGGGTACCCCCTACGGAGGTTGACGGCTCTAAACACCGACATCGTCTGTATTCAGCTACCAAGTTTATTTTGTATATTGTAGGTAGTTCCATTTTTTCTTAATGGGAGTTCTGGGTATGGGGTTATATGGTTCCAGTGAACTCAGATTAGATTTGGAAAGATTGATTAATCAATCATACCCTGCAACATTGGAAATACTACTGTATTTTGGCTTCCTTATTGCTTATGCTGTCAAATTGCCAATTATACCTCTACATACGTGGTTACCAGATACCCATGGGGAAGCACATTACAGTACATGTATGCTTTTAGCCGGAATTCTATTAAAGATGGGAGCATACGGATTGATTCGGATCAATATGGAATTGTTACCTCATGCTCATTATCTATTTCCCCGTGCGCGCCCATGCGCGCGATGGAGTACGCGATGTTTTGCATGATTTAAAGACTTTGTTGTGATTGAAGTATGAGAAATGAGGTCAGTGTAAGCAATTATTCACACAATTCATAATATAAGCAAGAGGGCTTAAATGCTAAATGTCCGCGCCATTCTATCTAGGAGCATATGTTGATTTCTAAAAAAATGTATGTTCAACTCAACTCAATTTCGGGTTGAATCTTAAAAAATGCGGGTGTATAATTACAAAAAATTCCGCACTACTTAACTCAATTCTAGGTTGATTCTTTAGTTACATGAAAGTCTAAATGCAAAAAGTTCACTACACTCAGTCTAGGAATTCAGTTTGATTCCTCAAAATTGTGAGTTCATAATTGCAAAATGGCCACGTGACTCAATGTAGGGCAAGATTGATTACCTGGAATGCGAGTACCTAAATATAAAACATTGGCACCTATATCTAGGACTGCGGTTTTGATTGCTTAGAACTGCGAGGGTCTAAACATAAAAAATCCATGGCAATACTTTATTGCTAGAAGGGCCTGTTCGAAGGAATAGAAAACGCAGGAACGAAAGGAAACACAGAATTGACATGTAGCGTTTGTGGCAAAACACAAGAATGAAAAACAAAGTAATGAGATCAAGATGGTTGTTTGGAACGTAGGATTTGAAACATAGGAAACAAAGGAAATCCTTGCATATTTGACTTGGTTGTACAAATAGATTTTATGTTTAGCCCTCATTATAAAATGCAATTTCATATAAATAAATTAAAAAGATCATTGAATATAAATTCTAAATTAACTAATAATTATTTAATAGAGTTTACATGGGAATTATGGGCTTTAGGCCCAAAAGACATAGTGACACAGGTGACCTTTCTTTCTTTTTTCTATTCTTTTTTCTCTCCTTTATTTTCTCCATCTTATCTGTTCCTGCCTGCTTCCGTATCCTACTAGAAACCCCTGCGCGTCGTTGCCGCGCATTCCGTCGAGCGAGCCAGCTGTTTGCACTGTATTGTGTAGCTAAGAACACACATCATTGTGCTGGTGCGATAAATAAGATTTAGCTCATATGCTTATGATTGTTAGGTGGACTGGTGGAAAAGATCGAGTTCATTACTGTCATTTCTCTGTAACAGCAGAACTGGGAATCGTACATTTGGTATTTGTTTGTTATATGTAATAATGCAATTTATCCATGTAAATATACTAGTTCTAGTATGTAAGCAATAAAGCAGGTGCCTGGTAACCCACTTTCTTTAATTTGATCGTGCAAACCTACCACAGGTAAGCACTACTAGCAGGCTCATTTGTGTGACCAATTGTAGAAGATGCATGATTTATATTGCAGATCCGGACTGATTATCTAAAACGGAGTATTTGAACTTCAAAGATTTGAGGCAATTAATTTAGCACTTATCAGCTAATAAAATGTTTGTTTTGTGCTTATACGGACCGGCATATTCTTTCATTCACGGGAAAATCAATAGGTTATGAGCTTCATTCAAAGTTTTTATCTCATGGAAATCAATAGGTTCTGTACAGTGTTTCAGGGTCTCCATTCTCCACAAGGTTTAAGAAAGATTAGAAGGTATGTATGCTACTCAATAAATACTTAACTCGATTAGACATAGATTGTATAAGACTTTGCAAGGTACCTCTATTTTGACAGAAGCAAAGCGATGAACATGGCATGAATACAACTATAGTTTGACACTTCACACATGACAGCTACTCCTCCGTTCTTAAATATATGGCGTTTAGGACAAGAAATTTAGTTCATTTTGAACTAATTTTCTTGTCCTAAACGTCATATATTAAAGACGGAGGAGTATATTCTTAACCACCATCTAATAACTATACACTCGTAGTCAGATCAGCATATGAAGGCCAAATTGAATTTCAGATTTCCTAATCTTTCATCCATGTTGGTTGAGAGGAGGGTGTCCAGATGTAAGAGACATACCACAAGGAAGCTTGCCATGGGCCTGCAAGCCGCATTTGGTCGAACGACTTATAGGCACAATAGCTATCACTCTAGGAGCTACGACAGTGCTACCGCCTCTCTTCCATGTGCTATTGAACAGCACGTGCTCCACAAGATGCACGACGCTGTTCAGCTGCCCGCTCGTTCTGCTTTAAATCGCTACGCTGAGCCAATCTGTGCGGATGTACTGTCATCACTACTGAGCGTCGCTAAACCATGAGAGTCCTTACCGGTCTCGCTGCCGTCATGGACTTGCTCTGTTTCCTTCTCCGGTTACCATTTTCACTTGAGGCGCACTCGTCTTCATATCGCCGCCGCCGCGTTGACCCGACCAACGCCACCGTCGGCGATTCGTGCAACCACAGACAGCGCAGATGTCGGAGAATAGTGGCCTTGTTGAGCCCGATGGCGGATTAGCGGTGACCGCGGAGAGGAGAGAGAGGCGGTAAGGATGAGGTCACGGCCGGGCACGAGGAGTCGGCCACGGGTGACGATGACGAAATGTCGAGAGGCTTGACTACGACCGACCCGCCCAGTGGTTTGAACGCGAGATGAGATCCGACGGCCGGTAATTAGCATCGACGTGGCTCAATGAGGAGCCCAAGCTTGGACTCGGGATTCGGTATGTAGAGATCCGTGATTGAGGCGCTCTCTTTGACTCTCTTGGCTCGCCTCCGTCGCGCAGCTTCCCCTGTAGCCCACCGCGGCGCCACCCATCCTCCGTGTGGTCGCATGCCTCGCGTCGAAGCCCCACCGCACACCTTCCTCTTCGTGCACGACGCGGAGCATGAGTATGAAGACAGGGCGGGCCGCGCCACGCCTCCTCCATGTCGTCACACCTAGTTTTGTAAAGACAAAACCAAATGCATTCCTATATGTATGCGGGATAAAGTTTCATACATATAGTTGATATAAGTGAATAACGATTATGTAAGAGCAATCAAGTCCTATGAAGGTTTTGGTGATATTGACCACACAATTAAAGAACTAATGAGCCTTTGAGTATATTGTGCATACAAGAATATTTTACTGGTGCAAAAGAAAGAAAGGAGACCCCTCAATTACATGAAGAAGGATTCCTATGCTCCTTGGAGGATTCTATTTATTTTATCTTTTGAATTTGAGTATAGGACAAGCCGTACTATCAAGAGGGATTCTAATGGCAAGTTTGGGTAGATTCAAGTGCTCATAGAACATCTATCCTAATCCTAACCCATTCCTTGAGAGAGAGACGCTGTTTTGCCCGTTGTTTCCTTTGTTCGGAGGTTCCGAGTTTAATCTTGAGGTTCCAATGCAGGCTCACAGAGGTTTCGTGGTTAAGTTCCGAGATTTTTCTCGGAGGTTCCGGACTTTGAAATATGACCGCTAGCTTCTGGATCTGGGGTATTTATACCCTTGGTCCCCAACGGTCATTCTTCTTCTTCTCCCGAACGACGCCTTCAAGCTTCATTCTCTCACCTTGCATTGACTCCCAACCTACTCTCTTCCAAATCCTTGCCTAGCATTGATTGAGAGTGGGGATTCAAGTGAGATTGTGAGCAAAATCCTTCCATTCCTAGTTCTTGAGCACTTGGAGAAGCTCTAGCAAGCTTGGTGGATCTTTTACTCTTGGAGCCTTGCTCCTAGACGGCTAGAGGTTCTTGGAAGCTCTCCAACCCGATTGTGGAAGCTCCAAGGTGTTTGTATTACCCTTTGTGAATCTAGTGGAAAGTCTCCACCTATTACCCAAAGTGATAGGTGAGAGAGGAGTGGATCTTTGTGGTCCTTAGCCTTTGTGGCTTCCTCAACAACGTGGATGTAGGCAAGCCTTTGTGTGGCGATGAACCACGGGATAAATCCTTGTCTCGTGTGTCTTGTGATTTATATACTGCTCATCCTCGTTCATGCTTGTTCTTGACTAGATCTATTAGGGTTTGTTTCCGATCTACTTGTTGGTAGTTCTCTAGTTAGTTCCTTGCTTTTAAATCATCTTGCTAGGTCCTAAGGATCTCCTAGAATTTGCTAGATCTATTTTCATTCAAGTTATCCGCAGCTTTATCGTATCCTCTCCGTCTAACAGAGATCTCGGAACTTCCGTGATTATTTTGGAGGTTGCCCCGTTCGGAGGTTAGGAAATAAACTCGAAGTTCCGAACCACAACACTTTGCAGAAAAAGTTTAAATTTGTGTGCAGGCCTA
This sequence comes from Cenchrus purpureus, assembly GCA_022644695.1. Lineage (NCBI taxonomy): Eukaryota > Viridiplantae > Streptophyta > Magnoliopsida > Poales > Poaceae > Cenchrus > Cenchrus purpureus. Next base: position 170,477,545 of record CP053454.1, on the reverse strand, counting down.
TTCACCCCCCCTCTAGGCCACATTGCCTCGATCCCTTCAATTGGTATCAGAGCGGGTTATCCTTGCTAACACTTAACCGTGTGAGGATATGGCAAGTGGTGATGACAAGCAAGAGGAAGAGGAGTTTGAAGACATACCGAGTGAAGTTGATGGTGATGCCTCGAGGTAGGCAACACCTCACCAAGAGAAGTTCGACAAGCTCAAGAAGGTCAAAAGAAAGCTCTAAGGAAAATGCAAGAAAAGCAAGAAGGAAGATAAGAAAGAGAAAGAAGAAGAAAAGAAGAAAGAGGACAAAAGCAAGAAAAGAAGAAGAAAAGGAAGAAGGAAGAAGAGAAGAAAGAGAACACCTTCACCATCTCCATCACCATCTTCATCATCCTCATCATCATCTTCATCTAGTGAGAATGGAGATGGGGATGATGAGTACTATGGTACAAGAATTCCCAAGAGAACAATCAAGCCCAAGCCCAAGGCCAAGTCAAAGAAAGACTATAGAAGCGTATCCTTTAACTATGATTCTTTGGATACTAAATCCAAGGATGATGTGACTATACTGCTTGGCAAGTTACCCCAATTTGATGGGACTAACTTTGCTAAATGGAAGCATATGATGAAAGCTTATCTAACTGGCTTGAGTTTAGAATTGTGGAATATTGTGTGTGTAGGTTTTGATGATCCGAAGACTTTGGAAACCTCACACCACGTGATCGCGCAACATTAGAGGAGGAATGCTCAAGCTATAAGCATACTCCTTAGTGCCTTGAATGCCCAAGAGTACAATCGTGTTAGTGGACTAGAGATTGCCAAAGAGATTTGGGACATCCTCCACATTGCTCATGAGGGTGTTGACAAGGTCAAGAAATCCAAGATCAACATATTGATGGCGAACTTAATAGATTCACTATCTTTGATGGAGAAGGGCCACAAGAGATGTTTGATAGGTTGATGGTCATAGTTGGGAAGATAAGAGGCTTAGGTGGTGATGAGTTGGATGACCACTTTGTTGTGAAGGTGATGTTGGAGGCCTTTGCTCCAAGAAATCCTACTCTAGTCACCTTGATTAGAGAGAAGAAGAGATTTGAGGAGTTCTCTCCAAATGATGTTCTTGGGAGAATTCTTACTCATGAGCTTATGGACAAGGAAATCCAACATAGAAGAAGATTGGTGAGCTAGAAGCTAAGTTGAACAACTTGAAGGTCAAAGAGGTTGCTCCATTCTAACAAGTCAAGCAAGCCTACTACCTCATCCAAGCACTCTACTTCATCCAAGCCCTCCAAGTCAAAATCAAAGAAAGTGGAAGTAGAGAGCTCTACAAGTGACTCAAGTGAAGATGAAGATGAAAGCGCTCATGTTGAGATTGGAGATATGGCTTTGTTCATGAAGACATACAAAAGAGGCTTGAAGAAGCAAGGTTACAAGTTTGCCAAGAGGAAGTTCCCCAACAAGAAAAAGAGAACTTGCTACAATTGTGGAAGCACCGAGCACTTCATAGCGGATTGCCCAAATGAGAAGAGAGAAAACAAGAATGACAAGGGCAAGGGAAGTTACAAGAAAGATCAAAACCACATCACAAGAGAAGAAACTATAGTGGAGAAGCTCATATTGGTCATGAATGGAATTGAGATGAGAGCTCTAGTGAAGGAGAAGGAAGAAGGTTGCAACCGTGGCTATCAAGAAGCTTCCTCCACCTCAAGGTTGTTCAACAACTTGACCGATGATGAAGAGAGCCCATCCATTCATTGCTTCATGGCCAAGGGTGAGAAGGTAAAACTAGCTCAAAACCCTCTCCTCCACCTAGTGATGAGTCGAAATGGACTCTAGTGATGAATCTAGTGATGAGAAGCAAACCAACTTGTTAGTGAGATGGATAAGCAATCTAGAGATTTTATGGCTAGTTGATAGTGGAACTAGAGAAACCTAAGACATCTTACATCCGAAAGAAGTGAGCTTGAGGCTTTATGCGTTTGAAGTGAGCCAAGCGAGAGGCGTCATAGCTACTCTCAAGGAAGACCTTGCCGCCTCTCAAGCTCAATGTAATTCTCTCAAGTCGAGGAATGAAGAGCTTGAGGAGCAATATAGTCTCCTTTGGAGTATCACCTCACATCCTTCAAGGTAAAGGGTGACTCTAGTGCTTCTACTAGCAAGGGCTGTGATAAGTGTTCAATATTGATATTGAATCTTATGCTACTAATCTTGCTAACATGGAAGCTATGAAGAAGGAAATTACTAGGCTCAACTCAATCATAGCAAGGGATGCATGAATGAAAGGGTCAAGTTCAAGGAAGGAAAAAAATTTGGATGGACTTGGTCATCATAGAAATGGAAAGACAGAGGGATATTATCAAAGGACAAGAATGTATCAAGTTTGTGAGCAATGGTAAGCTCAAGGAAGATGAGTACATGCCTTCGCCCAGAGTCCAAAGGTTCCGAGGTCCAAACCCGGAGGTTCCTGAGTCCGGAAGCCTCGTGCCACACATGCATGCTAGATCCGGAGGTTCCGGAAAATTCTGAGGTTCCGGGTCTGCAAAGACAACCAAGAAGAAAGGCAAGACTCAACCTCAAAGAAGTTCCCAAGGCATCTAACACTCTTGTGTGCAGGTTCACAACCATCCAATGATGCCCAAGAGGAACAAAGTTGCTCACAAGAACAAGACTCATGCATTCACCGACATACCCCTAGCTATGTGTTGAGACGCAACAACCTTGGTAAAGTTGTTGCCACGTATGTTGGAAATGAGTCCAACATATATGTGAAAAGATCTCTATGGGTTCCTAAAGTTTTGGTTGTTAACGTGAAGGCCCCAAGTCAAATTGGGGACCTAAAAGAAGGAACTAAATTGTTTTGTAGGCATACTCCTGGGTGGATCAAGTTGGGTGCTTGATAGCGGATGTACACATCATATGACCGAGAAAGGAGTATGTTTTCATCCTACCTCCATTTGGAAGGACCAAAAGAAACAATTGCCTATGGAGGGATACAAAAGGAGAAGTCATCTGTAGGTGATATCCCTATCTCTCAAAAATATTCAATTACCAATGTTTACATGTTGATCCGTTGGGTTACAATCTATTATCGGTTCACAACTTAGTGAGATTGGTTTTGATTGTCACTTCGGATAAGGGTGTGTCCATCATAAGAAGGAGGATTCCTCTATTGTCCTTATGGGTCGCTGAGGGGAGGCTTTACCTAGTTGATCTCAACAAAAGTAAGGTTTCTCCCAAGACTTGTTTAGTGGCAAAATCTAGCATGGGTTGGCTATGGCATCGCCGACCAGCCCATGTTGGCATGAGGAACTTGGCCAAACTTTTGAAAGATGAACACATCCTTGGACTAACAAATGTACATTTTGAGAAAGATAGGATATGAGCATGCTGCCGAAAGCAAGTAGGAGCACCTCACCCACCAAATAGCATCCTCACTACATCAAGCCCGTTGGAGCTCATTCACATGGATCTATTTGGACCGTGGCCTACATAAGTATTGGTGGTAACAAATATGGCTTGGTTATTGTTGATGATTATTCTCGCTCACGGGGTGTTCTTTGTGTTTGACAAGAGTGAAGTACAAGGAAGGTGAAGACCTTCATAAGGAGAGCACAAAGGGAGTTCGAGCTACCAATCAAGAAAGTGAAGTGACAATGGCTCAATTCTAACACCAATGTTGAAGAATTTCTTGATGAAGAGGGCATCAAGCATGAATTTTCAGCTCCTTATACCCCTCAACAAAATGGGGTGGTTGAGAGGAAGAACCGGACTCTTATTGAGATGGCAAGAACCATGTTGACCTAGTACAAGACTCAAGACATCTTTTGGGCGAAGCCATCAACACGGCTACCATGCTATCAACCGCCTCTATCTTCACAAGTTTCACAAGAAGACCTCCTATGAGCTTATCACCGTAAAAAGCCTAAGGTGTCTTACTTTAGAGTGTTTGGGTGCAAATGTTTCATTCTAAACAAGAGGCCCGAACTTCTAAGTTTGCACCAAAGGTTGATGAAGTGATTTCTTCTTGGTTATGGTCCAAATGAGCATGCTTACCGAGTCTTCAATCTAACCACGGAGGATTGAAGTCACTAGATTTGACTTTGATGAATCTAATGGCTCTCAAGTGAGCAAGTTGACTTAAATGTTGTAATGAGAAGCCATCTTGTGAAGCAATCAAGCAATTGGCCATAGGTGATGTTAGACCAGTTGAAGCACAAGAGGAAGATGAGGATCAACCCAAGCTTCAACACCACTCAAGGGCAAGTCACTGGTTCGCAGATGTGCAGAGGAGGTTAGAAAATCTCGGAGGTTCCTGAAGGCATCGAACTCAACCTCCGGAAATTCTCTGAGGTTCCGGTCTGAAACTCAAGACCACAAGACACTGTGAACCGGCAATCTAATCGCAAGAGGCTGCTCAAGCAAGTACATCTCGAGCCTCAAGCTGATGAAGATGATGAAGACCAACCTCTACACCAACCTCTTGGACCATCACATCCTCGTACATCAAGTTATACAAAGGGATCATCCTGCTGACAATATCCTTGGGAGCATAAGGAGAGGGTAACAACACGATCTCGCTTAAGAATTTTTGCATTTTACTGTTTGTTTCCTCTCTTGAACCCATTAAGGTAGATCAAGCTCTTGAGGATCCGATTGGGTGGTGGCTATGCAAGAGGAGTTGAACAACTTTGAAAGAAATCAAGTGTGGGAGTTGGTGGAAAGACCAAGACGAACATCATTGGCACCAAATGGGTCTTTAGAAACAAGCAAGATGAGTTTGGCATTGTGATTAGGAACAAAGCAAGATTGGTTGCTCAAGGGTACACTCAAGTTGAAGGACTAGACTTTGGAGAAACATATGCACCGTGGCAAGACTTGAAGCAATACGGTTTCTACTCGCCACGCCCATCATGACTTCAAGCTATATCAAATGGATGTCAAGAGTGCATTTCTCAATGGACCACTCTCAAGAAGTCTATGTTGAGCAACCACCGGGTTTTGAAGATCTCAAGCATCCTAATCATGTACAACAAACTCCGTAAGGCGCTCTATGGGCTCAAGCAAGCACCAAGAGCATGGTATGAATGCCTTAAGGATTTCTTGCTCAAGCAAGGCTTTGAGATAGGCAAAGCCGATGCTACTCTCTTTACTAGAAAAGTTGATGGTCATATCTTTGTGTGCAAATATATGTCGATGACATAATATTTGGTAGTACTAATGAAACTTTTGTGAAGAGTTTAGTAGGGTGATGACAAAGAGGTTTGAGATGTCCATGATGGGTGAGCTCAAGTTCTTTCTTGGATTTCAAATCAAACAAGCAAAGGAAGGGACGTTCATATGTCAAACCAAGTACACAAGGGATATGCTTAAGAAGTTTGACATGGACAAGGCAAAGCCCATCAAGACTCCAATGCCTACCAATGGACACTTGGACCTCAATGAAGAAGGAAATCCGTGGACCAAAAGGTATATCGCCCATGATCGGCTCTCTTCTTTACTTATGTGCATCTAGGCGGATATTATGCTTAGTGTGTGCATGTGTGCTAGATTTCAACTTAGAAGAGTGCCATCTCATGGCCGTAGAAGAGAATCTTGAGATATCTAGTGCATACCCCTAACCTTGGCTTGTGGTATCCTAAGGGCTCCACTTTCGATCTACTTGGCTATTTGGATTCGATTATGCCGGTTGCAAGGTAGATAGAAAGAGTACATCGGGGACTTGCCAATTTCTTGGTAGGTCTCTAGTGTCTTGGAGTTCTAAAAAGCAAAACTCAGTAGCCCTTTCCACCGAGGCCGAGTATGTTGCGGGCGCTTGTTGTGCTCAACTACTTTAGATGAAGCAAACCTTAAGGATTACGGATGTCACTTTACCCATATCCCACTTTTGTGTGACAATGAAAGTGCCATAAAGCTTGCAAACAACCCCGTAAGCCATTCTCGTACAAAACATATAGACATCCGTCATCATTTCTTGAGAGACCACGAAGCCAAAGGAGATATCGCTCTAAGTCATGTGAGCACCGATCAACAACTAGCCGATATCTTCACTAAACCTCTCGATGAGTCAAGTTTTGTAGTTTGAGGAATGAGCTAAATATTCTTGATTCTCATTGCGTGGCTTTGATCTCTAGCATGCCTTGGTTGTTTGCTTCATAATGTTGATATTCTCACGAAAATTCTTTTGAAAAGCTTTTGTAAAAACTTTAATTTAATAGTGCTTCAAAATCTATTTTCATATCCCTAACTTGTCTCAAGTGGCTATAGTTGTATGTGTGATTGCTTGTTTTCTAGCCACTTGAGTCAAGGAAACCATGACCCAAAGATCTAGTTGATAAAAGGTTCAAAATCTCAAAAGGAGCAAAGTTGAGTCCTCGGAATTCAAGTTTCTAAGCTCGAAAAAAATCTTTGAGGTTAGAGCCTCGAAGCTCGAGAAAATCTTGAACTTCCAATCTTTATCGACTCAGATTTAGTCCGTCGAGGAGGAGCGAAAGGAATCAAGCATCTCCAATGGAATATTCTTTACCCCTAGGGTTAACCCATCTCTCCCTTTCACAGATTTACGGATCCCTTTTCACCCATCCATTCCTCTCTCTCTCATCGCGCTCTCTCTCTCACCGCCGCGCCGCCTTCTTCCTCGCCACGGACCGACATCCTCGTCCCGCCAGAGAGGCGCGCATCTCCTTCATCGCGGGCCGCAGTGAAGATGGAGGGAGCAGCCGGGTTCGACCTAGATCCGTCGCCTGTTCCAAGTGAAGAAGGAGGAGGATGTCCTGATCTTCATCAACACCTTCCTCCCTCGCCGACCTCTTTGTGAAGCGAGGGAGAACGACATTGCACCGCTGAATTCATCCGATGAGTTGTTCCTCCTCGCGCCACAGATCTCTGTGATCCGGAGGGGACCTCGGCTACGCCCTCAAGGCCAAAAGCTTCCCAATCTCGTCGATTCATTCTCCTTTCCTCTAATCCAAGGTAACCCTAACCCTAACCCTAATCCCATCGCTTACCTTAGGGTTCTAGGTTTTCTAGTGTAGAGATGCTATCCTGCTATTCTGTGGAATGCTGTGATGCTGTTTGATTGAACTTAGTTGAAGGTTGAATCAAAGTACAAAATGCAAGAAGGTTCAAAGAGTCTCGAGGTTGAGAAAATCTCGAGGTTCCGAACTCAGAGCCAATCGTAGGTTGATTTTGATTCAAAATTCCACTAAGATACAATTCACTTGCATCACTTCACCCATTCTATGTCGTCCTTTTATATCTAGTTTGCATCTCTTGGCTAGGTTTCAGTTGAAGGTTGAATCAACAAACATTTCTCTGTCGGTGCCAGACTCTGAGGTTCGAGAAAATCCTCGGAGGTTCCAAGTCTATTGACAAGGCGACTGATTCAAAATTCCAACGAACCTTAACCAATTGATCTTCAATATCTGTTTTGGTCTCTACACCTACTCTCTTGATCTATTCCTTATCATTATCTATCCCTTATCCGGCGGATGTCCGGAGGGTCTGTGACAAGACTTATGCTAAGAGGCGAGGCGTGACCTTATGAGACTGCAGGAGAAAGAGCTTACAAGATTGCAGCAGCAGGGTGGCAGTAGTGGCGGCAGGGGGCAAGGCAACCCTAGAAGAGGCGGTGGCGGCTTGTCAGAGAGGCTGGATCGCCTCATGTTGAAGACAATGGGGAACAGAAGGAAGACCATCCCATTGAACTTGAAGATGACATGTTACTTGGAGAGATTGACTCCACATACCGAGGTATCATAAGAAGGCTGCTCAAGAGGCATCCCCAACAAAATATGACAATTCGGTGTACATTGAGCACACCAACTATGATGGAGCAGATACCTTGTCAAGAAGGCAAGAGAAGAGAATCCTTATGTCAACCCAAAGATGGCTGCTATAGACTATAGGTTTTGGTTTTCACTTCAAGTTCTATGAGATCTTTGAACATCAAGATGAAGCTGATCAAGATGAAGTGGATTGACTTCACTCACTTGGAGGCAAGAACAAAAGGAAGGATGTGCTTGACTTGGTTGAGATACAAGATGAGGGACATTATGAGTTTCAAATATGATCGAACATTGAAGTACTAGCACAATTCCATGCAACTTTCTTCCATGAAGACACAAGAGAGACCATTCCTGGATGACCGAGGGGTACACTACAAGATTGACTTCACCACTTTTGCAAGTTGTTTGGGTTCACAAGGAAGACAGGGATCCGAGGGTGATCCACTATGAGCAAAGACATGAACCACAAGATGATCTCTCGACTTATGAGTATGAAGACCTTGCAGATGGCTCCACAACAGCTCTCAAATCTGTCTACTATGTGCTGAACAATATGTTCAGGGAGACCATCTATCCCAAAGGTGGGAGTGACTCTACTTCGAGGAGGTTTGCTCCAAATCTGCTTGCAAGGATGCCGGGCAAAGCCCTTCTCCGTCAAGAGGTTCATTTGGTTCAATCGATGAGGTGACTTAGAGTGAAATGCAATCTGCCCTATGCACCCTACATCATGTATATGATTGAGATGGTGTCAGGGATCAGCTTCAAGAAGGATGTGGAACATGCCTCTTATCAAGTGAAGCAATGGCGATCGGAAGAAGTAACAAGTGGTTGAAGACTACATCATCAAGAAGGCGGGTCTGGCGAAGGGGAGCCAGCAGGCACCCATGCCTCGCCGGTCTACACAAGCCGAGGGCATGGTGAGGACACCGGAGGTTTTGCAACTGGACAAAGAACATGTATGTATGAGGCGAGGACATGAACAAGTGTTGAAGCATCAAGGGCTGCCCTTTAATGCTATCTTGCCTCCTCCACCTATCTTCCCCGAATTTCCGAGTATACCACTAGTGAGGGTGAGATGAGGGTGAGAAGGACAGAGGTAGCCCACGCCGGAAGAGACATGCTGCTGCTCATCGATGATGAAGAAGAAGATGTTGAGCCTTAGTGCTAAGATGGCCGGTGAAAGAGGTCTGGAAAGAAAGCCATGGGGACTTCCACTCCTGTGAGCAAGGAAGAAAGCCCTGTGGAAGATCCGGAAGGCACCGATCTCTCTCGATTCGATCGATCTTGACCGGAATCGATGACACTATTCACGAGGCGAGGAGGAGGATGCGTGATGAATGATTCTGCAGTCCAAATCTAACTCTTCTTTTGTTAATCGTTGACAAAGGGGAGAAAGATGAAGATTGAGATGATCAAGACCCAAAGTTTCACTGGGTGGCGCTAACAAAATCTTTTGTTCTTTGGTGAGATGAGAGTGTAACGCTCTTGGGCCTCTCATGAACTCACGGTGGTAATTTGTTGAACTTGTCAGAATCTTTTAGCTTGCCTCTTGGCAAGTATGGATTTGTCATGGTTGAACCTTTGGGATGTGAAAACTTTAAAACTCATGGTTGTTGTGTGTGTAATAGGGCTAGATGTTGTTGAATGTTTCTATCTTATCTAGCTGCTATTTCGGTTTATGTTGTTGCAATGCCTGTGTGAATGAATGTTGAGTATCATCACAGACTTGGAGGTTAGAATTTTTCCGAGGTTCCAACTCGGGTTCATCCTCGAGGTTCCGAAACTTTCTGAGGTTCGAACTCATAACAGATAACTCTCTGTGTGTATGACATGCCATATGCATCACGACATTGTTACACTTCTTTTGCACCCTCGATGACATGAATACAATATATCCTGTCACTTTACTCACAATGTATGCAATTCAAATGTCATATGAGACATATCACTCTATTCAAAAGGGACATGCATACATTGAGGGGAGACTTGTATTCAAATCATCAAAAGCTCAATCTTTCAAATTAAATTGTAAACTTTAATTGGTCAACATTTACCAAAAGGGGAGATTGTAAGAGCAATCAAGCCCTATGAGGGTTTTGGTGATGTTGACCACACAATTAAAGAACTAATGAGCCTTTGAGTATATTGTGCAAGTACAAGAATATTTTATGTGCAAAAGAAAGAAAGGAGACCCCTCAATTACATGAAGAAGGATTCCTATGTTTTGGAGGATTTTATTTATTTTATCTTTTGAATTTGAGTATAGGACAAGCCGTACTATCAAGAGGGATATTCTAATGGCAAGTTTGGGTGGATTCAAGTGCTCATAGAACATCTATCCTAATCCTAACCCATTCCTTGAGGAGAGAGACCTGCTGTTTTGCCCTGTTGTTTCCTTTGTTCTGGAGGTTCGAGTTTAATCTCGGAGGTTCACCACTCCAGCCAGAGGTTTCGTGGTTCTAAGTTCCGAGATTTTTCTTGGAGGTTCCGGGACTTTGAAATATGACCGTTACATAGCTGGATCCGGGGTATTTATACCCTTGGTCCCCAACGGTCATTCTTCTTCTTCCCGACGACGCCTTCAAGCTTCATTCTCACCTTGCATTGACTCAGATCCTACTCTCTTCCAAATCCTTGCCTAGCATTGATTGAGAGTGATTCAAGTGAGATTGTGAGCAAAACCTTCCATTCCTAGTTCTTGAGCACTTGGAGAAGCTCTAGCAAGCTTGGTGGATCTTTTACTCTTGGAGCCTTGCTCCTAGACATAGAGGTTCTTGGAAGCTCTCCAACCCGATTGTGGAAGCTCCAAGGTGTTTGTATTACCCTTTGTGAATCTAGTGGAAAGTCTCCACCTATTACCCAAAGTGATAGGTGAGAGAGGAGTGGATCTTTGTGATCCTTAGCCTTTGTGGCTTCCTCAACAACATGGATGTAGGCAAGCCTTTGTGGCGAAATGAACCACAGGATAAATCCTTGTCTCGTGTGTCTTGTGATTTATATACTTGCTCATCCTCGTTCATGCTTGTTCTTGACTAGATCTATTAGGGTTTGTTTCGATCTACTTGTTGGTTCTCTAGTTAGTTCCTTGCTTTGAAATCATCTTGCTAGGTCCTAAGGATCTCCTAGAATTTGCTAGATCTGTTTTCTTCAAGTTATCCGCAGCTTTTATCGTATCCTCTCGTTCTAACAGATCTCGGAACTTCCGTGATTATTTTTGGAGGTTGCCCGTTCGGAGGTTAAAACAAACTCGGAAGTTCCGAACCACGATCACTTTGCGAGAAAAAAAATTTAAATTTGTGTGCATGCCTATTCACCCCTCTAGGCCACATTGCCTCGATCCCTTCACGATAAGATATCCGTAAAAGAACACAAACAACTTACAAGTCTATCGAGATAAGCTCAATCCTCGAAAGCGGAGACACCAAACTTCACGGTCGAGGCAATCGACCGGGGCTGCGACGCCTAGCATCATCATCTTCAACGACTTCACACCTTTTTCTTCTAAGCGTGATGGAAGGATGAGTACACTTATGGTTGGTACTCAGCAAGGCCACAAGAAATAACCAGAGAGTGATTTAAGTCTATCTTTAAGTTTATTAATCATGTAAGGGTCCATGCCGCTCTTGATCATGAAGCTAATCGATTAGTTTTAAACACTGCAGAGGTTGTACATCTTTACCCACAGTCGCGTAAAAGTTCAAGAACTTTAGACCCAACCATGCGATGCTTGCAAGGCATCATACCACACTCTGAGATATGATTGCATAGGGACGCTACGAGACATTTACAAAGATTACCTAGTATGGACTGCTCGCTAGGTTACATGAAAACGCAGTGCATAAAGCTCCCTGGGTACCGTGTCTTAGCAAAGCCCAACTCCCACTAGGCAGTGTCTATACACCAACCATCAGTCACCCCTCGCCTTTCGTAAATCATATCACATACTAAAATTTCTAATTAATTAGTCAAGATAGAGCCATATGTCTTGTGGTTGCACTGTTTTCTGGGTGGTCGCTCCATGTTCCGATTAATGCACAGTATTCTTGTAAATAAAGCATAGGTAGAAGGATGGTTAGGGACACTTCGCTTTGAGATCTTCCTTCTTGAAACTCTTTATCTTCAAAGCAAGCGAACAACGATCTTCTACTAAGCAAACATCGGAACAACCATACAAAGCAAATAAATAAGAACTAAGAACAAAGCACCAAACAAAAGGAAAGGCTTTAAAAAGAGCACTAAGGGATATGCTCGATTAGATTTATGAAGCAGTTGATCGAGCTAGAAAAACTAGAAAGATATGAAACTCTATATAAGACTATATGAACAAAAAGAGGCCGAGATAGAGGCGGCGAAACATCTATCGAACGATTTGCATTTATGAGAGAACAAGACTATAAGCTTAGGTTTATTTTAATTAGCAAAAGGTATGCGAAGGATATTTTATAAAGAAAATACCCTAAGTTGGAATTAATGCAAATTAAGTATTTGAAGAAACCGAGATAAAGAACCTAGTCAAGTTTTATTTATAAACGTTTATGTATAGATTAAACCAATTAAACATTTACTTTGAGAAAAGGTGAACTACTAATCGAATTAAAGCATATGTCATGTTGAACTAAGCAAACTTTATTTAGAAAACACGTGCATGTTGGCATTAGTCCAGTTAATGTTTAGTTATAAAAGCCGGTGTAAAAGACTATTCAACTTTTAATCAGAAAAGTTAATTAAATATTAAGCAAATTAACATTTGGTTTATGAAAAACCGAGATGTGACACTAATTAGATTTTATTTACAAAAGCATATGATTTAAACATTAATCACGGCGGTGTATGACACTATATAACTTTTAATTAAGGAAGACATGTATAATATGCGTTAATCAAATTAATAATAAAATAATTTTAAAACATGCATAGTGAAAACATTACCACTAACATGTACTTTATATTAATATGAACCTAACGCATAATTTGAACCGATCAAAACGGTGCAAAAACATGAGAGATATGGATTAAACAAGGTGCGAGGGACCTATCTGCGACTAACTAAAGAACTGAAGGGCTAACAGAAAAAGTTAACAAGACACACCAAACAGTTCTTGCGAATAGATCGAAGATCAGGGTTAGATCTACAAAAGGTCTCGGGTGGGCTTTATGTGAAAGTAGGATATTTGTAGGGGGTTTTCGAGAGTTGCAAGACACGTAAACTAATCTAAAGATAACAGGAAACCATAGGTAGGGGCTTAAACATAAAAGTGCCTTATCTATAAGGCAGATCAGATCGATGCCTTCTTCCTGGACGCCATGGCCGGCGGACGGAAGGCCTAGCCGGCCAAATTAGCGGCGGTCGGCTGGCCTACGAGCTCGGGAAAAGCAAAACGGAGAGAGGAGATCGAGGAAAATCGTAGACGTGCTCACCAGCAGTGGGGAACGACGGCAGCGGCCGGAATTTGGAGAGGATGGCGCAGGTGGTCGGCTCGGGCGACGCACAGACGGGCGGCGCTCCGGTGGTTCTGGCGCAGATAAGGACTCGAATGAGGCATGGAAAGAGATACGAGGATGAGAGGATCATGGGTATGCTCACCGGCGATGGAGACGGACGGGAGCACCCGGATTTCGGCTGGACGGACGGCGGCCTGCAGCTCGGGTGCGCCACGGGCGGTGACGTTCCGGTGGCCGGAATGCGACAGGGAACGGAGCTCTGGACGCGGCTCGACGTCGCGCGGCTCCAGGTGGCAGCGGCTTCGTCCGGCAACGCTCCAATGCGGCGGAGCGGCGACGGCCGCCGGTGCTCTGCTCCGGCGCTGAAGGCGGCGGCGCAGCGCAGGAGCGAGCGGGGCGCGACGCAGGGCGGCGGAGGCAGCAGCTAGGGCGCGCGAGGGGCTCGGACGCTCGCCCTTTATAGGCATGCGGAGGATCCTGGCGTGGCGCGCACGCCGAGGGCAGCCTGGCGGCGGCCATGGCCGTATGGCTCTGCCTGGCCGATGGGCCTCGCGGGCTGGAGCGGGTCGGGGCGGTGCAGGTCGGGCCTTCGGGCTCGGCCCAAACCGGAAGGATAAGATTTTTTTTTTCAGAAATCATTTCTCGTGATAAGAAAAATCCAGTTAAACTAGATAATTTCATATGGCCACGAAAATATTCTGAAAATCCCAAAAATTTCAGGAAAATTCTCAGATATAGATTGGAGCACGATCAATCCTAACAAATTATTTGGAGCTCATGAAAAGGATTGTAGGGCCTTCTATTAAATAGAATTAGCTCAAGAAAGGTGAGAATAAATTCGGAAAAAGGTTGAAAAAATCTGAAAATAGGATTTTGTCAGCACTTAAACGCATTTTGAAATGTTTTGCACTCATGAAACACCTAAATGCATCGGCATGAATGCAACACACACATCGAACCAAGTTATTTGATTAAGAAAAACAATCAATGTTTTTTCTATACTATATTTCTTGTAAAGAAAATAAATGTTGAATTTTTTAAAATTATGAGAAAATCGTTGTTTAAATATTCTTTCTATTCACATCACGAAATTCAAAAATTTTGTGACTTCTACCTCCTCCGCTGAATCGAGTCGACCCCGGTGGCAGAGCCAGCAAGCCCCAAGAAAAGCAACCACCCTCCTTCCAAACCTTCCTCTCCGGAGGCGGGAGGCGGTGGTGGGCGCATAGAGAAGTCTGCAGCGGATTGGTCATCTCAAGCAAGCATGGCGGAGAGAGGAGGCAAGGCGGGAGGAAGGAAAGCGGAGGTAGAGATAGTGACTTTCTTTCCTTGGGTCGATCGACCCTTTCCTCCCGGAGGAAGGTGTCGTTCCGCGTTCGAGACACCTTCTGCGTTTGTTTCCTCTGGAATCGTTTCTGCGATTTTTCCCGTGTGAGATTCTACGTTCAGGGCCTTAGATCGTGGTCGGGTTGATTCTTTGGAAACATGAGGCCTTAATGTAAGATGTCCAACACACTCAATATAAAGTCCACTGACTCAATGTGATGGTATAAGTACAAAATGTCCACAAATTCAATGTAGGGTAAGGTTGATTCTTTGGGAACACAAGGGCTTAACATCGCACCTATGTCAGGGCGCGGTTTGGTTTCTTAGAAATGCAAGGATGTTAACGTAAAAATTCAGCGGCAATTGTTAGCTGTTGGATCGCGATCGGATGGCGCAGCCATTTCTGAGCAATGTGGACCGTAGATTGATTTTGAGAAAGCATGAGGGTCTAAATGAAAAAAAGTTAGCGACAAATGTCCATTCCTAGCCCTTGGATTGTGATCGGACGGACCACGTGATTTTTGCTGATGTGTAAGCACATATGTGGAAGCACAGTGGCAATACTTTATCGCTAGCCGTCATATCTAAAGATGGCAACGGGCGAGCTGCCCGCGGATACACCCTTCTTGCGCCCGCACCCGCGACCAAAATCCCACGCCCGTGCCCTCCACCCGCCACGGGCAGGAAGCCTTGCCCGTGCCCTCCATCCGCGGGCATCACGTGCCCGCGGGTATGCCCGCGGGCCGCTGGCTTCACAGCATGAGAGGAGACGGGGCCGGCGGCATCACGGCGCAGATGGGGAGGAGCTGGGGACCGACGGGCAGCGGCCAGGCAGCTTTGGGACAGGGATGGGAGGGAGCTGCTGGTTGGCAGGAGGGCGGCGGCGCGGCATGGATGGGGAGGAGCCGGCCAGCCGGGGGCCGCCAAGGTGCTGACGGGGAGAAGCCGGGAGCCGCCGCCGTCTCAGCATGGATGGGGAAGAGCAGGGCCGCGGCGGCGGCACGACATGGATGGGGAGGAGCCGGGGCCGCCGAGGCACGGACGGGGAGTAGACGGGAGCCGCCTCCGTCTCAGCGTGGATGGGGAAGAACAGGGGCGGCGACGTCGCAGCATGGATGGGGAGGAGCTGGGCCGCTGCTGCTGCGGACGGGGTTGGATCCAGGGGCATCCGGCGGCAGACGGGTGGATCCGAAGGAGGGCAGCGACGGGAAGTGGCGACCGGCGGGAATCGAGGTGGAGGTGGGGTGCGCCGGCAAGGAGTCAGGAAGGTAGGAGAGAAATTGTGGTGGAGGTGGAGTTGGGGACTTGGGTGCGGCGGCCACGAGCCCAAAAGGCAGGGGAGGAAACCCTATCTGAACTTTATATACATGGTCTTGGGGCTGGGGCCACATGTCAGCTATTGGAGCGGGTTTGACGGGTTTGCGGGTGCGAATATCATTTTTCCCTGCCCATGAGCAAATATCCGTTGGGTTTAGGATCACACCCGCGCCCGCGCCCGCGGGCAGAGACTCAAACCCATATCCGCGCCCATCGGGTTTCGTATCCGCGGGCACGCGGATATTTCGTGCCCGTTGCCATCTTTAGTCATATCGTTATCAGGTTGATTCTTTGGAACCATGAGGGCATTAATGTAAAATATCTTACAATATAAGACTAACTCAATGTGAGGGTATAATTACAAAATGTCCACGTATTGTATGTAGGGTAAGGTTGATTCCTTGAAACACAAGGGCTTAAATACAAAACATCAGCACCTGTATCGAGGACCATGGATTTGATTTCTTAGAAATGAAGGGTCTTAACCTAAAAATTCAGCGGCAATTTTATCGCGATCGGACAACACTATGATTTTTGAGCGACGTGGATCACAGATTGATTTTGGGAAAGCATGAGAGCCTAAATGCATAAAAGTTAATGACAACTGTCCATTTCTAACCGTCGGATCGTGATTGGACGGACCACACATTTTGCTGATGTGGCAGCACAAATGGGCTGGAAACTGCCAGGATTCATATGTACCAACCAATGCCAAAATCTAACGAGAAACATTATACTAAAACCTTGTGCCTCCTGCCCTTGTTCAAGGCGAGAAACATCAGTTTGCTCCTGCCATAGCCATTGATGTGTCTATTCAACCTTGTGTAGTATCATTATAAAACCAACGTTTATTACAGAAATGCAATAAACAGAGATGGCACATCTAAGGAGAAACATGGACGGATTCAACTGGGGCTATTACCTAGTACTCCATGTGTCCCAAATATAGCTTCGATTAGACTTTTTTTAAAGTCAAACTTTTTCAACTTTGACCGTGAATGACGAAATAACCATAAATATTAATAACATAAAAATGATATTGGTAGATTTACCAAGAAACCGACTATCAAAAT
This sequence comes from Cenchrus purpureus, assembly GCA_022644695.1. NCBI lineage: Eukaryota > Viridiplantae > Streptophyta > Magnoliopsida > Poales > Poaceae > Cenchrus > Cenchrus purpureus. The sequence goes on along the minus strand of CP053454.1, from coordinate 170,460,618 downwards.
ATGTAATCTTTTCTATTTAATATAAATTATTTTAAAAGTTATTGTTGATCAAAGTTGAGAAAGTTTGACTTTGAAAAGTCTAAACGTAACTATATTCTCAAACGGAGGGAGTAAGTCATGGACATGGACTTGAAAATTCCAGCAATTAGCATTTTGGCAAATGAGCAATCATGGCATCTAATCCGTTATCATTTGCCCATTGCTGGTCCATTCTGCTCAAGCTCTACTGTTCTGCATGGCTGGCTGGCTGCATGTTGCAGGAAAAGGCACAACCAGCCTTCAAGAACAACGAATAATAACTTCTAGAATGATTGAGATTTAACTATCTCTCAATTACTTTTTTAAGCCATAGATGTTAAATTCAGCTAGAGAGGCACCTACTCCTTTTGTCAACTCAACAGCAATGATTGAGATTTGGTTTCTTCTCAATCACTTCTTTTAAAAAAGGACCCATAGACCCGTTAAGCAAAAAAAAAAAAAAAGAGTGGAATTTTTCAGTGCACCGGTAGTTTCTTTGGGTTGCATTTTTCAACTTGAACCCTCTTTTTGGTCAATTTTTTAGAAAACTCATGGACAAGCTTTTAAAAGAAAAAGCACCAAATGATTACAGACAGGTAGCAGACCGCCAAAACAACTGTTTTTGCCTGCCCTAGTGCACGAGGCAACGAGTCTAGGTACAAGTCGAAAAAGAAAATATGAGAAGAAAGAAGTGAACTGGTGTGGAAGAAACCACAAAAGAAACAAAAGTGAAGGCAGATGCTGGAGGCGATCTGGAGAGCAGCATGGTACCATTTGGATCCAATTGCTTCCCAAGTCAGTTTGTCTTGCTTCCCACCCCTTTCACCACAATAACTAGATGCTTCTTCTAGATTTAAGTGTCTCGCCTTCTCCTGTTGAAACCCAAAATCAAACATGTAGATTAATGTTCCATTTATGTATTCTGCTAAAAAAGACTAGAAATAGGAAAAAAATTTGTATTGTGAAAGCAAAATTTCTGAATGAAAACAACATGCAATTTGAAGAAAATTAGATGATATGAAACAACATTTTTTACTACAACAAAAAGAAACTGCTATCCTAAAAATGGTAGATAACAACAATACTATATTTCATATACAGTTAGAGATATGCTTGTCGAGTTACCAAAATACCCATTTCTATAATGTTCAATATCGAAAACAATTATAACGGTCGATAAAAAAATGGCTAGTAGATGTTTTAGAAAACAAATGGCATGTACAGAGAGAAATGGAAATTACAAGGGAGACCTCATAGTGCATAACCTCATCTGATAATTGCGCATGGCAAAGCTATAATGTAGCAACAAAACATATATATCTCAACATCCCAACCACACAACAATATAGGACCTTGAGTCAAAATGCAATAATAAGCACTACAAGAAGGCAACTAACAATCTTACCAAGATACTGCGATTGAATCTTCACGAGTCCGAACCTTGAGCACATAGCAAAGATTACAGCCAAATAAAACCTGCTAACGACAGGGCAAAGGGCATAAGAAGACAAGAGGTAACAAAGGAAAACGTGAAATCGGAGGAAATGTGACAACATGTTACGAGATAGGTTGGACACATCTCAGAATCGGGAGCAGGAAATGTGAGAGAAAACTTGCGAGTAGCCAAGTACTGACATGCATGAAGAGATACTGGACAACACTAGAGGATACTGGACAACACTAGAGGAACAACAAAAAATGGAAAGGAAAACACAAATCGTGCCCACCACACCAGGGATGAGAAGAGCAACATTATTCATGAGAAAAGAGGCGACTACATTACGAGATGAATTCGACTAAGGAAAGGAAATCCTAGTCCAGCAACCAGTAGAAACAATCTCCACTACCAAAATCCGAACCACCATGGAGCGGAGGCGCCACAAATGGAACAAGGGAAGGAGGAGAGGTGGAGGAAAACCGAGCGAAAACTCAAAACCCTAGTCACCATGGAATTGGGAAGCATTAAAAGATGAATCTTGAATTTTATTGTAGCAGTTTACATCCTTCAGTTCTTCATTAGACCACAATATGACTCTTGGATTACCATTATACAATCCACAGTTTAGGAAAATACTTTCACAATTCTGCAAAAGAAATGAGAACATTTTAGATGCTGACGATAGCAGCAAACTAGGATCAACAAAAAGAGACTTAAAAAGAGGCTAGTTCCATGTAAATGCAAACTGTTATTAAAATTCAGAAAGCTCCTGTTTGAAATTCAGGGAATGGAAATTCTATTTTAAAAAGTAATATGTACCTTCACATAAACTCATATATCATGGTGCTAGTAGAAAAAAAATCATGCAATCTTGACATAAGAAAAAAAGGAATTGAGTATTTATCCTTATTATAAAAGTGTGTGCAGGATTCTAATATCTGTAGATGATCCTCATTGTGGCTAATAAATTAAGAAATTAACCACCAGTTTGAACAAAAATAAATGGCAGTATTAGTATAAATGAGTCTACCTGTAAAGCAAGCCAAAAGAGATATCAAGCATGGTTCTTACGGGCGTAGGCGTGGCGACCCACCACCTTGAGACGCTAGGCGAGTATGGCGCGTGCAGGCGACGCCATACTAATGCCCAAAACAGCATCATAGATATAATAAAGAAAAAGAAGAAAAGAGAAAAGAAAGGAGCAGGAGTACTAAATGGGCTAGTGCAGGCCATCAGGCAGCCCACCAAGCCCACCACAAGTCTGCCTCCCTCTCATGTCGTATGCAAGGCCTCCTCTCTCGACTCTGCAGCCAAGACGCCTCTCTCTCCGGCGTTGCCGCTCTCTGCCTTCTCCGCCCGCTCCTCCTCCTTCTCTCCCTCTTCTCAGCCCGCAACCGCTTTCGCTTCTCCTCCTCTGCGGCGCCCGCCTCCTGCGGTCACCGAGGCGCGAATAGGCGACGCGAATCGATGGGGCGGAGGTCGGGAGGAGCAAATCACGGCGCGAATCGATGGAAGCCGTGGGCGTGGAGCGCGGAAGGGGTGGGGCTGGGACGGAGCGGCTCGCCGCCGATTCATGTCTGCCGCTGCCTCTTCCTTCCCTCTCGCCTATCTTCCCAATTTCCCGCTCCGCCTTTTTTGTTTCCAGCCGCAGCCAATTTCGTTGTTGCGGGCGTCCGCCGAGTAGGCGGCGACTAGGCGGCGCGGCGACGACATACTTGTGTAGGTCGTGGCGGACGCGACGCCACGATTGAAAACGCCCTGACGCCTGAGTCGACGCGCGATTTACTAGGCGACGCCATGAGAACCATGATATCAAGTTCTCTGTAGAGATCGAAATTGCCGATATAGTAAGAATATTGTTGGCAGTTGCATGCAATCTTATGGTAAAAAGCTTATTATGTATGCCATTAATAGCTAATCTAAAAGGAGCAAGCAGGAAGGAGTTGTTTTCTTTTGATAACCTAGGCATGTGAATGTTCTGAACTATGAATCAATATAAAGGAACTAGAAAATAATGTTAAGAGTTCATAAGATTGTTGGATCAGTGCTTACATTTGATGTGGAAAGCTTATCAATACCACTGAAACATAATGTGTTGGGATCTCTAAATCCATCCACATCGATCCCTGTCCCTAGCGAAGAGAGAACGTAAAAGAGTAACAACATACTGACGCAACTCCTCTTGAGAAGAAACGCAATATTAATGTGGCTATCTCAGAAAACTCACAACTAAGCTTCTGAATTTATTTTGGTACATTTCATCTTTGTAGATGTAGAAGTAAAAGAAATGAAGTATTGATCTTGTATGGCAACCAGAGAAATCATTGACCTTCGTGGCATATTGGGAAAAATAGCTGCATTTAAGTATTGAGACTTATCAATTTAGAACAAATTAAAAGTATAATTGCTAAAAGTTTGTATTAAAAACACGATGTATTGGAAAAAGTATTAACACAATGTATTTACGTCAATTAAAAAGCAAGTCATGACGTCATGTATGTCGCCAGACTAAAAAACCTAGACATGTATACATAGTTTACAGATTTTACAATAAAGAAAAGAAACATTATTTTATCAACTTAGACACTAACACTCTCATCATTGGATTGAAGTTTTAACTTAACCAATTACGGTGTTACATAAAGCAACTATTTACAACTGATTAAAGATCAAGATATGATACTGGTCACAAATCATAGCGGCACCTAAGACAGCAATAAAAACCTCCAGTTTCTATATTAGATTGAAATCGAGCTCCAGGATCTCAAGAAACAAATAAAGGGAGAGTGCCATTTTAAGCATCACATATTTGCACAAGAAGACAAAATATGTAGGACTGTTTATATGTGGTCTAATCATCTAGAAAAAAGAAAACTAAACAAGTTTCCAATAAAAGATTACAAATCCCCAAAATGGACACTAATTGAGCTCAAGTTAAACATCAACAGTCCATAATTGCCCAATTGAGCTCAAGCCTGCAGCCCTGCACAATAGTAAACCAAAACATAACAAAACTGGATTGCATGCTCCTATTATATGTCCTCAACCTTTAAGAGCCAAAAGGCCCATAACGCATACAACTATAGTTAAATCCATTCAAGTCATGAACAATCATAAATCTTGTAGTTAAATAGTAAAAAAATATATTCAACTCATGGGGCTATAAAACTTGTAGTTGAATAAGAAAAAAATACAGTACTACGCTAGGATATAATTATGGGTATAAGTTATATGTGATTTTATTATTAAAAATAAATCTAACAACAAATTGGAAGCTGAAAAGAATGAACTGCATTGATTTGTTCAATTGTAGTGCTCACAGCAGCTCAACAGCGGTGTTAATGTTGTCATCCCACAGGGCACCACCAACTTAATCTGTATCATGATATTGGACATGTGACCTGCACATCAAGTTTGTTTCTTGGCTCAGCACGACCACCATTTTCAACCATCACCTGTCATGAAGAAAAATTGACATGAATAACACGGGTAAGCATAGCTGGCTACAAAACTGACATTAAAAACAAAAGAGCGGTTTCAGAACTACTGTGAGTTGGTGGAGTGGTACCCAGATTTTATCTGCCATGCATCAGGAAAAGAGAAAATCTAACATTCTAATTTGGGAAGCAGAATAAAGACTAACAACCTTGCTTTCCAATATCTAATCTACAGTATTCATGAAAACACACAAACTTTGACAAATTGAATCCTTAATGGACGGCAGTCATGCCCAGCTTTACTCAAAGCTCAGTGTGCAGGATTACATTCGATCACCACAGTGGGGACTCCAGTTTTACAATTCAGGGGCTCATAATAGTTTAACCAGCGACAACCCAAAGTAACAAGGAAGAACAAAAGCTGGACCTCTACTTGAGAGCAGATTCCACTTCCAAAGCTCAACTCGAATCCTTAATAGACAACACTCGCATCTCTGTCATGGACCTATACCTAACCCTAGAAGACCAATCACTTACATCCAAGCCGTCGCCGTACGGAACCATGGTCTGATGGTCGTCGTCAGGGAGCGCGGATTGGAGGACGAATCACAGGTGGAAGAGCTGATCAGCCCACCGGGATGGAGTGCAGTGCGGGTTGGTCGGTCGGAGCAGAGGAACTCGCGTCGCAATGCGGCCGCCCTCACTAATAGGTGGTTGTGGGAAGCCACGCCCCCGCGTCATGCCAAGCGGGATGCCGCGCGCCGGCCAGCCATGCTCGCCCGCCAGGGAAAACGCCGGAGAAATGAGGAGAAAGCAGTGCGGATGGATGGGGAGGCGGAAGGATCGAAGAAGGCAGGGACCATAACAGCTAAATGGGCGCGTTGCTCGAAAGAAAAGTTAAACGGGCGCGCAAAAAGCCATCAGCGGACCCGGTTTATCTACATCAGTCGTCCTCATCCACCTATCGTCGATCCAACGAACCAGAAAATATCGATTGAGAGATAGTTAAAATCAAGCATTTGAGAAGGAACAAATCTGTAACTGGGTAACAAATTTTGAAAAGCATCGTGTGATTTGCTAAAGATAAAGACTTCCTTCCGGTTGTCTGTATTTTCAGTCTGTATTTTTACTGGACTGTGCAGCCGCATCCATCTATCCCTTTACCCTTAGATATAAAGCAAATGACTTCAAATTTGTGCTTTACTCGGTCTATGGACCAGCACAATCGCAAAATAAAAGTGCTTTTCTCTCAGAATTGGCTAACACTTGCTCTAAGGAATCTCTTCCATATATCATAGGGGATTTTAATATTATGAGAAAGCTAGAGGATAAAAGCTCAGGGGTATTCGATCCCAAATGGCCTAATCTTTTTAATGCTGTCATTGAATCTCTTGATCTTAGAGAGATTGTTATGACAGGTCGCCAATATACCTGGGCAGGGCCGGGTGATCACCCTACTTTTGAGAAACTAGATAGAGTTCTGGTCAGTACGGAATGGGAAATCCAATTCCCTTTGACTTGGTCGAACCAGAGATAGAAATATCTCTGACCACACTCCCCTAGTTATTAGCACTGGAGCCTCCACCCACCAAACCGGGGATCGACCTTTCAAATTTGAGAGGGGTTGGCTACTACGGGAGGGGTTTTATGATTTGGTTGCAACTATTTGGCAATCAAATGTAAGGCTCCACCTCTTGAACGTTGGCAATCTAAGATCCGTAGACTTAGACAACACTTAAGGGGATGGGCCAAGCACACAGCAGGGTCCTACAGAAAGGAGAAAAAGTTGCTTTTATCTCTTTTAGATAATCTTGGGTTACCGATCAAGATATCAACCTTAAGCACTATCTAAAGGAACGTCTAGTTTCTCGCTAAGGAAGAGGAATTAAAATGGTATGAGAGAGCAAAAGTTAAAACCTTATTGGAAGGGATGCTAACACTAGGTTCTTTCACCTGGTCGCGAATGGCAAACATCGTAAACAACGTATCTTTAAACTTGAGAATGATCAAGGAGTTGTTGTTGGAGATGGTTGCCTTAAGAGCCATATCACTAACTATTATAAAAACCTTTTGGGTGCTTTGAGGCCTCGGTACTTCCTTATCGGAAGATCAAAACCTTGATATTCATGAGTCTCACAAGAGGAAAATGACATCCTCAGGCCCTTTCACCGAATCCGAGGTGAGAGCTGCGATCTTTCAAATGGAGCATAATAAAGCTCCAGGCCGGATGGATTTCTGCTGAATTCTATCAGTCTTTGGGGATTATTAAAGATGATCTACTATCTCTCTTCTTGACCTTCATAGAGAGGCTCTAGATCTTTTTAGTCTGAATTTTGGAATTATTACATTGATTCCTAAGACCCAGAACGCGACCAAAATCCAGCAATATAGACCGATTTGTGTCCTCAATGTTAGTTTCAAAATCTTCACTAAGGTGGGAACAAATAGACTTAACATTGTAGCCAAGAAGGTGGTGAGCGACATGCATCGCCTTTATGCTGGTAGGAATATCATGGAGGAGTAGTTATTCTACGAGACTATCCATGAGCTTCATACTAAAAAAGGGATGGTGTCATTTTCAAAATTGATTTTGAAAAGGCGTACGACAAAGTTAAGTGGTCTTTCCTACAACAAACCTTACGTATGAAAGGCTTCTCCCCTAAATGGTGTCGGTGGGCTGAGAGTATGGTCACTGGTGGAAGTGTTGAGATTAAAATAAACGATGAAGTAGGTCCCTACTTCCAAACCAAACGAGGGCTCAGTCAGGGGGATCCTATGTCACCAATCTTATTTAACATCGCTGATATGCTAGCTCTTCTTATTAATAGAGCAAAGCCGATGGCCAAATAAGAGGACTCTTCCTCATCTCATTGATGATGGTTTGTCAATTCTACAATATGCAGATGACACTATTATCTTTTTAGACCATGAACCAGAACAAGTAAAGAATCTAAAACTTCTTCTTTGCGCTTTCGAGCAATTGTCTGGGCTTAAGATTAATTTCCATAAGAGTGAGATCTTTTGCTATGGTGCAGCCAAAGAGATGGAGGATTTTTATACTTCACTCTTTGGTTGTAATGCAGGGGAATACCCGTTCAGATATTTAGGATTCAATGCACCATAGATAGCTCTTGAATTCGAATGGAACAGGGTTGAGGAACGCTTCGAAGCTATCCTGTTTGGAAGGCAAAATACCTATCTTACGGGAAAACTTGTCCTTCTCAACTCGTCTTAAGCAGACCTACCCATGTTTATGATGTCCTTTTTGAAATACCGGGGTTCTCAAAAACCTTGATCATTTTAGATCAAGGTTTTTTGGCAAGGATCTTGAGGAGAAGCATAGGTACCGACTAGCCAAATGGGACATCTTATGTCAAAAGATGGGGTCTAGGTATCCTTGTTTTGCAACTACAAAATAAATGCCTTCTTGCCAAGTGGTTAGTAAATTTACTAAACACGAATGGGATATGGCAATCGTTACTGGAATAAATACCTAAGATCAAAATCCTTATCTCGGTGTGACAAAAACCTAATGACTCTCATTTTGGAGAGGCCTCATGCATATTAAGGATGAGGTACTAGCTAAAGGTACTTTCAACATCAAAGATGGGATGAATACAAGGTTTTGGGATGATACTTGGTAGGAGATAAGCCTCTTAAAGTTAAATATCCAAACTTATATAATATAGTGAGACGTATCAAAGTAATGGCCACAAGCCCTCTCAATATCTCCTTCAGAAGGACTTTGGTGGATAACAAACTTAGAGAATGGATTAATTTAGTAGCAAGAATCTCCCATGTTCAACTGGTGGAAGGGTCTCGATCATTTTAAATGGAGCCTAACCAAATCGGGTTATTCTTTGTATGGTCAGCATATCGCCATCTCATTGATACACAACCACCTTTTCGTCATGGGAAGATTTGGAAGATGAGAATTCCACTAAAGATAAAAATTTTCTTTGGTTCCTACAAAGGAAGGTTGTTCTAACCAAAGATAATCGGCTAGAAAAAATTGGAAAGGAAGCCGAATGTATTAGTTGCAATAGGAATGAGAGTATCAACACCTCTTCCTTGATTTGTCCCTTTGCTAAAACAATTTGGAGAATCATCTATTTTGCTACTAATCTGAACCAACCTAGATCTATCGACCATATGTTTGGTTCATGGTTGAACAACCAAAATAAGAAGATGAAAGGTTTAATGCAGGTTGGTACAGCCGTGTTGTCTTTGAGCTATCTGGCGTTCGGAATGATGTCATTTTAAGAAATTGAAAACTAACTCTATTATGCGAGTTATTTTCGGGGAGCATATTGGCTACGCTCACGGCCCACTTACAGTGACGTGAGCAAACCAAGGACGCCCTCACTCGATGAGCAAAGTTAGAAATTATTGCTTTAGAGATCTCAAATAGAGGGTGGAAGCACGTTTTCGTTTGCTTTAGTCTTTTGTTATCCTTTAAAGACTTTGGTTTGCTTTTATCTCCTTCAAGGCGGTTGTGTAATAATTGGGCATGTACATCCACGGATGTAGAGGCCGGATTTTGTAATCCTTTATCTAAAAAAATCTATCCCTTTTGTTATCATCGGATGGCAAGTGGCACATTTATTCCTAGTCGCCCACCGCACTGCAAACTTTATCCTTTCTGAACTCCTCAAGCGTCGCATTTCTTCTGGCCGTCGCCACATCTCGGGATATTTAGGGTCCTTTGGCACAGCTTCTCCGGCTTAAGGCGCCGTTTTAAGTGCCAAAGAGGAATCGATTGCCGCAAATCGATCGAGGCGGTTTAGAGAGGAAGCTGAAAATAGCACGCTTCCCGCCCGCTGCCGGTTGTCGCCTGCCTCGGCGGTGGCGTCGGCTGGAGCATGGGCGCGAGGAGGTGCGCGGCGCAGAGACTTCGGCGGCGCGGTGGGCGCGAGGTCCTCCGCCTTGAGCTTCTCGCGGTGGGTGGGCGGTCGTGCGGCGGGATCTTGGGCGGCGGGTGGAGGACCGGCGTGCGGGAGGTGCCGCCGGTGCTTGGGGAGGCGGTGCTCGAGGTGGAGCGCTGGGATGGGATGGCGAAGCAGTTGGTAGGAAAGGGTGCGGCGCGCATGGGCGGCGGGGTGGGAGATCGAGCGGGCGGAGGCGGGGAAGAGATGGATTGGAGGGGAAAGCGAGGCGGAGGGCGCCGTGGAGGAGGCGGGAGGTGGCGGTGGCACCTGCAGTAGGGAGATGGGGAGGCGGCGGATCGGCTCGAGCGGCCGCGTGCGAATGGGGAATGGGGGCGGGCTGCGGTGGAAGGAGATAAGGGATGAAAGAAAAAGAGAAAAAAGAAGAGAGGAAAAGGTAAAAATAAGAGGAAAGAAAAAGGAAAATAGAAAAGGAAATAAAAAAGAAATGAGGAAGGGTATTATAGGTATTTCACCCTCTTATCCATGTGACACCCGGAGAAGCTGTTTTGCAAAGCGTTTCTCTAAAGCGATTCGACTTCACCTGACAAATCCGCTTCACCTGACCATACGGTAAGCGCCACACTGCCCAACCGCAAACGCACCTTTAACTATTTACCATCCTTACGGAAGGCACCTCTCCGTTTGCCATTCTTACGGTTGCACCTACACATTTGCCATCCCTCTCCAAATCAACTAACATTTTACCATTTTCGTGGCACACCACCTCACTCACACCAGCGTGGATCGGGATGTGAAATGACCAAAATACCCTGCTATCTTCTTCTTCCTCCTCCATTTTCTTCGTGACCATGGCGGCATGCCTCCATCCAATCCAGGGCGCCGGCCACGGAGGCCGCGGTGTTACGCCCGCGCCGGCCGCGGATCCGCGGGGGGCATCGGGACATGGCGCCACCCACGGCCTGCGTCGTGTAGGGAGGCCGCATGGGGCAGCGGCGGCTGCCTCCGGTTGCGAGGTTGCGGGCGCCCTCCCACGCCGCCACGGAAGGCGTCGGTTGCGCGCCGCCACCATGGGAAGGGTGTTGGTCGTGTCGTCGACCACGCGGGGTGGGCTGCGACCGCCATGGAGGAGTCTTGAGGTTGAAGATGAACCTTACATGTGGGTCCCAAATGTCGGTGGGAGTGAGAAAGCCAACATGATAAGGTAGGGGTATTTTGGTCATTTCACATCCCGATCCACGGCATGATTGAGTTGGCATGCCACGTCAAAAATGTTAGTTGGTTTAAAGAGGAGTGGCAAATATGTAGGTGCAACCGTAAGAATGACAAGCGGAGCGGAGAGGTGCCTTCCGTAAGGATGGCAAATAGTTAAATATCCCCACATCCACGGCTCCCGCCTCTCTAGACCTTTACCCTCTCGGTCTCCTCGATTCCTTCATCCAGCTCCTGGTGGCACGGCGAGGGCTTGCAGCGCTGGCAGTGAGGCCCGCGGTGTGTCAGTGGCGCGGCACCCGACGAAGGAGGCCGCGTGGCACCTCGGTGAAGGAGCGACACCGGGGTTTGATTTGGCCGTCGGTATATCTCTCTCCAACTGGATTTGATTCGGTCCCCATCTATATCATACTTTTGTGCTTCTGTATACAATAAGATGGTTGATAAACTAATAGAGTAGAGTATCTTGGTTTAGTAAGTATGAAACCTATTGATCGACTTCTAGCGTGTACGACAAAGAATAATTTTACCATGCCTCGGTTTAGGTCAGTTTAGGATTTGATATCTGCTGGGATTGGAATTGAATTGAGCAGTATTATTTAGAATCTGAAATCAAGTCGAGTTCATATCGGTGTTAAGTTTCCATCGGTTTGGCATTGGATGGTGTAGTGCATAGTTGAGATGTGCTCGCGTTAATTAACCATGCTAGTACAAGCGATCATTTGCATTACCGTGAGTCATATGGTGACACAAGGAGATATAGTATAAGTTTAGTGAAAGCTTCTCGATAACATCACCATCTTTTTTCTCTTGTAGCACAATAACTTTCATGTTAGTCATATGCTAGAGTGAATCGATAAGCCCATCTATCAAAGTTAGTGAATAATGGACATTGCAACCCAAAGAATGGAAATAAAATCTTATTCTCTCCGGGCTTTTGTTTTGCTTCAAGGATTCTAGCCGATAAGCAAAACATGCTCGATCTCAGTTTTCCTAAAATGCCATGGCCCTTTAAATTCATGACATCGTAATCTGGATATGTAATCTGGATATCTATAAGCATTACAGGTGAACCAACCACACTCTTTTTAAGTAATGAAATTGAAGTCTTCTTTTACCTAGGCATGCATAATATAATGTCCTTTTGTTCCTAGCATTATTGTGTTACGAATTTATATTCCAGAGAATGTCTCGATTCTTGTCATAAAAATTGTGATATGTGCGTGGATGATGTTCAACAATAGTTGTGCCTCCACGACACATGTTCTCAAGTTGCCCACCACACATGTTTGCCCCTATGTTCATGCATTGATTACACATGTGTTTGTCCCTACTGCATTTTCTCATTATAGCATTTTAACATTTTTTAGTTAAAGTCGGCAGATTATTGATAATTCCTTACCAATTTAGTAATTTAACACGAGGAAGTTATATTAAAATATGATTCTCAAGTAGGCAATAATTTGTTTTGCTAGGCACTAAGCAATCAACTTTAGTGCTACAATATCATTGCACCCCTCTCGCGTGCGGCACTAACTAACAACCTCTAGGTTATTTATACCAATTGATTTCGGCAACTTAACATTTGGACTTAATCAATTTAGTTGTTGATCACTACTTTTTACATTGAACTGTAAAATAATGTGGAAAAATATGCTATCGAGCTAGGCAAACTAATATACATTAGTAGCAATAATATGGTTACGAATTAGCAATAATGTAGGTATATGTTCGCACACATTCTATATTAGACAAAGATATTGTTATGCTAGGTTCTTGCTTCATGCAATTTATACTTGCTAAATGTAATCAACCATGGTGATATCTTACTCCTGAAATTAATTGCACTTGCTATTCTTTCACTCATCTATACTTCCATTTTCTCTTTTAGTGAAGCCTCGATTTCTCTAATCCTACTTGCAGCTTCAGGATATGCTAGAACCGTAGCTTGGCAAGTTATTTCTACGATTTGGTTTCCAACCGCATGTTGTGTTGTTTTGTATTCCAATTCGTGCGGGTAAGCACATGAGGTGTGGTTTTGCTTGTCGGTATATGTGGTGCTATTTTTAGTAAATAGAGGATCCAACATTGTGTATGCATCTGCATGTATACCGAGCACACTCTATTATGAAATCTGCTGCACAATAGCTCGATTTGCTTTATACCAAAAGTATTACAAAGATGGCTTGAGCAAGATTCACTCACCCCATACACTAGTGGTTGACAAATATGTTTTTGGGTACCACAGTTTGTTCACTTGCCACATACCTACCTCTTGCTTTTTTTTATGGAAAACATGGAGGCATGTGTCCGTCCAATGTTTGCATAACATTTCCCTTAATGAAATACTCCTCCATCCCAAAAGAATGACGTTTAGGATTCTCCTAAGTCAAACTTTTTTAACTTTGACCAAGATTATAGAAAATACTACATATATTTATGGTATGAAATAAATATCATTAGATTCATCATGAGATGTATTTTTATAATATATTTATTTGATGTCATAAACATTGATACTTTTCTCTATAAATTTGGTCAAAGTTGAAAAGTTTGACTTAAGACAATCTAAAACGTCATTCTTTGACGGAGGAGTATGTTGATCTGCAAAGAATGATTTTGAGCTTAGTTGAAATAGTAAAGAATTAAGTATGATATTTTGACCTTAAACTATATACACCATTTTATCGAGTCTCTGTACAGTCGGTATGGAGTTTCGTAAGCTATTGTGTATCTAACATCATGCAATTTTTCATTATGAATCGAGCAAAACAATGCTAGTGCCAAGCAATTTTATGACCCTTTTTATTGGGTGATTGTTGATTATTAGCATATGCAACCTAGTGCTTCACCTCCTCCAATTACTCTTATTGTGCTTGCTTTTCGTATTATGTGATATGTGCTAATTGATTTGTTCTTTGTTTTTCATTTTGCTGCAGTTAATGAAAGGAGATTATCAGCTACACAAGTATAAAATACAACAATGTGCATTTTGTGGTCATAGGGATACCCGTGCAATTGTATGAATCAAAGCCAATTTTATGTGTAAATAGCCTATTGTGAACTCTAATTTTTGAAAATTAGGCTTAAGAAATCTGGGACCTCGTGCTTGTGCATTTTTATTTATAATTTTTTTGATTTTGTTGCTTCCTCGGTGGTTAAATTCGGTATGCATTGACAGTGATATCCAGTGATATGTTACAAACATTGATTAGGAGACAGTGAGACACAGCATTCAGCATCCGCAGAAAAGCTTTGCCGTGCCAGACCTGTCTGGGTGGCCTTCCTGCCAAAAAAGAAAGCTGGGCGTTGTGGACTTCTATCGACTTCTATCTCTATCCAAAAATAGTTCGGCTGTACTGGAGCCAGCTGTAAATTACCTGCATCCTTTGCTAAAAAGGTATCCATGGCACAAGATCTTGTTTACAGGCCTCTGTTAGAATTGACTGGGGTGTTGCACTCCACCTTCAAAGAAACATTTCACTCCACCAACTTCACATTTTTGTGCTCCACTTCACCAACTCTAAAAAAATATGCAGTCAATATACATGTTTGGCTGATTGAAGTGCTCCAGCTCCACAAATACGAGATCTTGTTGTGAATAGTCTATTTTATTTACCCATTGTATTGGATCCACATATCATCCTCTTTCCTTTCTTCCTTCTTCCTCTCTATTTGTCTTTCTCATCCTCTCTCTCCAGGCACTCGGCGGTGGGGCGAGCCACGATGCAGCGGCTCGGTCGGCAAGCGGTTGCGCAGCGCTGCCCCGGCGAGCAGCGGCACGCTATGCTCGATGGCTTTTCTCGTAAGCGCAATACAACGAATGCGAAATCTTGGGGAAAGGCGCAGGTGGGATCCGAGGCCAGGTCGCCCTGGCCTGGGCCGCCATGGCCTGGCCAGCACCGAGGGTCAAGGCCACCATGGCGCGCCTGGCGCATGGCGCCGCCAAGGACCTCCTGCGCGCCAAGGCCTTCAAGCCGCCACGCCGGCCGCAGCGCCGAGGAGTGAAGGCATCGCCGGCGGTGAGTTGCCTCGGCGGCATGGGTGGAGGTCCAAATTGGGTTGATGGGAGGATTTGAGGAAGGATTCACCGGATTGGGTGGAAGAGGAGCCCGCACGCATCCGTTGGCCGGATCCATGGCCATTGGCGGCTCGTGAGGCGGCGCTAGTCGACGTCGTCGGGGCTCTGCGCATGGGGGTCACGTGTTTTGTGTTTTGTTTCAATTGAAGTGTAACGGTGGCATTGGTGGGTAGTTATTCACCAGCTTCACGAGGAAGTTCGAAACACAGGTTTTGGAGCACCTCTTGAGGTACTTTACAAAAAGTGGACCTGCCTCCTGCTTCATCTTTTTCGGAGTTGGAGCTGGTCGGAGCTCGGCGTGTTTGGCAGAGAATTTTTGGAGTGGAGCTGTTTTGGCTGCTTGAGTGCCAAAACACCCCTTAATTCACTTCTTTCCCAAACAAAGGAATTGGGTCGACTCTCCACGTAAACAAATCCTTATGTCAAAACTAAGTTATGTAACGTTAGAAATGGCGCAGCTGACGAAGTTGGCTTCTAGAGACAAGGCACGGGCACACATCATGCAACCAACTTTTTTTTAGATAAAGGAAACCAACTAGATGTTTTTTTTTTTGCAAAGAGAGGCAGTAATTTGTCAGCACATTGCATCAGCAGCTCGGCAATGAAAATTTTGGAAAGAAAAGTTTTGCCGTGGATCCACGAGCATCAAGAAACGCCCTCGGCGCTGTTCGACAGACAGAACTACAGAAGCCTGTAAATTTAAAGCCTGCATGTTACAACACAGTACAGCAACCATGAGCAGCCTTCTCGCGGCCCTTTCTCGTTTCTCCATCTCCTCCTCACGTCGTCGACCAACGCCGATGAGGTGACCCTATCTACATGGAGTGCCCGGGCACGCATAACACCAACCACACGCGCGGCGGTGCGTTCAAAGCCTACTCATTTGGGCATGACTCCATCCTCGCACGAGATCTTATTTACAGGCGTTTACTTTATGCCTCTGCTAAAATTATTTAATTCACTTCTCTCGCAATCAAAGGAATTGGGTATACTCTCCTCCATCTAAACAAATCCTTGTGTGTCAAAACTAAGTTATGTAACGTTGGAAATGACACAGCTGACAAAGTTGGCTTCTTGAGACAAGGCACGGGCACACATCAAGCAACCAACTAGATGTATTTTATTTTATTTTTATTTTTTTTGCAAAGAGAGGCAGCCATTATTTGTCAGCACATTGCATCAGCAGCTCGGCAACGAAAGTTTTGGTAAGAAATAAAAGGTCTAAGTTTTGCCGGGCGCTGTTCGACAGACAGAAGCCTGTAAAGCCTGCACGTTCTCGGCATACGGCTTACACAGTACAGCAACCATGAGCAGCCTTCTCCGGTCCTTCTCCTGAGCTTGTCCCTCCTCACGACCAACGCCGATTCCGATTACCGATACATGGATTGCCCGAGCAACACCAACTACACGCGCGGCGGTGCCTTCAAAGCCAACCTCGACGGACTCCTCTCCTCCTCCCGCCGCCGCGGCGTCTCCTCTCGTTCGCCAAGAACAGCACCGGCGTGATGCCCGATCAGGCGTACGCTCTCGCGCAGTGCCGCGGCGACGTCAGCGCCTCCAGCTGCCGCGCGTGCCTCGACGAATCTGCGCGATACGTTGCCAGCGAGTGCCCGGGCCAGAAGGCAGCCATGATCTTGTACGAAGACTGCCTGCTGCGGCACTCAACGAGAGCTTCTTCGGCTTCGCCGACACCAACTCGTTCCTGGTCTACCTGTGTAACTGGCAGAACGCAACGCAGCCGGAGCAGTTCACGACGGGGCTCGGAGCGCTCATGAGTAACCTCACCAGGAAGGCGGCGTACGGGTCCCCGCGTATGTTCGCGGCGGGCGCCGTAGTTGTCACGCCCTTGGTGAAGCTCTACGGTCTTGCCCAGTGCACGCGGGACCTCGCCGGCGACCAGTGCAACATCTGCCTCGCCAGCGCCGTCGCGTCGATCCCGAACTTCTGCGACCGTAAGGTGGGCGGACGGATCATATACCGGACTTGCTCCGTCCGGTACGAGGTGTACCCTTTCTACAACGCCCAGGCTGTCGAATCGCCAGAGCCGGCGCCAGTGCCAGCGCCGGGGGCGGGCCAAGGAACGGCAGCGACCTCTCCGGCCTGGGGAGTACCGCTGCAGGTCTAATTTCTCTTGTTTTTTCTAACTTTCTTGAGATGAGGCTTTATCCCATTTTCATATCATACTATAAAAATTAAAGACTTCCTTTTTATCTACCATGTTAACTATCCTCACAATTAAGCTAGTCACAACATGCACCAGAAAATAGATGGATCTTACAAATTATTATAAAATCATGGATATCTAACAATCAATTCTGTATAATTTACTCATCAGTGATCTATTATATTTTCATAAAAATACTCACCTTTACCATTAATCTAAACTAACACTATAATCTTCATCCAGATTATGCTTATTATTCCTTTAGTAGTACTCCTCCTTAAAAACTTGACGTTTTGCAAAAGGTTTTGATTAAACATTGAGAACATAAATCATGAATAACTTTTAAGTTGCTAAGTTTAGAAATATAAAACTATATGAGTAGATTTGTCTTACAAAATACTTTTTATAAAAGTATACATATTTCAATTTTCGATAATAATTTTATAAAATTAGAAGTCAAAGCTACGCTATGGAGACCGTGTTACTGTCCTAAACGTCAAAGTTTTTTGAGTATGGAAGGAGTACTCAAAATTTGCATCTAAATTATCCATACATTGTTAAAAACAATATAAAATAGCCTCCTAATTAAACATGCATCTAACTTACCTGTAAATGTCATATACCATCAACGCAGGAAGTAATCATAAAGTCAAGATAGCTCTTCTTGTATCAATTCCCACTGTCGTTACGCTGTTGGTGCTGCTAGTGTTTGTCTATCTCTGGAAGAGGAACAGGAAGCATCCACAGAAGGATGTGCCGATTGCAGGCGCTAGTAAGTGCTGAACTCTTCCATGTTCAGAGTCTTCAGGTTAACCCTTTCATGTTAGGGTAGCGTGGTACAGCCTTCAGGTTTAACTCTTTCATGTTCTGTAATGAACAGAAATGGAGATGCTGAAGAAATGAGAAGTTCAGAGTCTGTACTGTATGATTTCAGTACCCTTCAAACCGCTACTGACAACTTTTCAGAAAAAATAAGCTCGGAGAAGGTGGATTTGGGCCAGTCTACAAAGTAACTCCAAGCTTACATGTCTCGCTTTTTCGGACTAGAACGCAACTACAAACTGGGCATGCCTCATACTCGTTTCCTACATACTGATGGTCTGATCTCAATTTATTCTTCAGGGTACGCTGCAAAATGGACAGGAAATTGCTGTCAAGATTGTCGACAACTTCACAGCAAGGACAAGTCGAGATGAAGAATGAGGTTGTCCTGGTGGCAAAGCTCCAGCACAAGAACTTGGTGCGTGTCCTCGGCTGCTGCATCGAGGAAGATGAAAGGCTCCTTGTCTATGAGTACTCCGGTTTGGTAAAAGAAGTCGTTTTGGATAAGGTTTGGGTCAAACATTGAGAATATAAATGATGAATAACTTTAAGGTCGTTAAGTTTACAAATGTGAAAATCATATCAATAGATTTGTTTTGAAAAGCATTTTCATAAAGTATACATATATAACTTTTCAATAAATATTTTATAGAAAAGAGAAGTCAAAGTTGTGTTTTGGAGACCGTGTCGCTGTCCTAAACGACTTCTTTTACCAAACCGGAGGAGTACCTCAGTAACAAGAGTCTCGACAAGATCCTTTTCGGTACTTGTTCTTCCATTCAGAGATAACCATGACCCTTTTCGCGTACAAGCATATATAGTAGCATTTCATCTTCGATCATTAATCTGCCATTTCCTTTTCTTGTAATATGTGTGATGTGAAAAGCACCATTTTGTTTTGCTAAGTGGAGTAAAGCGAACTCGCAGATCCTAAAAGACAGCATGAGCTAAACTGGGGACAGAGGTACAAGATCATTGAGGGATTGGCCGAGGGCTCCTCTTCACGAGGATTCAAGGTTGACGATCATACATAGGGATCTCAAAGTGAGCAACATCTTGCTGGATGCGAAATGAGCCCCAAGATATCGGATTTTGGGTTGGCGAGGCTGTTTAACATTGAGTCAACTGTAGGAAACACGAGCCGCATCGTCGGAACTTAGTAAGTACTTTATATATGACACCTTCGAAGGATATCATATATTAGCATCTCGAAGGTTAAAGATATTTCAAGAAAGATAATAGCACCATACTTGTTGCGTGTCTCTACTAGCTAACATGCCGCCTCTTCGAAATGCAGCGGATACATGGCACCCGAGTACGCCCTACACGGCATGTTCTCAGCTAAATCAGACGTCTTCAGCTATGGCGTCCTTGTCCTCGAGATCGTCGCAGGCCGGCGCAACTCTTACACACAAGATTCAGGACCTCCAGAAGATCTGCTTACCTTTGTAACTTTCTTTGACTACCAACAAGCAGTATACTGTATACCATCTAAAGAGGGGCAAAACAAGCATTACAATTATAAGCGTAGTTTGCTGCGCAATTGAGAGTTAATCCTTGTCATGCATTGGCACTTTGGCAGGTCTGGAGGCACTGGAACCGCGGGAGCGTGGCGCAGCTGCTTGACCGCTACCCGGCGGACGGGCGCCGGCCTCAAGAGATCCTAAGGTGTGTCCATGTCGCCCTGCTCTGTGTGCAGGAGGACCCGCACCTACGGCCCAGCATGGCATCTGTGGCAGTCATGCTGAAGAGCCGCTCCATCACCCTAGCAGCGCCCACCGCACCAGCCTCCGCAGCTCCCTACGACAATGCAATCACAGTCTCTGCGGATGAGAGCAGGAGCATGAATCGCGAGGTTTCGGGGTGACCACTCAGGAGTTCAACAACGACGCTTCAGCCTCTAACTTGGAGCCTCGTTGATGGGCATTGAACAAACCCGGACGACATCGATGAACCACAGTGCTGCTTTATGCCCGAATTTTCTTGTAATTTGTTCCTTAAATAATAGAGCCTCGTGGACAAGTAATGGCTAGTCCATATATGGGTCTCATACTTCCGGCTGCAACGTTACTCGGACCTCGGCTCGAAGCATTATACTCCTTAGTACCCTGAAAAAGCAGGGTCACCTTGTGTCCATAAGCGTATAACAATCTTTCGTCTATTATATTTCTACTCTTGCAAAATTAGAATTTTCGCGAATGAAAGAGAGTCGTCGAATGAAGCGGATTCATTAACAACTCAATTTACAGATCAAAATGAAAAAAGAAAGCATTGCCTTCTTTCCTATATCTTGTATTTATCGACCCCTCTTACTATGGAGCATTTACCTAGTCAACAATTAGATCCGGCTATACCCAAACTTTTCTAGTTCACCCCAACATATTGTAGGGGTTGAAATGATTGACAAGCAATGCGATAATAAAAAAAATGGATTTCTTTATTTTATTAATTTTGGATTCGGAAGTAGTCTTTCTTTGGTCCATATATCATTTCGCATTAAGTATATCATTTCAAATTCAGTTATTAATAGAACGAATCACACTTTTACCACTAAACAAGTAGTCTTTCTACGGTTATGACTGCAAGGATCATTAAAAAGAATTCTCATAGACTTCCTCTATCACTTGAGAGAAGCAACAAACAAAGAGTGATAAAAAGAAAATTAAATCAGTTGCGGTGAATTGAAATTGAGAGAATAAGCTAAATGATTTGACTTTAGTTTTTTTATTCTGAAGTATCTTTTTTTGAATATTTTTCACGGCTCGATAAATAATTTGATAAGTCAATGATTTTTTTGTCTTTCATAATACGGTTAACCACCATGTTAACTAATCGATTACAAAAAAAATGGATCAGATTCTATGGTTCTTTTTTCTAAAGCACCTCGACGTGACATGAGCGTGAATGCTGTTCAAGAATCCATTTTCTTTTTATAAGGGCCAAGTATGAATCACTTGTTCTTTTTGGCTTTTGACCCCATATTGTAGGGTGGATCTCAAAATACACAATTGGCCAAAATAGATAATGAGGATCATCTCCATAGCATTTCGCATTTATCAACAGATATAATATGTTTGGCTATTCTAAGTGGTTCTTTTTTTGGGGGTAAAGAAGAACTTGTCATTTTGACTTATTGGGTTCAGGAATTTTTTATAACATAAATGACTCAATAAAAGCTTTTTTTTCATTCTTTTAGTTACTGATTTTTTTTTGGATTTCACTCCACCCGTTGGGAACTACTAATTTGTTGGGTCTACACCAATTTTGGATGGGCTCCTAACGAGCTAATTTTCACTATTTTTGTTTGTAGTTTTCCTGTTATTCTAGACACGTGTTTGAAATTTTTGGTATTTTTTGTTTAAACCGTCTATCTCCTTCACTTGTAGTCATTTATCATTCGATTACTGAAACATAAACTCCTTCATTTGATTTCCTAATATTAATCAAATTAGCATATTTCCTCCTTTAGAAAGAAAGCCTTTTCCTTTTTAGCAAAATACTTTCTGTTTCTAGAAATAACAAATAAAAAAACCAAGATATCCATTTCAGGGTAAAATATATCATTTACTTTCATTTTTATTTAGAATTTGGACATTTCTGTAGGTACTTTTTTTTTTTACTTTTTAGAAAGGAAAGCTCTTTTTTTTGAAAGATTACTCCTATCTTTGTTTATGTTTCGGATAGGAACAACAATTGAATCTAATTCATCCACGCCTATGAATCAGTCATAATAATTTAAATTTTAGAATCGAAGGTTCATAATATAAGACTTCTAGTCTCTTATCCATATTTTTTTCATTTTTTTGGAATGAATACATCATTCAATTCAATTTGACGGACAAAATAGTTCTAATGTTCGTGTTCTTTGCATGTTGCAGTACTTTATGTTCTAATGTTGTAGTCGTTGTCTACTGATGTTGCAATTATTGTCTAGCGATGTTGCAATCGTAGTCTACCGATGTTGCAATTGTAGTCTGCCGATGTTGCATCAATGTTTTTTTTTGCATGTTGCAGTACTTTATGTTCTAATGTTGTAGTCGTTATCTTTTGATTTGGTATTTTTAGTATGTTGAAAATGTTGTATACAGATGTTTCAATCATTGTCATTTGATGTTGCATCGGTGTTTTTTTCATGTTGCCATGGTTTCACGCGGATGTTGCACATGTTCGGAGTGAAATTTCAAGTCTTTTCTGCTGATTTATCTCGTGTTCCAAACGTACGAGTATATTGTAAGTGTTTGAGCTATTTCTTGATGTGTATTGGTGGATCTAGTGTTGCAGAAGTGGATTGAGATCCACGTGCCACTGTGCTTGGGTGTCGCTGAGCAACACAACAAGCGTGTGTGTGTGTGTGGGAATAGGACGAGTGGTTCCCGCTAGGGTCATCAGTGCAGACCATGGGAGCGCAAAGGGAAACGTGGAGTGCCCGTTTTGGAGAGGTCGGGTTGATTTTTCTTTGTATGGTGGGGCACGTCACGTGGGTGGGAGGAAGGACGATCAATCGTTAGCTTCCGCAGGCGTCGATGGATTTGTTCCATCCGGACGTCTGGGCGCTAGCACATCCCTTGTACTTTTGGTTGGAAGGGTGTGCTCGATGGCTCGCTCTGCGTCCTCATATATCTGAGAAAAATTGCGGTGCATGTTAGTAAATAATGCAAAAACAAGATCGAACACGAGACACGATTTCTTCACGATTTCTACGTAGATTACCCTTGCGGGAAAAACCACGGGCGCCAACTGGCAATCTTCACTATAATGAGAGAGTTACAACGCAGGGAATATAATGAGTCGTCTTGCTCTTTCTGTGCGGCTTATAAGATGTATAAAGGGTGGATTAAACCGATCGCAATCAAATACGGAAAGAAATCCTAAACACATAACCCAAAGCGTGGGCCTCCAGCGTCCCCCACAAGACACACATTAGAAATTCGGATCATATCCAACAAACTCCACCTTGAGACGAATTCCATCTTGCATGGATCAAGTATCATCGAGAACTCACTTCAATAATATATAATCACCGGCCAAAGTCGCTAGGACTTAAACTTTAATAGCAACCAAGCTTGAGCATAGCTCAAACTTAGCTGTAGGAACCGACTTAGTCATCATATTAGCGGGATTATCATGAGTATTTATCTTGCATACTTTAATAACACCACCTCGAGCAATAACATTTCGAATAAAATGATACTTGATGTCAATGTGCTTTATTCTCTCATGAAATATCTAATCTTTAGTAAGGTAAATAGCACTTTGACTATCACAATGTATAGTAACAAGAAATCCTCTAAAGTTCGGAGTATAAACCTCTAAACCAAAAAGCTTCTTTAGAAGATTCAGAAACAACCCTATATTCAGCTTCAGTAGTGGACAAAGGAACAGTAGCCTGTAAACGTGCTTTTCAACTCACAGCACAACTACCAATGGTGAAAACATAACCTGTGAGAGACCTGCTAGTATCCAAATCACCATCATATTCAGAATCAACATAACCAACAAGTCCATCTCTAGATTTCCCAACTGCAAACAAGCATTAGAAGTACCACGAAGATATCTGAAAATCCACTGAACTGCATTCCAATGCTCTTTGCCAAGATTAGACATGTATCTACTGACAACACTCATTGCATGAGCTAAATCATGACGAGAACAGACAATAGTAGATAGAAGTGAACCAACTGCACTTGAATATGGAACTCTAGACATGTACTCAATATCTTCATCTGAAACTGGACATAAATCTAATGATAATTTCAAATGTGAAGTTAACAGAGTACTCACTGATTTTGCATCATGCATATTAAAACAACGAAGAACCTTCTCAATATAACCTCGTTGACTGAGGTATAACATACCATATTTTCTATCTCTGATAATTTCCATACCAAGAATTTTCTTAGCTGCACCAATATCCTTCATCTCAAATTCTAAATTCAATTGTGCCTTCAACTTAGCTATTTCTAATTTATCTTTTGCAGCAATCAACATATCATCAACATAAAGAAGCAAATAAATAGTTGAACCATTAACTGTCTTCAAATAGACACAGCTATCATAATCATACCGCTTAAAACAATAAGAGATCATAAATGAGTCAAATCTCATATACCATTTCCTAGGAGATTGTTTCAAGCCATAAAGAGATTTCTTCAATCTACAAACAAGGTTTTCTTTTCCAGGAACAACAAAACCTTCAGGTTGGTCCATATAAATGACTTCTTCTAAACCCTCATGTAAGAACATAGTTTCAACATCTAACTGCTCCAACTCATAATCATGCATAGCAACAATACTCAACAAAGTACGAATGGAACTATGCTTCACAACCGGGGAAAAGACATCATTAAAATCAATACACGGAATCAAGCTGACCTTTAGCAACCAACTTTGCTTTATACTTTGTTGGCTCATTTGGAGAAATAGATTCCTTTCTCTTATAAATCCATTTGCAACAGACTAACCTTTTACCCTTGGGCAATTTCACTAAATCCCAAGTACAATTCTTTTCAAGTGTCCAATTGTTACCATTAGCAAAAATAATAGCAGTCATCTCTTCTGCAACACTCAAAGCATAAGCAATATTGTATTCTTCAATCAACCTTTTCCTTGGCTTAAGACCTGTTGATGGTCATTAAGTCCCTGTTTCCGGCCCTCAACTTTGGATAAATTTCACTCTATCATAGTGTATACCATATCTATAGGGTTATAAACTAACAGATTCCACGAGTTGTGGTGTATATTTAGATGCAGGTGAATATATGCAATTATGGCACAAAATATATCATCTTCACAAACAACCTAAAATGGCAACATGAACAGCACCATTGATGTATTCTCCGAGATGATCAAAATGGAGTTTTGGTTCATCCAATTCGGAGTCCGGATGCAAAAGTTATGCCTCCTGGAAGATTGGACATGAGACGTGCTCGGAGGAGGTGCGGCCGGCCCTAGAGGTGCAGTCGGTCCTGTGAACCTTCTCTGATTAGCATGAAAGTTTGCCAGATGACTCTACACTCAGCATTATATCCAAGGGGACCAAGTCCATGGGCCAAAACCATAAAAAGGTGGTGCGCACCTACCAACGTTGTGCCCTCGGTTCCAGCCATCAATCCAACAAACAAGTCTTGGATGAACAAATTGTTGGTTCCAAGTCGGTTTGATCAAATGGCTAAGGGTGAAAGCACTTAGATCAATGGACCCACACCCAACTGCCACAACCACCACCAAGGAGCAATCTAGGACGTCCCTCCACATCGTCGATGCATCACACGGCGACCGAGTAGGGCCGAGCGCACCTCCAGGTGCGGCCGCACCTATCCTCCCAAAGATTTTGCTCCACCGACTTGGCAACCGACTGAGGAGTGCTGATCAAGGCCGTACAGGACCAAAGGTGGTGGATCACAGGGCCGGGCGCACCTCTAGGTGCGGGCACACCACCTTCCGTGCCACTCCAGCTCCCTCTCGCCTACAAGTACCCCATCCTACAGCCACCGACCTATCGGGGCTATAAATAGCCCCTGGCACTTCATTGAACACACACCACAAAGGAGCAAATTCTTCCACTCTTTCAAGATGTAGTTGTAGGCTAGTTGAGTTGGGAGTTAGAGTCGTGTAGAGTTTCGCCTCGGGTTCAGAAGTCGTCTTCGAAAGTTCTGGTATCTTTCCCTTTTCTTCTATAAGACTTCGAATATTAATATATTATATTCCTCTCATACTTTTGAGTTAATTACTTTCTACATTTATTTCGCGGATAAATGTCGAATGTCTAGTTTAGACTATAGTGGTTCCAGCCCGACATTGTTATAATTGTTCTATGTTCCTCTTTATACCGATTTTCGTCTCAACCGTTCTTCGGTTGGGTTGCTTCTCCTGGATCTGGGAGTTAGTAACATGATGTTTCTTTAAGTGCGGTGCTTAGAGTTATATCCTGTCTTGAAATACACCTAGCCCCACGGAGTGCTAGTGGTAGTCGGCAGGTAGTGACAGCCCCGTCCGGCCTCTGTATTTCACCACGTGAGAGCGGCTAGTCCTGTAGGCATCGTAAGAGTTGTGTATGTGACGGCTCTCTTCTCATCCCTTTCCGCAGCTGAAGTGTACATCCCCCGACGTATCTAGAAATGACTAGAATAGTTTATGCTTCTGCCGGAGCTGTTATCTACATTAGTTCTCGACTAGAGTTGACTCGAAGTAATAGAAAGTATCTATGAACCTAATCCCGTCTCGTTGTCCTCCCTACTAGCTAGACCTTTCTTCTACCCTTTTATTATTTAATTCTCTCCTATGTGTGTGTCAATAACCATGACTCTTATCATATCGTTTACCCCCACTTTGGTTTAACCAGTATTTTAAGCAGTAGATACATTCAGGTTAGTTATCATATCCTGTAACCATTGTTTCCTTGAAGAAAAATACGATACTCTGGAATACTCCCGGGTGAAATGCTACAACGGTATTCGTGCGATTGCGGATGTATATCTGTGGGACGTAAGAATACCACCAGGCATTTCTGGTGTTGTTGCAATTATAGCGACGACTCTAAGAAAGCATCCTTGATCCCTTGGCCCTATCGGTAACAATAGGCATTGTGGAGGCTACACCTCAATGATAGATAGATCATCAACAATTGGCAAATTATTAACAATGGGTGCATCTTAGACATCAACATTATCATTATCTAGTGTACTATCAATATCAATAAAATGCTCCACCTGCACACTTGAATTTTCGTGAACAGGAGCACTAGTAGATGGGTTGTCAGGTAACATAGCAGATTCATTAAAAATAACATTCCTGCTAATCACAACCCTTCGAGTTTGTGGATTCCACAATTTATAACCTTTAACATCGATCGATAACCAAGAAAGATGCACTTAATGCTCTAGGCTCTAATTTACCATTATCAACATGAGCATAAGCAGTACAACCAAAAACTCTCAATTGCGAATAATCAGCTGGAGAATCATCCCATACCTCAATTGGAGTTTTCTTATCAATGACAATACTGGGTGAGCGATTAATCAAATAGCAAGCAGTGGAAGCAGCTTCAGCCAAAAACGTCTATTCAAACCAGCATTAGACAACATGCAACGGGTCTTAGAGATGATAGTCCTGTTCATACGCTCATCTACACCATTCTATTGGGGTGTATAAGGAGCAGATGTAGTGCCTAACAATGCCTTGATTTGCAATATGACTTAAATTCAAGAGAACAGAATTCCATCCCATTATCGGTATGAAGCTTTTTAACCTTCTTTTCAGTTTGGTTTTCAACCATAGTCTTCCACTCTTTAAATGCTGAAAATGCTTCTGATTTAACTTTCAAGAATTATGGTCATACCTTTCTAGAACTAGTGGAACTGCGTGCGACACGCACGTGATATAAAAAAGAATTAAATATTACTACATTTCCCCCAAACACAAAAAATAACAAAACCAGGTAGCCTCTTTATTATCTGTCGTGATAATATATTACTAAATGCAAAACTAAAAGTGTTGGGGACTGAGACTTTGTGGTTGCGGTTGTTCACCACGGCACAGGCTGCGCTGCATGCACAAGCTCTAGGCTCCATCAGTCCAGGACCACGTGAGCTAGATGGAGTTGGACCGTAGCGTGAGAACACTTAAAGAGAGAGGATTTCAACATTCTTGAGTTTTCATAAGAAAAAAATCCATGCGAGAAATTTTAGAGTGTTTGTTTTTTTATGAGCCGTCCATCTGACGAAATCCAACAGTGGAAGTACCAGGAAGGTCCTATAGGGAAGTACCAGTACCAAATTGGTGGGACCCACAACAAAATTTAATTAATATTTTGTAATTCAAAAAAGGTATATGAGTAATTTCGTATGGTTAATCTAACCGGCTCCCGACCATGTTTTATGGCTCAATTTCTCAATTTCATCGGCTTCGGTATGTGTTCAGCTGGCTGGAGCATGGGCACGCGTGGCGAGAGAATAGATTACCATAATGCCCTTCCCTTAATTAATTTA
Organism: Cenchrus purpureus; assembly: GCA_022644695.1. NCBI lineage: Eukaryota > Viridiplantae > Streptophyta > Magnoliopsida > Poales > Poaceae > Cenchrus > Cenchrus purpureus. The sequence continues at coordinate 170,432,574 of CP053454.1, read as the reverse complement.
ATTTTTAATTAATCTGGTGGTGGGAAAATCCAAACACCTAGTACTTCCTAGTATTTTCAGGTACTACACAAACACCGTAAAAAAGCTCAAAAAGAAACAAATAGTTGACAAAATATATCGAGACACCTTTGCTACACACCTTACGCACAGCATGCACAAGCTCTAGACCCATCAGTCAGACCAAGCAACGTGAGCTAGATGGAGTTAACTATAAGCAGCAGAACACTTAAAAGAGAGAGGAATTCAACATTCTTGAGTTTTCATAAGAAAAAAAATCCATGCAACAAATTTCTAACAGAATTAAATAAACCTTGTAAAGCACTATTGTACTTTTTTTTCTAACATGTCAACTCAAAATGAATGGAAAACACTAAGTAGGTAATATCAACGCAAACATTTATGATGCACTACTGCATCTTTTATTTCCTAACATGTCAACTCCAAATGCATCAAAACACTTAGCAGGTAATATGAACCTAAACCTTGTGAAGCCCTACTATATTTTTAGTTTCTAACATGTCAACTCAGAATGCATCGAAAACAATGAGCATGTAATATCAACATAGGAACCCTTTCGTATTATAGTAAGGGGAAACACTGATCCATGTCGATAGATGCAACACCCATAACCACCTGTTTCCAGCGATGCCGATCACACGACGTATGCGGGCCTATTGATTGGATCACACTACTGGAAAAACACACATTTATACCGGGTCCAAACCCTCATTGGTATCGGGTATGGAACGATATTCCATCCATACAAATGAGGGACACATTTGTACCGGGTGATACTCAAATGTTCTCATTTGTACCAGTGCGTGTCCAGGCCCGGTACAAATGTGCCTCCCTCCTCCGACGTGGCAGGGGAGCATTTGTACCGGTTGGAGACACCAACCGGTACAAATGACCCTTTTTTGTTTTTCTTTTTTATTTTCTTTTATGTTTATTTATTCTATAATATTTGCTTAATGTACCAATACGAATCCTAATACGTTGTAATATAAAGTCGTGTGGCATATAAAATATTATCTTTGCAATCTGGGTACAACGGTTTCTTGTGATCTTGTAACATACGTTCAAATTTCTTTGACTCCTTTACCGTTTCGCAATCTTCCATTGCATCGCGCAACACTTGACCTAGATCGTCGAGAGGATCATCGGACGGACCAGCTCCTTGAGTCTCGCCCATGTAATCCTCTCCCATTGGTTCATCTGCAAAGGCACCACCTTCAGTCCAATCTGGAATCTGATCATCTTCTTCGTCATCTTCCATTACAACCCCTCCTTCCCCATGCTTTGTCCATACAAAATAGTTTGGCATGAATCCCCATTTGAATAGGTGATCGTGAAGACTCTTTATCGATGAGAAATCCTTCTGGTTTTTGCATTTTTTGCATGGACAAATAATGAAACCAGACGGGGCTTGTTTATACGCCACATCTAGAAATTGCAACCCATTAATGTATTTTGTGGAGATTCTCTTGTCCGTGTACATCCATTGCCGACTCATCTACAAAGTATATCACCAAACAATCATTAGCCATCCTTCTCACGTGAATACAATCTTTAAAGTGCTTATATCCAATCCACAAGATACAATACAACAAACTTAAAGTGCTTATTTCTAAACTGATTCTAGCATTTATAATTTTCCGAAACAAATACTAGCATTCCAAAAGTAATATTCCTAGTATTTCCACTAATTCTAAAAGTATTTCTAAAAATATCATTTCTAAAAGTAATTCTAAAATAGTATTTCATCCACCTACTTTTTCTAAAAGTAAAGGCAAACTCATTTCATCAAACTATTATTTCTAAAAGTAAAACAAAAAAATCACATTTCAATGAAAATAGCCTATATTACTTTTTTTTCTTATGAATAGATATATAATACGAAAATATAATGAGTAAACTAATTTTCTAATTGGGAAACTTATTTTCTAATGAGGAAACCAATTTTATTATGATGAAAATTAATTTTCTAATAAGGAAACTAATTTTCTAATGAGAAAATCAATTTTCTAATGAGAAAATCAATTTTCTAAGGATGAAAACTAATTTTCTAATGATGAAAATATAAATAAATAAATAATAAATTCAATCATCACATACAACATCTCATACATCTATCATGACACCTTCTTGCTATTACAACATAGACAAATATGCATGTAAATAAAAAAAACACCATTCTTTGCACATTCTAAATTTCATGAAATACTCTAAGTACAAAGTATAAAACTAAAAACGGCAACCATATATCAAGGGAGGGTGAAGTAACTAACATCTAGATCACTTCAATGAATGAAATCGTGGAGAAATCATCGCAAATCGGGCAAAAGCTCCCTAGGGCGCCATGGGGAAGGGGGGAGCTCGAGTTGGACCGTGGAAGAAGAAGAGTGGGAAGAGGGCTCGGGGAGGAAGAAGAGAATTATAGCCGTTGCACATTTATGCAGCCAACCACCGAGCGGTACAAATGTGTGCACATTTGTACCGGGCGGTGGCTCGCACTGGTACAAATGTGTTGGCCTCACATTTGTACCGGTCAATGAGAAACATTTGTACCGGGGCGAGCCACCGCCTATAAATGTGCTCACGGGCGCATCGGGGACCCCTTCCCCAGGTACAAATGCCCGCATTTGTACCGGGTGGCAATAGAACCGGTACAAATGAGAATTTGGACCAGGGACAAATGACTCATTCTCTAGTAGTGTCATTACAAACTGATGAGTGATGATGATGCATGTAAATTGACCACCACGTGGTACCAGATATCTCAGAATCAGAGACGGTGTCCTAGCAACGGAATTTGTAGACCATGGCCCGCTAGCTGGAGGATGTAGATGACATGAGACGTTAATTAGTGAGGGTGCAAGGAAGATAACAAGTGCATACAAAAAACCTACCGACGTCTCGATGAAGAACAAAGGAATGAATATAACAGGTGCATGGAGATCCCCTGATGACAAAATAAAAACGAAGCACCTGTGAGGACAGAGTTCCTACAGACGTCCCGATGAAGAACAAAGAAAATAAACTACATGATCAAATAGCTTGCTATGGAAGACCTCACCCGATTGATTTTCCTCGTCGAAGTGCCTGCCATGGCTACTACGATGGCATGATGGGGAGCACAGATTGGTGGTGATCTTCCATCACGCAAAGAGAAGGCGACGACAACCTTATATGATGTCGCTGCGTTGCTGCTGCCACAATTGTTTGTTCTCCTAGGGTACGATCCAACACCAGGGTCTCGAGTTCTTTTGATGGCGAGTTCGGTGGAAGGAGGATGGGGACCTGTACCTCGGTTTAAGGAAGGCTCGGTAAAAAGGAAGGGAAGGGAAGGCTGCCTACCATGGAAATATTTGGAAAGATTTTAATCGGTGGAAGGAAGGCAGCGTAAGGAAGGAAATTGGAATTCACAAAAAAAAGAGAAGGGAACTAAAGGCTCCCTACCGTGGTGAAATGCATGGAAACAAAAAGCTCCTATAAAAGGAAATTGGGGACGTGATTGGTGGGTGGGACCGGCGGGTATAGGAAGAGCGCGCGGTGAAAAAAGTTCTACATGGTTTGGTGAAAAGTATTTTCTAAACAGCGTTTTTTGTGTCCACAAGGGGATGGTCACACCTTCAATTCTGAAAAGTGGGGCCTCTGTGATGGGGGATGGTGGGCCTATTTTGGGTGAGAATTGACATCAATTCTCTCGCTTTTTATAGTATAGATAATCATCAATAACGGTCAACATATAACGAGCACCACCAAGAGAAGTCCTCTCTTACTCAGCGCTGCCAAGCCAAGCTCACTCATATGCCCAAGACACATATGCCAAAGATTAGTAGTGTTAGAAGTAGATAATGAATTAGAAATTACAGCAGCATCACCTGTAATTGTAGTACCTCGAAGACGGTACAAATTGGCAGATTTTAAATCACCTCTCATGACAATAAGAGAACCTTTTGACACTTTCAAAACTCCATCTCCACCGGAGTATATGTACCATTTGCCATCAAGAGTAATAAAAGAAATAAGATTCTTGCTCATATCTGGAATATGCCTCACATCTGTCAAAGTTCTGATAATACCATTGTGCATCTTAATCTGGACAAATCCAATGCCAATAATCTGATGTGAACTATCATCACTCATTCTAACAGAACCACCTTGGACATAACCATAAGTGATGAACCAATCTCTATTAATGCATATATGAAAGGAAGCACCGGAATCAAGAATCCATTCATCACCACTATTTGCACATCTAGCAAAAGCAAAAGAACCTCGAGAAGATCTCGAACTACTATCGAGTAACAACAAGCATTACCTTCATCAGATTTACCTTTCAGTCTATATGTGTCAGTTCTCTTTTCTTTATTCCTCAATTTAGGACACTCAGAAATAAAATGAGTATCCATCTTGCAATATCTGCATAATTTTTTATCATCCTTGCCTCTAGACTTTGAATGGCCTCTATAACCATTCGAGCTCTTGCCTCTATAACCATCATATGATTCATTTTGTGTCTTGCCACGAACAAACAAAGCTTCTTCATTGGAAGCAGAACCTTCAGAAGACACCATTTGTTTCATCTTTTCTTTAACTTGCAATGCCTCATAGACTTTATTCATGGTTAGTGTATCACGACTATACAATATGGTATCTCTGAAGTTTGAAAATGAACTAGGCAGTGAACACAAAAGAATAAGATCCAAGTCCTCATCCTCATATTGTACCTCCATAGACTGTAGGTCAGCAACGATCTCCTTAAAGACCGAAAGATGGTTAGACACATAACCACCTTCTTGCAACTTGTGCATATATAACTTCATCTTCGTATGCATCTTGCTTGTCAAATCTTTTGACATGTAAATTGACTCCAATTTGAGCCATAAAGCTGCGACGGTTTTCTTTGCAAAATATTATTCGAAAGATGAAGATGAATGTGAGACAAAGCCTTACGATCTTTCCTCTTCTCATCATTGGACCAAGACTTTTGAATCCTTGTTCCCGAATTTATCAAGCGCATCATCCAAATCAGCTTGCGCTAAAACAGCTCGCATCTTGACTTGTCATAGAGCGAACCTTGTATCTCGATCCAACAATGGAATATCATACTTCATATTAGCCATTAGGAAGAAATAACCAAGAGAAAATAATCTGCAGTAAATAATCTAGGTATGAAACTGAGTAAGCCCTAACAATAACCTGCAGCCTGGTACATCTCTGTGTACGTTCAGCAGAAATCTGAAGAACTCATAGTTTCTTCCTCGTGTGGCAGTAGCAGAATCCCACAGGCCTGTTTAGTTACGTGAAAAATGGTGAAATTTTTTGCATTTAGCTGTGTGCACAGAGAAAATGAATGAACTGACACGCTAGGTGAAATTTTTTGATATTTTGGGGATATTTTGGGACTGTAACAGGCCCACCGGAGGAAAAAAACGGCGGAGGTGCCGGTCCTCCCTCAATCCGTGCGCAACAGCAGAAACAGCAGCGAGTTCTTTTTCTCGCTTGACCCTGCAGAACAACACCTGCACCTTGCAGGATTTGTAGATCGACGAGGCCGACTGCAACACGGTGCGCGGCTCCGCCTCTACCTCGAACTCTGCAAATTGCACCGAATCAGCAAACGGCATGCCTCAGCGAACGTGCCTCCACAACGAACGAACGACGATCACTCCACCAAGAAGACCGAGCGGCGGCGGCGCGACGAACAGGGAATGAAACCTTAAATTTTCTTTTCCAATCAATCAGTGATCAGCTCTTATTAGCAAATAATGTAAAATAAGATCGAACACGAGACATGATTTTACGTGAAAACCCTTAGGGAAAAACCACGCATGCGACAACCGCGATCTTCACCTGTAATGAGAGAGTTACATTTAGGGAATACAATGGGCCGTCTTACTCCTCCTGTGCGGCTTACCAGATGTATAAAGGGCAGACTAAACTGACTGCAGTTAAATATGGAAACAAATCCGTTAAACACATAACCCGAATTGTGACACACGTTAGAAATTCGGATCATATCCAACAGTGCACGTAGCTGAAGTACCCGTCATTGCTCACGCTTGTGAGCACGCTGCACGCTGAGCCTGACATTCGTATGGCCAACAGACATGAGTTCACTGACAACTTAGATCAATTGGTAGATTCTGGTTTAGAATTGGCATTAATACCCACCATGGAAATAATACATGCATTTGCTTCATTCTTGAAAAGTAAGGGTAAAATTACAAAGTTCAAAAAATAGGGGCAAAATCACAATTGGAGTTCACAGCAGGGGCAAAATCACCAATCTCCCAATTTAAATTGTACCTTTTGGAGGATTTGGACAGTGTCCTTCGTCTGCTTGTAATGCATAGCACAATACACTTGTGTCATGATCTGAATTCTCCTGTGAACAGTGCAAAAAAATTAGGATCTATTGGTCTCAACTAATGTTCAGCCATTGCAATCATAGAATTTAGCACCTCATGGAACTTCCTACTTATGGTTTCACCAGAGTATTCGAACCTAATTTGACCTTTTCTATTTAATTCACATCCAGCACAAATGAAGAGGAATATTGCAAGCATCTCATAAGTATTCATATGTTTGGATGGTTGCAGTCCACACCTCTCAACCAATACATCATGCATGAAGATAAGGGATCATTTCTTTGTTCATCCGATGCATCCTGTGGCACTCTCCAGCATAACCAACTGAGTTAAGATGAGCGTTCGGATGATCCCCTCTTGCAACTTGTTCGGCAAATAATTGGCAAACAATTCGAGTGGCAATTATGTTGTTCATCCCATTATTTTTTGTATTAGACAATTATTTGTTTGGATTGTTCAAGTTTTTTCGCTATAATCAAATTTAACATTTCTGTATTTTAAAATATTTTTAAAAAAATCATAAAAAAATAGGTAAGTATGATCTTGTTACGAAGATCTTGTCGTAAGAAATACAGCTGTGCAATCGAAATTACTTTTGGATGCTCGATTTAGAATTTATGACTTTTTAAAATTTTAAAATTACATACATGTGCGTCATTGTTATGAACTGCGATGCGAGGGAAAGGTGATTGGAGGATTTGGGGCTGATTTGTGGAGAATTAGGGCTGCAAGCCACAACATATTGTTCACGCCTGTGGTTGTGGCGCGGCGTCAGGGTTGGAGGGTCGCGAACGCCGCCGCCGGCCGCCACCACGGCAAGAGAGAAGGGTTTTCCTTCAAATCTCTTGCTTGATTTGATTGATACATCTCCTCTCTTTAAATAGAGAGGATTACTTAACCTCTAAGTAAGGACTTGATCTTATCTCTAATTAACCCTAATACTAATGGGCTACGGCAGCCGGACCCAATAAGCTCCTCACGTCCTCTAACACTACACCCCACCTAGACATGCAGCTCGTCCTCGAGCTGCAACTCATAACGAAGACTCGACTTGAAACAAACCTAACACCTAAAAATAAGCCCTTTACATCTCGACTTATTTGATTATTCGCAATCTGAAATGGACTCAATTTCTTTATTTTGGACTCTAAACGTGGATGCCCTTCGAATGCCGATCGTGCACTTGTGCGGCCACCTGGATCCCACGTCAGCTGTTGAAAATGGGCCACCATAGGCAGCCACCAAGAATCACGGCACAAGAACCACCACAGCCCACCAGAGGCCCATAACTTGGAGCATGCTCCCTGGGCCGGACGTGAGTGTTGTCGCCACCGCAGTGCCTAGGGGGTGGGAGCGACACCGATGGGCGGCATGGCGGTGGCGGCGCCGACAGCGCCCTTGCCGAGCGACGCGGTGACAAGGCGGCGCACGCGCGGTTGGCGAGCCCGCGGTGGGTGGAACCGACGCCGAGCCGCGCACGGTTGAGGCAGAGGTCGCCGGCGAGGAAGACAGACGGGGACACTCGATGCAAGAGGCGCTGTTAGCCGTCGTCGCCAACGGACGCCAATGCCGAGGTTGACGTGGGCCGGCGGCGCGGATGCCGCCCTCGTCACCGGTGTCGCCTTCCCGCATCTCCCTAGCGCCGCGCTAGGAGGTCTGCGCGCTGCCGCACCGCACACCGCACTGCGTTGCGCGCCGCCCGCTCTTGCTCCGTGCGCATAGCCTGCACTCGCCGGCGCACCAGGAGGCCGCGCGTCACAGCTTGTAGTCGCACCGCCGCCGATGCCTGGCGCGCAAGCATCTGCTGCTGCGTCGTCATGGTGTCCACCTTCGCGCGGCGCTTGAAGGAATTGTGACGGGTGCGGGCAATCTGCGCAGATCGAGCACCGCGCACCCGCGTGCGAGCCGAGGTTGCCGCGCTGCAGCCGTACCGCCGCAGACACCTGACAGGTAAGCCTCTTCTCCGCCGTCTCCATTGCGGCACCCGTCCGCAGCGTGACCTCCTGGATTGCCTGCCGCATCCTCTCGATATTGGCCTCCATCCAGGAAAATATTTCCCTTAGCGTAGCATACTGCGCGGCAGTGAACACCGCCAGAGCTGCATAGAATTGGGTCGGCGGCGCTACGGGCAAGGGTGCCACGGGAGCTGTGGCGGCGTTGAACACCGGTAGAGCTGCGGGGAACAGGGCCGGCGCAGCCCAGGGATGTTCGCCGAGCGGCACGGCGGCGTAGAATTCAGCCATGGTCTCTGATACCAAATTGTTATGGACTGCGATGCGAGGGGAAGGTGATTGGAGGATTTGGGGCTGATTTGTGGAGAATTAGGACTCCAAACTACAGTACCCGCGGGTACTGTTCACGTCCAGGGTTGTGGCGGCATCTAGGGTTGAAGGTCGCGAGGAACGCTGCCGCGCTTCGCCCGACCGGCAAGAGATAAGGTTTTCCTTCAAATCTCTTGCTTGATTTGATTGATACATCTCCTCTCTTTAAATATAGAGGATTACTTAACTTCTAAGTAAGGACTTGATCTTATCTCTAATTAACCCTAATACTAATGGGCTACAACAGCCCAGACCCAATAGGCTCCTCACGTCCTCTAACAGTCATGTCATCAATTTTATCCTCTCTTGCATGTATGTATATTTTTAGGACGCATTGGTTCAGACGATGGTTGCTGAATGTAGTCTCCTCCAAACGACAGGTAGGAGCACCGTGCCCGTGCCAAGCAGCTGCTCTGCTCTTTCTTTGCTTTGCAGTTCGTCAGACAGCAACGGCACACAACAGCGGCAGGTAAGCAGCAACAAGTAGGCTCTCGTTTTTAATTAAATATGTGAGAGATGCTACAGAAATAATGATTATGCAATCATCGCTTGCTTAATTAGTTAAATTCTTTAGTTCGCATGTTTCGCCGGTTGTAGCAGCTGTTGTCTTCTCCTATCAGCGTAGCAATAATGATAGCTGAGTAACTCGATTCAGATCAGTGTAGACCAACAGTTTTGCTTTGCTTTAGCTACTTATTCAGTAGTGCCTCTTGGTAATCATATCTAGTGTTTAATTAATCATTCTTTGCATGCTAGACAAGTGAAGTTTAGCAGTAGCTTTGCTTTTCTCTTGTGCAAATATTTCGGTGCATGGTTTTGTTTCTGTTATGCTTTGAGTTATTTAATTGTTCGTAAGGTGAGCTTGTCACGATTTGACTTTGCGTCATCTTGGCGATTAAATGCAATGTGGGCAATCAGGGGGATCCCCACCTGATTTCATTAAGAAGACTTTTTGCCTGCCAAAAGCTTTTTACACATCATTGCATTTTCAGCAATTTTGAGGAAATAAAGGCAAGGGCAGCAGTTCTAATTACGGTCTTACATTGAAGAAAACACACTGCACCAGGTCTCTGCTGTCGATCTGTCTGTCGGCTTGAACCGATGGCTCTAAGGCAAGAATGGCAGTGGATCGGGTTTGGAGCGGATATCCACGGATTTTGGGTGCGTGGGTTGCGGGTTTGGTTCAGATTTTGCCCACGGGTTCATGGATTCGGATATCCGCAAGCGGGTTTGGGGTGGATTCTACATTTCACCCGCGGATACCCATTGAGCTCCGAAAATTGAGCGCAATGAACCCTAACTACATAAGAAATGGTATTGTTGTTATTTCTTTCTATACTCAACTTGTCAATTTACAACTCTCTGAACATTTAAGTACTTATCAATTTACAATCATCTGAACATTTAAGTATTTTGCAACTCTATTTTATTTCACAAGGTGAAGATGATTCCACCATAATTGATGGATGATAAATTGTCTGCTATTATTCGTTTGGAGGACTGTGGATGTTGATTTGTATTGTTTTTCACTTGTATTGAACTTGTAGTGTGTTGAATTGCATATTTTTGAAATAATCTGGACAGTGTGTGATGTACTGATGTATTATGTGCTCTTGTCTATAATAATCGAACCAGGTTTTGGATTATCCGTTGGGTTTTGGATATCCGCGGATATGGGTTTGGATCTGAATTTTCACCCGAACTGATTTTTGGGTTGGATTTGGATTTTAGGTTTGGGTTATGGGTCTGGGTGCCCTGACACTACATCCGATCCGAATCCGACCCGTTGCCATCCCTACTACAGGCGCGCATCTTCCTTTCACATCATCCACAATCGCGAGTGGCAGGGAGTAGCTCGCGAGAAGACAACATTGTTGTGGTGCTTCCAAAGATTCCTGATGAGGAGGAGGGAAACAGTCGTAGTGCCCGGGGCTATTGTTGCCGGACGCGGAACAGTCCAGAGAGTCTGGATCTCTGCCCCGGCGGTGTCTGGCCATCTGGGCCGCCCAGCCCGAGCCTGACGCGGCACGACGGCCTTCGTGCTCGTGCCGTGCCAGCACTACGTGCCGAGGCACAGCACGAGCACGGCGGTGAATTTTCGTGCCGTGCCGGCACGATGGCACGGCGGCAGGCCCAGTGTGCCGTCTTGCTGGACGAAGACATGAACCCCAAGATCTCAGACTTCGGCTTGGCAAAGCTGTTTAAGATCGAAGCGAGTGTAGCTAACACAAGACACATTGCTGGAACTTAGTAAGTTTAATTTGGCGTCTCCGGGTTCTTCTTGCTACCATGTTTTCCCCCTGAAACTTGCCTGAGGCTGTGCCTAATTTCTAACATGCTGTGTCTTCGGGATGCAGTGGATACATGGCGCCAGAGTACGCCCTTCACGGCATCTTCTCTACCAGGTCAGACGTCTTCAGCTACGGCGTCCTTGTCCTTGAGATTGTCACTGGCCGGCGACCTTCTGAAGATCTTCTAAGCTTGGTAAATTTTAGCTTCGGGTCAGAACACACGCTACTCGTAAGTCTTCTGATGAATTCTGATCATGCACCGGTGTGGCGCGGGCGGGCAGGTTTGGAAGCACCGGGCGACACGAGCTTGCCGCAGCTGCTCGACGGGTGCCCGGTAACGAGGGAGGAAGCAGGAGATGCTGAGGTGCATCCACCTCGGGCTGCTCTGCGTCCAGGAGGACCCCGCAGTTCCGGCCCGCATGGCGTCCGTCGTCGGAATGCTCAACAGCCGCTCCATCACGCTGCCCGTGCCACCAAGCCGGCATCGCCAGCCCTGGAGACCGGCCGAGCTTGGCTGCTCGTGAAACGTCGTCGATAAACGAAGTTTCCGTCTCTGATTTAGAGCCGCATTGATGGGGCAGCAACCGTGCAGTGGGGAGAATCATCATCATACAAAATTATATAAGAGCTACTCACTACAACCCATAGCAGGAATTCTCTCAAACCTCAATCATCCACGTCACCATCTAGCCTCTCCCTTCTTTAATTTCAGCACGGCAGCTCCTCTTCTTTCTAGGCAACTCAAATGCACGTCAGTTCAACCGACGGCAGTTCAACAGGCACAGCAGGCAACTTGCTCCTCTTCACCGGTAGAGAGCGAGGCTATAGTTCGGACCTTTAGTCTCTGTTCAACTTTGAGCCGGGACTAAAGGCCTTTCGTCGACGTGACCGAAATGGTTGTTGGCCCCCTTTAGTCCCGGTTGGTATTACCAACCGTGACAAAAGGGGCTCCCAACTCTATCCGGCAATAATTACCCCGGTCTTTAGTCCGGGTGGTGTTACGAGCCGAGACTAAAGGGCGGCTCGTAACACCACCGAGACTAAACATTAGTCCTCACGCCTTTAGTCTCACTGTAACACCACCCGAGACCTAATGGCCGGCATCCATATAAGCACCGTACCTCCTTCTTCCTCCTACCACCCGAGCCATTCACCGTACCACTCACCCGCGAGCTCAAGCTCCTCCACTCCATGGCGACTCAAGCCTAGGGTGGTGCTGCGCTTCATTAGTTTGTGAAGATTTCTCTCCTCCAAAGTGTTGTCAAGGTTGGAATCTTCATCCTCCCTTCATTGTTGTGATTAAATTTTGTTTTATGGTTTAGAGATGGAGAAAATAGAAATGTTAATTTGTAGCTAGGTAGGAGGAGCTTAAATTAGAGAGATAAGATTTTGTATATATACATGAAAATGTAGTTAGGATGGTACTTGCATTGTTCCTTCTTTCATTAAATTTGTATTAATAAGCATTCTCTTATTTTCTTATTTTTCATAATATTGAATTTTTCTTGTACATATAGTTTATAAAATATATGCTCATAAAGGAAGACATATAGAAAATGTACTAGGTATTTCCATTCTTTCATCGTTTAGAAATGATTTTATTTCTAGGTAGCTATAGAAGGAAATAGAAGATTAAATTCTTTTGTTAAGTATATTTTTATTTTATATAGAATAAATGTAAGCATTCTCTTATTTTCGTGTTTTTCATAAAATTGAATTTTATTTGTACATATAGTTTATAAAATATATGCTCCTAAAGAAAATAATAGATATACGTAAAATGTATTAGGTATGTATTTCATTCTTTCATTGTTTAGAAATGCTTTTATTTCTAGGTAGCTTTAGGAGGAAATAGAAGATTAAATTCTTTTATTAAGTATTTTTTATTTTATATAGAATAAATGTAAGCATTTTCTTATTTTTCTTGTTTTTGATACACATTACGTCCTAATTAGCTATAGTTAACATCACGGGCTAGGTGGGGACTGCAGTCGTGATGTTGAACTATAGCTAGATAGGAGGTGTAGGGCATGGTGATGTAGTAATCGTAAGTGGGAGAGCCGGTGTATGATGGCGGTGAGGTGAGACTGTTGTAGTTCTAGCATCCGGGTCTTGAGTCACTGGTTCATAAAGGTTATGTACAGAATAATATTGTTGAATTCTATCCCTTTGTTTTCTATTTATTGAATCCAATCTATATATGTAAACTAATCCTATTTATTGTGAATAATGTGTGTTATTTTGATTTGTATATAGTTTGAGCTAACAATGTCTCAAGTGGTGTTGGTAATGGCGCCGTGGCGTGGCATAGTCCGTCGCCGTGGCGGGCGTGGCCGTGGCATTGGCCGTGGAGGTCTTGGTGGCCGTGGAGGTGTTTGGGGACCCGTTGCCTCGTCCGAGATTGCACTTTCACCGCGAGATTACCTTGCAAATGGGTGATCCGAGACGTGTAGCTAACGTGGTAATATAAGAATTGAAATTAATTTGCTTTACATAGAACTTTTTCATTTCACATAGAAAATCTGTAATTTTAGTTACATATATAATTATTGTAGGTTATCAACAATATCGGATGGCTCAGAGACATTATCGAGGATATGAGTGGTACTCCTCCTATAGTGCAAACTGAGCACGTTGATGAGCACATGGCAAGAGTGTATATCTCTTTCACCGTACACCTCGATATGTAGACTACGGCCGATTGCCAGAGGCGCCGCACACCGATGGTTGTCATTGCAGCAGTTGGCTCAACATCACCTATTCGGTTAACCCAGAGAGGACTGCCATGGAGGATTGTCTACAACAGCTCGAATAATGTTAGGTGCTTCGTGCGGACCTTTCCTATTTTAAATTAAGGCAACTCGAGGCGGGTGAAGGCAATGTGATTGAGACTACAGAGAGGCTTTGCAGGGCTCATCGAGTTGTGGTATAATATACATATATATATATAAGAGTTTTTATTCATTCTTAATTAATTTGTTTCGTACATATATATTTTGAACTTTCATAAGGTTATTATATCATCATCATCGATTATTATGCGGGATCGCTCTGGTTCTACCTATGCTTCAATTAGCTTCCGTGCGATTCTTAATCAAGTCGTGGAAAGAGTTGGGGTGGATTACTATGGTGGGAGTCGTTTTCACCAACAATTGGAAGAGTCAAGCAATTCTAACTTTCTACAAGCCTAGAACCCGAGGCTCCATTGTTTGATGTCTGCGGTCTTTGTTTGTGACACTCCTCCGAAGCGGAGGAGAGTGCACTAATCGCTCTAGCTTATTTTGAGGAGTTTTAGGTGAGGATTGCGACATTAATCATATTCAATATCTACAAGCGTCTTTGCTCGGTAACATTATGCATGCATGGATTAGGCTTTGTACCGCACCTATTATATGAACTTGTATTAATTAGCTAGCTATGTGAACCTTTATGAACTTATTATTAATTAGCTACTTTATTATGAATTCATGTATTGTCTTCAACATGTTTAGTAAGCATGTTTAGAGGGATTCTGATGAATACCATGCATTCGAGACATATATTGCACTACCTCCAATGGATAGAGCAAGCTGCCCAAGCATAGTATTTTCGGTGACACCTCTCGAGGTCAGCTCCGGACATATATACTAGCTCTTAGACACCTTTTCCGAGAGTGAGAGAGAGAATGTCGACATCTTGCTTGAATAGCTTGCTCGTCATCTTGGAGGTTACGTGCGCTATATATGTATACGTAAGTCATGTAAAAAATTAGCTAAATGTAAAATTGATAATTAGTTCTATGGATCATTATATCAAAAAGTAAACAAAGACAAAGATGAGAAGAAGGGTGAGTTTGATGATATATTCCGTTTGAGTGGATGATGAGAACCGAGGCCTACCTACATTCTTCTTGAGCATGTTGATCATTCAAAGACAATACGCATTCATAAATGTGTTTGAAGCAAATGTTCAAAAGCTAGAAGTCACCCTTCAGTTGGGACTTGTACTCATTGATATTAATTAATGTCGTGCTTTGTAATAGCCATCGGTGACCTCTGTATGTATCGTAAGTCATTGTAAAAATTAGCTATATGTAAAATTGATAATTAGTTCTATGGATCATTATATCAAAAAGTAAACAAAGACAAAGATGAGAAGAAGGGTGAGTTTGATGATATATTCCGTTATGAGTCGATGATGAGAACCGGAGGCCTACCTACATTCTTCCCAGGCATGTTGATCATTCAAGACAATACGCGAATTCATAAATGTGTTTGAAGCGAGGTTCAAAAGCTAGAAGTCGATCAACTTCAACTTGGGACTTGTAATCATTGGTATATATTAATGTCGTGCCTTGTAATAGCCATCGGTGACCTCTGTATGTAATGTAAGTCATTGTAAAAATTAGCTAAATGTAAAATTGATAATTAGTTCTATGGATCATTATATCAAAAACTAAACAAAGACAAAGATGAGAAGAAGATGAGTTTGATGATATATTCCGTTATGAGTGGATGATGAGAACTGGATGCCTACCTACATTCTTCCGAGCATGTTGATCATTCAAGACAATACGCGAATTCATAAATGTGTTTGAAGCGAGAGGTTCAAAGTTAGAAGTCGACCACTTTAGCTTGGGACTTGTACTCATTGGTATTAATTAATGTCGTGCCTTGTAATAGCCATCAAGTGACCTCAGTATGGATCGTAAGTCATTGTAAAAATTAGCTAAATGTAAAATTGATAATTAGTTCTATAGATCATTATATCAAAAAGTAAACAAAGACAAAGATGAAGAAGGGTAAGTTTGATGATATATTCCGTTATGAGTCGGATGATGAGAACTGGAGGCCTACCTACATTCTTCCCGAGTATGTTGATCATTCAAGACAATACGCGAATTCATAAATGTGTTTGAAGCAGGTTCAAAAGCTAGAAGTCGATTAGCTTCAGCTTGATTTGGGACTTGTACTCATTGGTATTAATAAATGTCGTGCCTTGTAATAGCCATCGGTGACCTGTATGTATCGTAAGTCATTGTAAAAATTAGCTAAATGTAAAATTGATAATTAGTTCTATGGATCATTATATCAAAAAGTAAACAAAGACAAAGATGAGAAGAAGGGTGAGTTTGATGATATATTCCGTTATGAGTGGATGATGAGAATCGGAGGCCTACCTACATTCTTCTCGAGCATGTTGATCATTCAAGACAATACGCGAATTCATAAATATGTTTGAAGAGGTTCATAAATGTATTGACGAAGTACTCACCAATTTTGAGATTTTTCTGAGTTGGTTTACTAATATTTTCAATTTAATTTATTTTCCCTTCAAATTGTAAACGAAAATTAGAAATAATTGTTTCAACTCTTGAAATAATATGTGCATAGAAAGTAGACATTTTTTGATCTTAACAATATAATTTTGAATTGCACAAATATTTTAACTAATGATTTTTTAAATGTTCAAAGCAAAGGAATGAGATAAATGAGGAAGGAAAAGAAAATGTTAACTTCACAAGAAATTGTTTAGTCGGGTGGTGTTACCACCGAGACAAAGGACCCTTTGTCTCGGTGTAACCACCCGATCTAAAAGACAATTTGCCTTTAGGGGCTCTCACCTCTTTGTCACGGTTCGTGAAACCACCCTGACAAAGGTTTAGTCCCGGTCGTGACAACCCGGGACTAAAGGGCCTTTGTCTCTTGGGACCGTGACAAAAGGGGTTTTCTCTCGTGCATATCAGATCCTTAGCCGTTTCTCCCAAATCGCCGCCTCTTGTCTCTATCATCGCCTCCCTCTCCTCGGGTGCCGCCCGCGCCCTCGACAGTGATCTTAGTCCCTCTCATCGGCCGCTCCTCCCGACGGCCCCCCAACACGCGCGCCGCTCTCGTCCCAGCTCGGCAGCCGCACCGCCTCACCTAGCATCGACCCCGGCCAGCGCCCAGCTCCTCCCAAGCGCGCCCCTCCCGGCCAACTCTCCTCCCGTACTCTCTGCTGCGGCCCGCCACCCTCCTCAGCCGTTCTCGATCCGGATCCGAACCCGTGGGAAGCGGTATGCACGCCGCCGCCGGCAAATTGTGCGTGTATCGTGATGGCGACCTGGTTTTGCTTCTTAGAAATGCTTGCATCAGCAAGCATTTTTAATTAAATTGTTGATTTAGTTTATCAATTGATATATATGTAGTTATAAAAATTTCGTAGATATGCATGAAACTTTTAAATTTATAGGAATGGAAAGAAAATTTAATTAGAAATAAATTGTAATGCTTTTGTATATTTTTGTGTGTATATACATTCATACATATAAATTTATTAGCACCGACTATGGACCAAAATCTTATTTGTGTATTTGAGTTCTTAATTGTTTTCTAATATACAATTTCATAGTTTGATTGTTCTAGTCGTCGATGCGTCGGCTCGAACAAGTGACTTCCGTCTTATTCTCCCACACACCTCCACCAACAAGCATCGTTCTCACAAGTTAGTAGAAATATTTCGACTTTGTTTATTCAAGAAAATTCGTAGTAAATACTTGTTTATTCTAAAAAGTTTTAGAAATTGTTGATTATTCAGAAATTCATAGAAAAAACTTGTTGCTTATTCCGAAATTCATAGAAAATTCTTGTTCAATAAAGAAATTCTTAGTACATTCTTGTTTATTCTAGAAAGTTTTAGAAATTGTTGATTATTCCGAAACTCATAGAAAAATCTTATTGTTTATTCTATAAATTCAAAGAAAATTCTTGTTCAATAAAGAAATTCTTTGAAAATTCTAGTTTATTCTAGAAAGTTTTAGAAATTGTTGATTATTCCATAAATTCGTAGAAAACACGTGTTGCTTATTCCAGAAATTCATAGAAAAAACTTGTTGCTTATTCTAGAAATTCAAAGAAAATTCTTGTTTATTGAAGAAATTCTTAGAAAATTCTTTTTATTCTAGAAAGTCTAACAAAATTGTTGATTATTCTAGAAATTCATAGACAAACCTTGTTGTATTCCATAAATTCATAGAAAATTCTTGTTGTTTATTGTAGAAATTCTTAGAAAATTCTTGTTTATTGAAGAAATTCTTAGAAAATTCTTGTTTGTTCTAGAAAGTCTAACAAAATTGTTGATTATTCCAGAAATTCATAGACAAATCTTGTTGCTTATTCCATAAATTCATAGAAAATTCTTGTTGTTTATTGTACAAATTCTTAGAAAATTCTTGTTTATTGAAGAAATTCTTAGAAAATTCTTGTTTATTCTAGAAAGTCTAACAAAATTGTTGATTATTCCAGAAATTCATAGATAAATCTTGCTTATTCCATAAATTCATAAAAATTTTGTTTATTCCAGATGGATGACAACCATGACAACTTTATGGTATTGTTGCTACAAATACCATTGCAACCTTCACCGAGTGTAGTCGACATGTACTTGAACATACCTCCGAGTGAGGAGGATGCCGCGAGGACACCAAATATTGAGGACAATGAAACAATGAGGAAAGTCTTGTGAATGAAAGTATTGAATGTATATATATATCTCATGCATTAACTTCATAGTTCTTATTTCTCTAACCTCAATTCTTACATAATTAATTAAATAACGAATCTGCAACTTGTAGGCTTGGGCTCCACAAAAAGACAAGAGAGGGCGTACAAGTACTCACCCATGTCATGTATCATATCACGAAGTATCGGATGTTGGCCAACCATGTAAAAATCAAAGACATGTATGTGTCACAAGCCATTGTAAGGGACAACGTGCCCATCAGAGAATGGAAGGAAGGATAATCCACACGTGGTTCCAAAAATTTGTTGTGGGATGAAATCTAAAACACTTCACACTTCTGAGGCGTTGAACCAAACGATGTGAAGCGTTGGACTCTCACGAGGATGGCAACACAATTTCAAGTTCAAGGATAAAGATTATATCAAGAAAAATCGAACTCCAAATTAGATTGAATATCCCAAGTTAAAGAACACGTCCTTTGTGGAATACAAGAAAAGTGAAGATTTCGCCAAGGCGAGTGCGAGGAAGAAAAGTCGTGGTAAGAAGGAGCACAACCATCATCTTGGTCGAGGTGGTTACACATTTGCGTTCTCAAGTGGCGGAAGATGGAAGAAGACCTTCGCACAAGGTACCATATATTATGCTCATGGAGGCACAATTAACTCGAAGATGGTACCCTTGATTTCCCACCCTCGTTACGAGGCTGCGCGAAATATTGAAAACAATTGAAGATGTCGGGCGGGCGAGTGAAGGTTGACAGAGAGATGGATGAGCTCACTATGGCGCTCAAGAATCCGAACACCGGGGCGTTGCGAGGGGCTACGGGGTGGTACCATGGAAATTTGCCTTGAGGAGACATTGCCACCTATTGAAGCCAGAAGAAGAAGAGGCGGCGAAGAGGAGGCAGGCAAGAGATAGAAAATACTTAAAGAACACGAAGAAAAGGTGGCGGAGATATTGAGCGGTGAGTGCCGCGCATTAAATGAGATGGCCCCATCGGAGGCGCCTCTAGTACAAAGTTCATACGCTCACTGGCGGTTGTGCTTCGGTTCCCGAAGAGCAAAGGGCAATAGAAGGAGGTTCAAGTGGACAGCGGTACCACATGGATGACATCTGTCGCACCACATGTGAGCTTCACAAGCCATTCGGCAACATCAAAATGAAGGTATGTATAATTCATGCTTTTATTAGCTCAATAATTGATGCATATATATTACTTTGAATTTTGTGGAGGCATTCACAATGACGGTATAATTCATGCTAATAATAACTAATTAATTATTATTTCTCGGTGTGGCGGACGAAAGTGCTTTTTTCACAGACGGACGAGCCACGGCATGTCGATTCGACAGCTATGCCTCGGTTAGCGTAGAAGATCATCAACCTGATTTTGAGGAGCTAGAGTTAGAGATCCCGGAGGTGATGGGGAAAAGATACTTAAGGATGCGCTACACGGTATCATATTATGGACCAAAAGCGTTACATCGTCATAATCCCCGAGAATGATGGATCTCAGAGACCCACGGAGCCTCTACAATCGTCTCGGGCCGTCATCGTCACTACTGCTCGTGAGCCTCTACAATCGTCTCGGGGCCGTCATCGTCACTACCGCCGCTCACCTTCTCGCAAGAACCATCGACAATTCGGGAGAAGCGAGCTCCGGCGATCACGATGATGACATCCCTCCCAATTCACCTCGGCAACCATCGGCCACAGAGCCACATAGGTCTCGGCGCAATCTTTCAAGTCGGTGCAACCACCAAAGAAAAATGAAAACGAAGAAAAAGCCCGAGCCAAGGAAGCTAGCATGGGAGATGGCGGATGAAGAAACAACAGCGATTGTAGATAAAGAAGTCGGACTTCTTTGCAAAAGTGAGAGAAAAATAAATAGAGGGCTGGATGCCAAAAAATGAAGGTCGTAAGGAGAGACTCCGAGCTTTCATACGAGAGGAAGCAATAAGGAGAAGGAAACCGTAGAGTTGAAAACGGACTATGAGCGTTCGGTGGACAAGTCTTATGCTAAGAAGAGACAACGAGGATCGCGAATAGTTACATCGAGCAAATACTGCGTCGGCGTCGGGACCGCCACAAACAAGAACAAGGAGAAGCAAATAGATGCATCCACGACCGATCGGACTAACTTGTTTGCGGGCCTCGGTCAAAAGCGCAAAAAGTAATTGACAATATGTGCAAGAAGAAAGCTAATGTCATTAACTTTTATGAACAAACAAAGATGCCTCTTGGTGGTATTCTCGGCCTTGAAGACCTACCAGATAAAATTTCGTACCTAGATGGCGCTTTGAGCTAGGACAACCTCTAGTGAAGCGGAATTGGTCAACAAGCTCCCAACTAAGATCTTGATTTCATGGTGGTACTTGAAGAAGTCAGTGAGGGCACAGAGATGTTTGGTATGCTCGTGAGACACGGAGATTTTGCCTTCAAAAGCGAGAAGGTGGTCGCTCCAATTCATTGATATCTATGAAATTTACCATTTGGGCGCCGTGAATAGATCTTATGATGGCACAGTGTCTGTAAGTGACATATTTTCATATGTTTATTAATAAATTTATTACATTTGTCGATCTACTAATTAACATTTGGCTTTCTTCTTGTGTAGCCGCAACTTCTTGAGATGCGAAGGAAGGGTTATTCAAGAATTGCTTTCATGGACCCATCAAAGTTAACGAGGATGAGATCCGGGAACCAAGCGAAAAACAACAATCGAGACCATTTATAGGCACTTAGATGAGTTTCATTACAAGAACCTTATACTCTTGCCTTACAACTTCAAGTAAAATACGATTGTCATCTAATTATCCTTGTTAATTCTATTTAGTCAATTCTAATCTCCATGAGCATGCATACAGATTCCATTGGATTCTACTCATAATCACTATCGACAATAGCAACATCAATGTGTATGATTCATTGAGAAAAGATCCCTCAGAATACCAAGACCTTCAAGATGTATTTCACGAGTAATAATTCTATCTATGACATTTTCTTTAATGCAATATATATATTTAGCTTTTATACTAACATATTGTATCTTTTATTATTTTGCCTCAGAGCTTGGACCATGTTCATTGCAAATCACGAGGACCATTTCAAGAAAAAATTAGATGGGTGTATGATTTTCCGTACGTATACAAATAACAACTTGATTGGGAATATTTAAAATGTATAACACTAGTATTTCATAATCTGTTCTCCTCTCCACTTTAGTGTTTGAGACAAGAACCAGGAAATAATTTATGCGGGTACTACGTCTGTGAGCACATACACCATTACAGTGGCAATGCGGATGATGATAGTGTAAGTAAAATAAACCTATTAATAATACATCATTTTATCCTCTTTTGTATATTTAATCGCTTGGTGTATTATATCAACCTATTTGCAAATTACAGAGGATTATAAAAAGGGACGCACTCATTGAGAAGGATCGTCTCTTGGCAATTCAAGAAGCTCTCATGGGATTCCTCATGGACGAGGTGGTTAATCCACAAGGAAAACATTATTATGACAACCATCAATTGAGCTCACCTCAGGAAAGCTAATTGAGACTAGAAATTTGAATTGAATGATATTTTGATGTATATATACTATATGGGGTTTTGATGTATATATACTAGTTTAAGAAAATACTATTTATTTTCATGTGTATAAATTATTATGTGTATATACATTTATAAGTTTATATATGTAGATATATAGGGTTTAATTTATATATAAGTCTAATCTAAGCTAGTATATGGTATATATAGGCGGTATATACATATATACAAGTTCAAATACGTATACGTGCATATCACGGGTTAGACAACAATTAGAATATACGCTCAAATCGAAAACAGAAAAAAAGAAAGAGACCCTTTAGTCTCGGTTGGTACAACCGAGACTAAAGATGGCGCAGGCGTGCCCCCTTTAGTCTCGGTTCGTAATACCACCGGGACTAAAGGATCCTTTAGTCCCATTGGTTCACCCGGGACTAAAGGGGGCCTTTGTCTCATCATTAGTCGGTTGGACTTGAGAGACCTATTCCCTTACCAACCGGGACTAAAGGCCCTCTCCCTACCGGTGCTTCTTTACTCTTACCACACGGCTCAGCT
This sequence comes from Cenchrus purpureus, assembly GCA_022644695.1. NCBI lineage: Eukaryota > Viridiplantae > Streptophyta > Magnoliopsida > Poales > Poaceae > Cenchrus > Cenchrus purpureus. Next base: position 170,409,994 of record CP053454.1, on the reverse strand, counting down.
CAAATGCATGGCGGTTCAACGCTTAGCAACTCCATCAATTCCAGCCATCAAGTACGTGAGCCGTGGTCAGTTTTCTTCCGTTCCTTCCTGCCGAGACGTGCTGTAATGCGGCCATATGTACAGGTACTTGAACCTTTGCCCTTCCTTCTCTAACTCACTACGGGTCTATAAATGAGACACTCAATATTGTGAAGTGTGAACCCATTCGATCTTCCGCCTTATCTCCCGCAGAAGGTCGCCGTGGATCGTGTTGCTGCAATCATCATCACTATTTCTCTTCAAAGTACTTCCGTAATGCTCTCTCTTCACATAGCTGGACCCTGGATGCTCCACAATCTGTGACCATGTCCTGTCGGAGTCGGTGACCCCAACGGTGACCTCCGCAACCAGCTGTGGACAGCCTCTTGGCAGCGATGGTCGTCGCCACACCCCCTCACCGGTTCACGAGATATGAGGTCCTCCTACATCGGAAGCGCAGCCACTAGGACCTGCAACTCTACATCCACATCCATGCGCACACGCGGACCATTCGCGGCAATTGCGCAAGGTAACGCTCTTTATGGTGCTTAATTAATGTGAAACTATGAATTCTTTATGTTTATTTTCTCAATATTATATATTTCATTTAAAAACAACTACATTTGTATTGTATCAAGTATCTCTTAATTAAATAATTTGATGTTGTGTCAAAATGTTAAATTTTACTATTTTCTCACACCATTTGATAATAATAATAATTATTAAAATTTTACTAAATGTCCCGCAGCAACGCGCTGGAGAATCACCTAGTTATATGTGTGACCGAGTGGACAGGCTGCAAAATCCAACCGCCTCACATGTCACCTCGATTGATGCCACATGTTCTATCTCGCTAATCTCCACCATCCTCTTGTTTGTCACCTATCTCTGTGATTTTCCACATACTCTTTCGGTGTTTCTCACTTATCTCGGTGATTTCCCACGAACTCCTTCGATCCCACAAAGACTGCTGGAGTGAGAGAAAAATATGGTTGAGATCGGTAAATGTGGCACGTGGCATCCATCAGACTTGGGCTTCACATGGTTGGATACTTGGATTTGTAGCAGGTCTACCCATATGTTTCCCCACGACATGGATCCACCGGTACTGCGTAGTGTTCAAAATTTTTCCCATTCTCTTTTAAAACACTACTAGTCGGCAACTCATGCACCGGCATGGTCAAGTTGTAAAATTTCATTAGACCTTCTATGTGCTCCAATGCTTCTATGATCACTTACCCTAATTTAGATCTTCTCATGGGATGAATGGCTCTAGTCTACGGTAAAACACAACACTACTGCAAATTCAATGAGAAAAGGAAGAGAAATCATATGATGTTCGCTATGGGTACATTGTGAAATTCAATGAGAAAAGGAAGAGCAAAATTAGCGCTTTAATTTGTTACGGTACTTGTACATGATTGCAAGGTACTTGAAAGTACATGTGGTACTTGCACGTACTTTCCTTTCTTATCCTTCATAAAAACTCATAGATTTACACATAATTAAAAAGACATCATATTAATTTCTCACTATTCTTGGTACTTCCACTATTAGATTTCGTGAGATGGACAACTCTCATTAATTTCAAACACTCTAAAATTTCACATGAAATTATATTAAGTTAATTGTTGTAAACACAATACTACAACACTGTGAAATCACTATGGATGAATGGCTCGAGTGTCGAATCTACTGAATTATGGGATTCGTCCAAAATGATCGAATTTCACCAAAGTCACCCATTTCGGTTCATCAAACGATAAAAATTCAACCAAAGTAGAATTTTCTACCCTCTCTAAGAGTACTCAAATCCTAAATCTATATCTAATTGTAGCCAAAATTTTCATGTAAAATGAATTCGTTGACCGGTCAAACAACGAATCCTGGTCTGAATTTTCCGAAATGTACTAAATTCACTCATCTCAGACATGACCTAAATTTTTCGCATTTCGAATCCCAAAACCTGTAAAACACAATACTACTGTAAATTCAATGAGAAAAAGGCAGGACTCATAAATCAACGTCGTCAGTCCAACAATCAACGCGCACCAAATCAGAGACAGAAGCTTCATTGATGGACGGCTCTAGAAGCTCTGTCCAGGTCCAGGAATCACGAAGCCCGGCTTTGTGGGCCACGACATCGTAATGATGCGGTTGTCGAGCATGAGAGCACGGACGCCATGCGGGGCCGGAGTTGCGGATCCTCCTGGACGCAGAGCACCCCGATGTGGATGCACCTCGATGTCCCGCCACCGAGAATTCAATTAAGATCAAGATCTTTCTTTGGTATTTACGAAGGGTATAATTTTAACGAAGATAACCTAGCTAAACGTAATTGGCACGACGATGCAGTGTTGTTTTGCCATAAAGATGAGACAATTAGACACCTATTTTTTAGTGTCAATTCGCTCGAGCTGCATGGTCGGTTATTTATGTGTCAACAGGGATCTCACCACCCCGCAGTGTCGCAAATATGTTTGGGGCTTGGCTACGGGGATTAACAAAGATCTTAAGCCTTTTGTTCTTCTTGGAGCCACAACTTTTAGTTGGTCCATGTGGCTATGCAGGAATGATTTGGGTTTTGAGAAAAAATTTGTTGCTACTCCTTTACAGGTTATCTATTCGGTTATCCACCTTCGTGCATGAGCTATCCTATAGAAAGCAACCTCACAGGATTTGGTTGCAGCGGCATGTCAACGATTGGCGCAGTGGCTAAGGAATTTTTACCCCGGCACATGGGTGGCAGTCTAATATTAGGATTACGAGTCACTAGTGTGTTTAATTAGTCTTTCCTTTTTGTTAAGGCTGTGTTCACCTTAGTTGTGTAGAGGTCGGGAGGATCTCAAGTTCTTTGTATCACCTCGATGTAATGTTCTTGAGTTTCAATAAAACTTACCTTATCGGAAAAAAAATGTCCTGCTTACCTGGCTCGTCGGCCGGGTAGCCGTCGAGCAACTGTAGCGCGCTCCCAAGGCTCCAGTGCCTCCAAACCTGCCAGTGCATGCCCGGCCATACATGATCAACACTAACCACCGTTGAAACTTGAAATTACTTATCTTTCTATTACACTTATGAACATGTCAGGTTACTAGTACATACCAAGCTTAACAGATCTTCAGAAGCTGGCCGGCCGGTGACGATCTCTAGGACAAGGACGCCGTAGCTGAAAACATCTGATTTGGTAGAGAAGATGCCACGGAAGGCGTACTCTGGCGCCATGTACCCACTGCATCTCGGAGACACGACATGTCAGGCAGTACAGGTTAGCCCATACGTACACATACACGTTTGAGGAGAAGTTATAAGAAGAACCTGAGAGATGCCAAAACTTACTATGTTCCAGCAATATGCTCGTGTCTGCTACGCTCGATTCGATTTCAAACAGCTTCACCAAGCCGAAGTCTGAGATCTTGGGGTTCATGTCCGCGTCTAGCAAGATGTTGCCAGGCTTGAGATCACGGTGGATTATCGTCAACCTTGAATCCTCGTGAAGATACAGAAGCCCTCGGCTGATCCCTTTGATGATCTTGTACCTCTGCCCCAGCTTAACTTTTGTTCCCTTGCTGGATCTGAAATCTTAATTTACTTCACTTAGTAAACAAAATTACCAATTGATATATGATATGGCAGTAAGATTATATGGTCATTGATTAATGCACCAAAAAGTATTTTATTCAGGCTCTTGTTGCTGAGGAACTCGTAGACGAGGAGCTTCTCTTCTTCCTCGATGCCAGTGGCGTAGCCACATTGGGGCCAGCTGGGCAGCCGCCTCAGCTAGATCTACACTAGCTCGAGTACGCTTTCTTCTCCCGACGATATTTTCAAGCTCCTAGATGGTGTCATGGCTCGCATGTTCTTAGTACTTGCTAATTTGTGTTTTATTCTTCAAATTTGAGACTACATCTTTAAACTTCATATAAAATTTGTGCGATTTCACTATATGGATGTGTGAATTGGTGTGTCTTTCATTTTGATTTGGTCCGTCGTTAGAAGCCTCAGCTAATTTTTTCCTGGCTCCGCCACTGCTCGATGCAGAAGCCCAGCAGCCGCACCAAGTTCTTGTGCTGGAGCTTTGCAACTAAGACAATCTCGTTCTTCATTTCCACAAGTCCTTGGTGTGAGATCGTCGATAATCTCTTTACTGCAATTTCCTGGCCATTTTGTATCGTACCTGAGAAGAACATCGAGTTCAGAGCATAAGGTGCATTTGCTTCATTATTGTTCAGACATTAGGTGTATATATGTTGTCTTTTAAAAACAAAAGACTAGTAGGCATGATCGGCATTTCAGTCAAATTAAAATTAAGCCTGCAGGATTAAAGTTACTTTGTAGACTGGTCCAAAACCGCCTTTCCCGAGCTTATTCTCTTCTGAAAAGTTGTTAGTGGCAGCTCGCAGAGTACTCAAATCATACTGGTGAGGTTTGAGCTTCTCATTTCTTCGTCATCTCCATGTCCTGTAAAACGTAGGCGAAACTGAAAAGTTTAGTAGTCGGGTTTGAACAGCAAGATCGGGAGATGAAACAGTAAAGTCTGAAGGTTGCAGAACATTGTTGTTCAGACATACTGAATTTGCTCAGTATTTAGTATTTACCATCACCTGCAATACTCTGCACATGCTTGTGTGGTTTTTTGTTCGTTTTGCAGAGACTGAGATAAGTAGAGCTGTACTCCTCCCAGTGCGACTCCTTTTGCAGCTGTCTTAGTTGAAAAACTTTCAGAACCAAAGCTATTTCAGCCTTTGTTCGGAAAAAAAAATATTTCAGCCTTCTTCGAATATCACACTCATCAAGGGTTTTAAGTACACACTTCTCAGGAGCTAAGAGCTGCAATTTTTAGTTTATTTTAGCTAATAAGAATCATCGTGTATTTTACCCAGGTAAAAAGGAAGCCATTAATTTCAGTTATACATGCAATCTCACAGTCACATATCAGAGTAGGTACACAATTCAGCGTTTCACATTGGCGTACATGCAATCTCAGTCACAGATCAGAGTAAGTTCACAGTTCAGCGTTTCACATTGGCGTACACTTCCAAATCAAATCATGAATTCTTGAATAATCAGACACTGGTTGTACTGAGATAAATCATTAATTTGTAACGTTAAGTATCGAAACTTTTGTCTGACATATTTCTCTTATTCAAATGCTATACCCAAATTAGTTCGAACTAGTCCATCAAACCATGCTCCCACGAGCTAATTATTTTTAAGACTATCATATTTAAAATATATTTAAAAATTAACTCCTAGTTAATAATTGCAATTGTTTACCTACTCCTCTATCAATTTTTTCAATACCTCAACATAATATTAATTTATATATACGTGTGTGCTTATGTGTGTCTGGTTATGATTGATTTTTAATTATTAATTACTATGTACACCTTTTCATTTTGTATCGCATCTCTATACAATTATATATTTCATTTAGCATAAAATCAATATTTTTATCACTACATGGCATACATGTACATATAGTCTGATTATAAATAGATAATTTAGAATCATATATTAGTTACTTTTGGACTTTTTTTGAATGGTACACATGAATATAATTATATGAAGATTTAGGTGTTTATTTTATATTATTTTCAATAACATATGTGGATAATTAGATACGAATTTAGAATAGCAATTTAAGTTATGCTTTATAATGATATACATGAGTAAATTGGACCAAGATTATAGGGTTACTTTAGATAATTGTTTTAATGGTAGAGATCAATAATTTAGACATAGGTTTAGGGTTCATTGTAGACTATACTGGTTGGTAGTTTTTAGAAAATATAACAAACCAATGATTATGATTATTAGAGTTTACATGATTGATGTTTGATGTGATGTTTCTGATTTTCTTTTAAATTTTTTTTTTCTAGCATGTCTCATGAGAATTAATGAGTCTCCAATGGAATAATAAAGAGAACACATCGTTATAAAGTTGTTACCTTGATCTACCTCTCATCTGTAAACATTCAAACACAATACTTATGATATATATTTATTATCTCCATCTGATTATGATAGATTTAGTTAAAATTATTGTATAAAATTTCCATATTTACAACCTTTAACTTTTCACTCTACATCATGGGTATGAGTTTGAATTTATTTGTTTAACAAACCCTAAGTTTGAAATATAAAATTTAACACATAAATCTATATTCTCATCACTCTCTATATCTTTATAAATGGTGACAAACATCAATGTATATATAATTATTATATCATATACCAATAGTGTATGAAATAAATGATTTGGAACCAAATATTGGTATATATTTTTAATTCAGCGGATTTGGATTCAAAAGTAGGGTTATTATATTATTTTAATAATATCATATGTCGATAATATAGATGCAGATTTAATGGGTTACTTTAAGTTATTTTTAAGTATTAGAGATGGACAATTTAGTTGCAAATTTACGGGATTATTTGAAATATTGTTTCTAATGGTACAAGAGAGTAATTGATATGAAGATAAAGGTTACTTTCATTTTGTATAATGGCAGAGGTGGGTAATTTCGATATAGATTTAGAGGGTTACTTTAGGCTATTTCATAATGGTATATGTGGATAATTTTTTAGAAAACATAATAGATCCAATGGTAATGACAGATTGATGGATGGATATATTACTTTTGTGAGAGTTTATAGATTTTTTCTAGAGTGTGCACCTAGGATCTTAGTTGGCTTCATCGAAGCTTCAAAAGGAGTCTTCAATTAGTAATAGTAGCATATTTCATATAAACTTAAGTAAAATTGACACAGTTGCTTTTCCATCTAATCTTGTCATTTAGGCCCAATACAAAGTTTTCAAGGAGTTGTAAGTTTGTCGGATATTAATTGTTTTTACAATATAATTCAAGTTTGTAATATATAGTCATATAGGAAAGCAAAAACTTTAATTCATTAATAACAAGTGATAAAGCAAGGACTAATAATTCACCATGATATAACCATACATTGCGACTTGATCTAATTAATTGGGATTTCGGTCTATATATGTTAGGCAACTCATGAGTAGGGGTGGTAAAAACGCTTTCTAATTTAACCTAGCAAATTTAAAGATTGGACTCACTAAAGCTGAGTCATAATACTATACAATTTTGAACTAATAAGAACAATTAGAGTTAGGTTGGATTGTGAAGAATGAATAAGGATCACGATCCAATACCACCCCTACTGATGGGCGATAAAAAATTCAGACAGAAGGCGTTGACTGACCGGTGGACATGGCTGCTTCGGCAGCCTGGGCGTTGAAGAAAGGGCCAGCTGGAATCGGATAGAGCAGCTCCAGTTGAAGATCCGGCCGCCCTGTCTCCCGCTGCAGTTTTATACGCCTGGATCTTACTGACGGCGTTGGCGAGGCAGCCCTGGCAGTCATCGGGCCCAAGGTCCCGCGTGCACTGGGCCATGCCGTAAATCTTGTCATTGAGCGTGAGGTTGGCCGAGCCGGCCGCGAACATCCGCGGGGACGAGCCGTACGCGGCCTTCACGGCGAGGCCGCGCATCAGCGCGTCGAGCGACGCCGGGAACCGAGGCTCCGTCGCGTTGGCTAGATCGCACATGTAGAGCGGGTTCGACGTGTCGGCCTCGCCGAGAAGCTCGCGCCGGAGTACCGCAGCAGGCAGCCTTCGTAGACGAGCACGGCGCTCTTCTGGCTCGGGCACTTGCTGGCCATCTCTTGCGCCGAGTCGACGAGGCACGCGCGGCACTGCGACGCGCTGGTGTCACCGCGGCACTGCGCGAGGCCAAACGCCTGGTCGGGCGCGGCGGCGCCGGTGACGTTCTCGGCGAACCCTGAGGACGCGGACGCGGCAGCGGCTGGGAGGGAGGAGAGGAGCGCGTCGAGGTTTGGCCTGAACGCGTTGCCGCGCGTGTAGTTCGTGTCGTCCGCGCAGGCGGAAGACTTGTAGAACGTAAGGTTATCGGCATTGGTGGTTGTTGCGGTGCGGAGCAGGAGACGATGCGCAGAGGAAAACGAGCTGAAGAATACCGTGCATGTCTGGTGGAGACGAAGCTAGGCTGCTACTGCACTAGCCACTGACCAGGATTTTGAAATAGGTGAAAATATGTGAATTTCGTAAAATTTAAAACTTTTGTTTGAAATGTGGCACCCAAATTTAAACCCAATGCTAGCCCTTATCCTCAAAATTCTCCTAAATATAAAACCAAAATAAAAACTATATTAAAAATATGGGGTAATTGTGATTTGGATTTTCTTGGAATTTAATTTGGAGTTCAAATTTGTGTGAAGTTTGAATTTGAATAGAATCAAATTCAAACTCTATTTAAATTTCAAAACCAAAACCTAATTTCCTAACTCAACCTAACCCAGCCCACCTATCTAACTGGCCGAACCCACCTTCCCCTTCTCTCCACGCGCCCGGCCCAAAGACCACGGCTGCTTGGCCCATCCAGCACCGCGCCCTCTTTCTCTCTCTCGCTGCCCGGCGGTCCCTTTGTCAGCCGGGCGATGTGCCTCTTTCTTCCTCCTCCGACGACACGCGCCACGGGAGGGGAAGCGAGCACCGCGCCCGGCCATGTGGCCCTGGCCTCTAGAACTCTCCCTTCCCTCCTCCAGGATTCCCCATCTTGCCCCGCGCCATGCTCTCTCCCTTTGACATGCTCGGCGGGGCGGGGCAGCCGTGGCTTTCCTGCCCCGCCTCGGCTTCCGAACCTTAAAAGGGAGGGCAAAGCCTAGCCGCCATCACCCACCAATCCGACTTGGGGTTTTCCCTTTCCTGCTCCGCCGCTTGGGGAGAAGGAGGCGAGGAGGAGATCTCGCGCGCCGCACGGAAGGAGCCGGAGCCATGCCGGCGGGAGGAGGCCGATGCGTCCGGAGGAAGGAGCCGGAGCAGTGTTGCGCTGCCTCGACGCCGCCGCAGCACCGCCTCCACCAAGTGCCGCACCGTCATAGGGACACCGTGAACGCCGCAGCGTCATCTTTGTTGGCGGTCAATTTTGGTACACCTAGCTATGTGTTTACCTTCGATGTTGGCGTTGATTTGATATCCAATATAACATCCTAACCCGTTATATATCAAGTTTGCACTTGCATGAGATTTTTGGAATGTTGTGTTTACGCAGATTTAAGTACTTAAAGGAGTACTTTCGGGTAAAGTTCATTGAGCACATTATTAGAAGATAAAGAAGCCCGGCACAAGTGTAAACTCAAGGTGAACATGACCCCAAAGACCCGAGGATTGCCTTGAGATTTAGAGATTTATCCACGAGATCAACTCAATCCGAGAGATATTCACGCAGCCCAAAACAGCATGATCTTTCGATGCAGATTCGGAGACTTAAACGGCCTCTAATGGAAAATGTTGAATACCAAAGTTGTGGGCAATGTCGAGAGGTTCGATTTGCACATATGGAAAGCCCAATTCAGATCAAGGAGCTAGGAGATATGGCCTCCGAAATACCTACTGCGCAGACAAGTCCGAAATCAGACAGATTATCTTCTGAGGCTGTTTTGAGATCTTATCTTGCTTTTCAAGGAAAGCAATGAATATCAAAGTTGAAAATAATTTCATGCCACACAATATAGACACCGAATTTGCATTATTTGGTGTCCGGACGTGGGAGATATGGCGTTGGCAAGGAAAGACAAAAGATAAGGAAGTCGTGAGAAGCGTTTGAAGAAAACCGGGCCCGAACGGTGAAGCCGGCCCGGCCGGCCCACGTTTCTGCCTCGGTTCGGCCTTCCTGACCTAGTGCCTCCTTGGACTATAAATATCCCCTGTGCAAAGACCCACGGGAGAAATCGATCGAGAGCCACCGAACCTAAAAGCAAGCACCGAGGAAGACGACGTCACGCAAGTCCTCGAAATTATCTAGGAGATGGTCTAGGCCTACAGCCGCCATGGCCTCCCTACGTGGTTGTGCCATGGCGGAGTTCAGAGCTCTGCGTTCATCATCATAGGTATGGACTCGATGGTGATGGTGTAATGCATACTTCGTGTGAGCAATGATAATCTTGTCATCCGATTTATTAGTGATTCCATATCTCCGTCATACTTTCTACCTATCGTGAATACGATTTTATCCTTAGTCTAATGCTAGGTTAGACTATATAGCATGCTCTTTGTAATCGTGACGATTAGATCTAGTATGTCGACCCTTCATGGTTTGTAGACACGTTCCCTTGGGTATGCCTCAGACCCCGCTCGATTAAGAGTGCACCGTGATGTGGTGATTTTCCCGAAAGCCGGACGCCTTGGAGGTAGGCGAGGTAGGAGTTTAAGGATGCTATTAGATAATATGCATGTTTTTGCTCGTTTAGCTAGAACTGCAACTAGAAGACGAGGCCTAGTTACCCTTTAGCGGAGCTTTACCCTTGCCGATATTCTTAGATGTGATCAACCTTATGCTACCACTCATATACATATTAAGGCTACCTTTATATGCAATTGATGCTTCATGTTAGGTTAGATCGGTTAGATTAGATGGAGAACCTTAGGAGTTTGCTTCCGATCCTTGGATTGATACCTTGGTCATACTCCAGGGAAAAGGTACTATGATGATCCGTAAGTTTGCGGTGAATCTTGGCGCTTATTGAACTGTCAACAAGTCCTTTTTCACCGCTTCGGAGATTGGAACTTGAACCCTAGGGTGATCTATCTATCTTTTGACTAACCCTAATTTTATTATTGCATATACACTTGTTTTCTTATTTGTGTCCTTGAAAATAGGTGAGAAGCTAGACACTAAAACTTGGGCTTTGAGAAGTCCACAATCCTCTTCAACAAGACGATTGCAACATCGAGACCCACTCTTTAGTGGTAGGTGCTAACTTTTTAGTGGCCCATCATCCGCTATCGAGTTCACACTCTACACAAGTGATGATGAATAAGGTACGTCATTGTGTCAATTAATTTTCAGACTAACGTTTCGTGGAGATTTGTTTGTTCAAGCAATGAGTCTGGAAGCAACCACATCGCGCAAGGAGTTCCGCCACTTTGGCTAAAGAAAAATTATGAAGAAGACGCACCATTGCCGCCATGCTACTGCTGGTCCAGCAATGGTGAAGACCTTGCAAAGGATACGTGACATAATGCCCGAAAACAAGATAAAGATCGTCGACATCTTCGAGAAGTTTCTGTTCACATCAATTTCTGCACAACCTCAAAGGAGAACAACAGAATATATTTGGATATTTAGAAGCTTCCACGAAGTTACGCTTCCAACGAGTCAAGAATCAAGTCAATCGGAGGTTCCTACAAGCGGATATGGCGAATCACCGATGGTTGCACGTTCTGAAAATTTCTAGACAGCATGCAAGAGTAGAAATAAAACGGCCATAGCTCCCTCATTTGGACTCCGATTAAGATGAATGAGTACCCGTTGGAAAGGTAATTTTATAAATTTTTCAATAGAACTATATTTTGGTATATCATTCTGTTATGTACACAGGAGAAAATCCATGAAGAAGAGGCAGCAGCAACACGATAAGAACAAGATAGTGGAGATGAGGGGCGACAACAACGAAGATGAGCTTGGACAATGCTTTCATAAGACCAACATAAAATTCAGAAGCTTGGAACAAGACAAGGACCCCTAGAACATTGGCAAATGAAGGCATAAGTTGGCAACATCCGACGAAGATGTTCGAAGCAAACCACGAAGGATTACACACAAAAGACGACATCCAATGGCGCGGATACTTTGGGTTCTCACACGATGGATTATGGAGCTACATTTTCACAACCAAGATATGTGAGCCCCACAAATGGAGAAGAAGAGTGAGTCCACACAAAGCAACCTTGATGACGCGTGGCTCGAAGGAAGGAATTGCGAAAAGACGATGCGAGCCACCCCCGATCATTAAAGTTGTTAGTTTCCTTTCAATTCCAAGGGACCACTCATGATGAAAAGCTCGAAGGCTAAGGTACACATTAAAACTCTCAAGGTACTTTTGGAGGTGATAACACTCTTTTGAAATATCCATGATTCATATCCAATAGTAAGATTGATTCGATTCTATGCCTTGCACCATTGATGATCATGATAGGCTAGAATTTCTTGAGAATGATAAAGAAGCTATGTTGTGCTTAAACTCTATCAATTACATGCCCAAATGAACCTTTGCCTAATACTAAGAGCTTAGCTGAGCAAGAAACTTATGCTACATTTAATCACAACTTGTTTTGATTCAATTTAGATTGTGGTTATGTATGCATTTGTTTACCTTACATTTTGCAAAACTTGACTTGCTTTGCGCTCGGTCAAGCTAGTGACCTTAAAAGAGCATGTGTCGGGAAAACCCGAGTTTCACTAACCATGCAGGGCATTAAACTTGAATCAAGAGAGAGAAAGCTACGCCCCAAAGGGCAAGCTTGATAACGATGGAAGGAGACGATTGGGCAAGCCTCTCATCAAGCATAAATGATCACGTCAAGCATGGAGAGTGGATCAAAGCTGCATGGACACCTTCAAATCTTGCATGAAGGAACATGGCTTCAACCACAAGAAGGTAAGTAAGAAAGTCAAGCTCTATGACTTTAAATGAAGCGCTTTCTGGAGGCAACCGTTTTGTTTTACTTATATATATAATATGTCCTACATTGTGTTCTTTAAATCAAACCATCAAGTAACATTGTACCATTGCTCTAATAAATACCACAACACCATGTTGTATGATTTAATTGCTATTGAGGGAGCACTTTGTTATTTGATCGTGGAAAACTTGTAGACCCCTTTTTGTGTGCCTATTAGTGTTTAGAGTCTTTTTCTTTTGTGTCTTTCTAGGAGAGAAATATGAAGTTTGGTACAACCCCATGATTTTAAACTTGTGGCTAGTTAATTTAGGCTAACATTTGCTTTTAATTCTAGATCACCACCATATCATTTTGTTCATGACACATTGCATTGCATGTTTTGAACTAACTTTTGTCAAACCAACCCAAGCCTTCCTATAACCCCACCAAAACTATAGCCAACAAGGGTAGGGTCGACTTGTGTTGATTGGCTTGCCGCACCATTTCGGTTAACCAAGTTTACTTCTATCCCTTGTTCTAACAAAACTTTGACTAGCCTCCCTATAAAATTCTTAGGAAAACCTCTCCTACCTATAGACATCCTAAAACCATAGGTTTGTTTTTCATTTAAAGACCCTTAGAACCACTTTAGATAGAATTTCTACATTTGATTCTCTTTAAAATTCTTATTTAAGCCAAAAATATAGGATACCCATAACCTACCCTTAAACCTTGTTAGTTTGGTTGATTGGTTCTTTCCGATGGGTGATTTTCTTGTTGACAATGCTTACTTCTTATGAAGCAATACGCTAAGCTTTGTCCTTTGCTTATTGCGGACCTTATCGAAATCTTTCATACCTTGCTAACATTTGTTTGTGATAACTAACTCTTTGCATTTGCATTTTGTATCCACCTCATTGTCATCATCCACTTTATGTTAGCTTGGTTTTATGAAACTTTATGATGAATGCTTTCATATTTATGTTAATGCCTGTCGACATGCATTACTCCTTTTGCAATCTTGTGTGAACATGGTGTTTAGACATGATTGAGACCACCATCATTCAGTTCTATAAACTTTGCTATCATGTTGCATTGGTTGGTCTATAAACTTTGCAATGCGTCCTATTTTTCTTGCACTATAAGGAATTATTGATTTTGGGATGAGCATGGTGTTTTGACCTTGGTTAATAAATCTTTATGGCGAGGAGAAGTTTGGCAACCACTTTGTAAGCATGGAGCTTAGGATTTGGTGTAAACATTGTATTTTATACCATCCTTTCATTTGCATACACACTTGCACACACATACACCCATTAGGCTTTTAATTCACTAGACTAACTATGCCACAAGTTATGATCTTAGGGGATGACTTTGGTTTGTTAACATAAAGTGAGTATTCCTGACCGTCACCTCAGGTACTTTGTGCTTTAGAGTTGTTTTGTAGGCATGACGAATCACTCCCATGAGTTAGTGATAAAAGATGGAAATAAGATCGTCAACACCTCAAATTCCCGGAGGAAACACCGCTGTCTTCATCAAAGATTAGGCATATGTTCAGAGATGTACAAAATAGGAAAATTTAGATATTCAGGAGCTCCACTAAGTCTTCTTTCCAACGCATCAAGATTCAACATTTTAGGAGACCCGCAAGGAGTTACAACCAAATCTTTGGGCGTCACACGTTCTGAAATCAGTCCGGGACAGCTTGCATTGATGGAGTAAAAGGAGATAACTCTCTTGTTCGGAGTCCGATTGGGATGAATGACCACTGTTGGAAAGATAATTTCAAGACCTTTGCAATGGAGCAATGGTTCAGTACATGTTCTGTTCTGAAAGTAGAGGAAAATTCATGGAAGATGAACCAGCAATGAGGACAACATAGAAGAAGGTGAAGATGGGATGAGAAACAATTGGGACCAAGGCTCGTGACAAAGGGTAGACGTTAAAGGAAAATCAAATCTTCTCGCATGATGGTAGGACTTCAAGAATACAAGGTGTTCACCTTCTTTCATGTCCAGCAACATGCTAAGCATGGGGAGGACTTGGTGGACAAGAGGAAACCGCATGGAGTACAAGGATGCCGATCTTCCTTCTTACATGCTAAGCACAATGCTTAAGCATGGGGAGGCTACACACTACAAGCATCAAAGGACGGTAATAATTCCTCAACCCTCTCTTTGTCCTTGTCTTTCTAAATGCATGTACATATGTATATGCCTTCAACACATAGATGCAACCTTTGTATGTATCTCTCTTGTTAATAATATGGCTTCTAGGAGTACAACCTAGTTTTTATTTAGATTATGATCACTATCACCTTGTGCTCACCACGATGATAATATTTTGCTATGATCTTGCTTGTGGAAAAATGATGAAGGTTGCCGCTTCGTTTTACCTACATGATTGTATATGACTTGACTAATTGCTCTCCATTAAAATGATCTTAAATTGACTCGAATACCGGCTCTTTTATTTGTGGAGGTTATATGACTAAATTCTAGACCCACATACTCTATGTTGCTCTTTGATTTAAGTTTACCAATGACACGATAACTTGTTTTGTTTTAAAAACTTAATTGCTATGCTATCTACATTTGTGAATCTCTTGCAAAGTTCTACCTTCCAAAGCTTATATACTTATGATCTTTCATGATGAAAACTCTAGATTGCAAACTTATATTAAGATGAGTTGGATTAAGATTGATTTTTTGTGGTATGAGACTTAGAAGCTGGTCATTCCGTGTTTGCGTATCTATCTTTTGCTAGCCTTTTCCATCCGTGCATTGTAAGTTTTCACATCGGAAATTTTGCAAACCTCATCGGATATCCACCCACAAACCCAAAAATATCTTTTGTGTTTACCTCCTTGACCACAACCAATTATTTGAGTATGGATTAATATTTTGAAGAAGAATTTGCAAAGGTGCTTCAAGACTAAACTCCATACTCAATTTTCCAACTATGTGCAATCCGATAACAAGGATCTCATTTGTGCCTTGGGATCATCCACTTTCCACTTGCACATGTCCACTTATCTAAATGTGTGTGTTCCATCTCTTCCTCTCTCGACATTATTTTACGTGGCCTTTTGACAAGTCTCAGTAAATCCAATAGATCTCTCTCTAGTTTGACAATATTTCAGATATAATGTTTTGCTAGGATTGATTTTACTCGAGCTCCACATAAGCCTTCCACTTTCATATATATGAGTAGAATAGGTTGAAAATAATTTAGTATAGGTTTGAGTGACTTGATGAGATGAGCGTTTCCATGAGCTTTGCAAGAGGATTTCTCTATGTTGGATATGCATCTTTTGAAAACTCTTCATAATGGAACAAGGCAAAGGTTTGAAGTTTGCTTAAGTTAAAGAGCATTATATTTACTTTATTGTGGCATGATCTTTATTGCTAGTCTATCTTCCATAATGATAAAGTGGCGGTTAAAACTTGAAACTAAATGCTAAATACTTGAGAGAGCAATGTGTCTTGTTGTGTACAATTGAATGCAAGGATTACATCGAAGGGCAACACGATTTCTTGATCAAGCAAGTTTCTAGGCTTGCTCGAGGAGCAAAGTTTAAGCACGGGGATGTTGTAATATCTCGGAATTTTTTTTCCGAAATGTTAATGTTTGCAAAATTCGAATTTCAAAAATTTTGGTGGAAATTGAGTGCTTATTCAAATTTATAAGATTGTCTTCTTTGAGCCTTCTCCAATTCTTAGATTTATTTTGTGCTAAAATATAAATTTAGGATTTATAAATGCTAGTGTGACTAAATTTGGATTTTATTGGATTTTATTGGATTTTATGTGAGTGGATTTCAAATCTGAATTCAAATTCAGATTTGGAATACAAATATGAGTGTTTGAATAGAAGATGGAAATAGTTAAACCTCTATCCTCACCGGGCCTAATCTTCTCCTTAACCCGGGCCGTCTAGTTCTCTAATCCTCCTGAAGTTTTCATCGTCGGCCCATCTTAACCGCCGCCCATCTCCCACCTACTCCTTCAACTGCAGCCACCACCAAGTGGGCCCCACTGTCGCGCCTCCCTGCTTTCCTTTCCCTTTCCTCCGTGACGCCACCGGAGCGTGGGGACAAGGCGCCGAGTCCTTTCCCCATGGCGCCACTCCGCTGTTGGAGCACCAATCGTGCTGCGTGCCCTTGAGCGCGATGTCGAGGATCCGCCCCGTCCATCCTTTACCTCGGAACCTAGCTTATAAAATCCAATCCCCAGCCCATCCCCGCCGCCTTGGGAATTTTGCTGCCCACCGCAAGAGAAAGGAGAAGAGGAGGGAAGAAGAAGGAAGGGGAGAGCGCCCATCGAGAGAGAAGCCGTGCCCGAGCCGCCCTCGGCCGACCGTGAAGCTAGAGCCGGCGTCGGCGCCGACGCCCGCGCAGACCTTGACGCCAACACCGGCATCGAGGCCTCCACGCCAGACGCCGCCGCCATGGGCGCGACGCCGCCTGGCCGGAGGGCGACGTGGGACGTCCTCCATGCCTTGAAGCCGCTGCGGCAATGGAGCGTGTCGAGGACGCCGCCGCCGCCCCTCGCCGTCTTCCGCGCGACGAATCGAGGAATGCGAGAATCGTCGTGGTCGCCACCCGCGCCGAGGGAGCCGGAGCTCACCAAGCCACGGACCGCGACGCCTGCTTACTTTTTGCGCCGCGCGTGACGTCCCTCTACTCCGACCTGCCCGCTTCACCAAGCCGAACCACCGTCCTTCACCGCCACCGGTGTGAGCATCGCTTGCAATGTCTTCGGCCATCGAACTTAGGGGGGCATCACCACAATAGGGACTCGAGGCCCGACCGCCGCCGCACGCCGCCATGCTGCTCGCCATCGACCTTGTGTTGCCGACCATCGAGTCGGCTTGCGGTGCCGCCGCCGCCGACGACCCACGCCCGCCCTTTCCACCCAAAACACGATCTTTTGCCGCCGCAGTCCCGCATACACGCCATAGCCATGACAGACCCAAACCGTGATCAAGATAGCTCGTGCCCACATGTGTTCGAGCTTTTGCACGAGTCGTTGTGCTATTTCCCGTTAGGAGCTTGCAGCCGACCTTCGACCCTGCGTGCGCTAACAACCTCGCCATCGTTCCCGACAGTTGAAACCACCGCTGCGGTCGCCGCTGCCGAGGAACGCCATAAAGGTGTTTCACCAAAGCGCTCTATGCACCCAAGCTTTGGCCTTGGGCGCGCCAGCGCAGCAGCCCGCACCCTGTTACATTCACCGCCGTTGCCGCCGCATCCAAGAGAACCGGCGGCGCCATCATCCCTCACCATGCGAAACCCTTTCGAGGGGAAAATCGGGCCTTGCCCATGGTGTTGTGCTCGCTCGGTTGACGCGCTGCCACCGCGCACATCGCCGACGCTGTGCCGACCTTCGAGTCGAGCCTTACGCTGCAGTGCCGCCGCGACGATCATGCGCTCGCCGCTTGCCCTTTTCCGTCTGCTGCCGGGCGCTCCGGTGTCCAGGTATCGCCGCCGTGGCTAGGCCGTCGACATTGAAACGATACGCGCATTGGGTGGCAAGAACCTCACCGTTAGCCACCGAGCAACCCGCATCGTGCACTTGCCGACGGCGTGTGTGAGCCGCCAAGCGATGTCCTCACCGTGTCCCGACTGCGTGCCGCGCCGCTCCGTGTCGTGGCTGGGATTTGGCCACGCCTGGCGCACACTGTTCGCCATGCTGGGGAAACAAAGTCGGGCCCTTTAGCCACCCTAGGAGACTTTGGAGCCTGCTTGTCGTTTTGTTCGACCACCAAAAAGGAGTCGGCCGGTGAGCCTTGCCTTTCCACCGCCTCTCTGTTTGTCCCACCAAGACGAGGTGTGCGCAAGCCAAATCCGAATCTTTAACCCTCCTAGTCGAGCCTTGTAGCACACCACCATGGCGACGCAGCTCCGCAGCATCGGTCTGCCGCGCGATGCTTGCCATACCAAACCATATCCTTTGTCCTATCGAGTGAGTCACCTAACCACCCGTTTCTCTATCCGTGAAGCCTTTCTCATGGCTTGCCCGGTGTTGACCGACGCCGTGTTGTTCGATGATGAGCGCACGCCTTGCCATGGGATGCCGCAGCATCACACACCGTCCATGTCTCGCAGCCGTGAACCAAGACAACAAGGTGCGTCGTGAGGCACATGCCCTTGTGGCATTTGATCGGCGCTCGCACACAAAATGGGAGAACCTTTGTTATGACCACAACCTACGATGATATGCCGAACGCATGCCGAGCCGGCCAAGCCATCGTCTTTTTCTCCCGAGCCGACGACTGTTGCGACCGAGACGCGATCTGAGTTCGCACTTTGCTCGCGCTTGCCGCGTGCCGCGCGCGCGGACGCGCCTTTGACACGCACGCCGCTTGCTATTGGGTCATGAATCACGCCGCGACGTTGTAATCGTCTACCGTTTCTTTGTCACGGCCGAACCTCGGCCAAAGATCATCGTCCTAACCATCGGCGAACCTCCACGAGTTTCTATTGTGTCGTGTGTATGCTCTAGTGGTTCTCGTGCGGTTAGCTGGTGGCTTTTTCTGATCCAAACCATAAAATAGCGGCCAAAGGTGCAAAAGCTAAGTGTTGCTATCGCCTGTTTGTTCCAAGGCATGCATGTTTAAGTGTTTAACGAAGCTTTTAACCTTCTTTCTTGTTGCCAAGCCGTGTGCCTTTGCCTCCGCTTGTGCTCTTTCCTAGGAGCGCATGTGCATTGGTGATCATCCGTGTGTGCTGCTCAAACTTGTACATCCTGCAAAAACCCCGCAAGCTTGTGACCATGCCGCAATCGGTATCGTTCACCAAAGACATGCATGTGTGAGTCTGCCCGAACCTCGGCTTGTTGAGCGTTGCTTGCCCATGGCTTTCTATGCACGCCTTTGTTCATCGTAGTGTCTCTAGTACATGACCACCATTCTTTTTGATGCTCTTGATTCTAGCCGCGACCCCCGCCTTCATCGTGACGACGCATGCTAACCAAAAATCTTTAGTCATACCCTAGATAAATCCATCCTCGCCACATCGTTAGTTTCTCAATCACCACATCGTTTATATCTAATCCATCCCGCACAATCTCTCCAACCGACCATACGGGACCCACAAGATGACTTGTAGGGGTCCTGACTTGACCTTCCTTTTTGACTTGGTCAACAATGATGGTTGACTAGTCAACTTACCATGCACCAACCCAAAACCTAGCTTTTGGTTCTCTAGCTTGTTTGACTTATGTTTTGTGTGCTTTATCGCAATTAATTAAACTCGTAAAATGTTTCTATATTTGAAAATCCATAATAAATTGACCTTAGCTCAGAATAATATGAAATCAATTTCTTTATTCTTCTAAAAACATGACGCTATTAGTCTAGTTTTTGCTCTCTTTGGCTCTTATTGCTTCTCTTTGGAGTTTATTTGCATTAGCTCTTGTTTTTATTTATTTATGCGAATCTAGGAGCTAAGAGCCAAGGAGTGAGCGAAGACCGAGAACGATCAGCGGTGACTTCAACGACTACTCGTACACGTGTTCACACCCATCCGACTACGAATACCGTTAGGCATTGCTATATAGATTGCTAGCGCTTTATTACTTGCATGATGTTGATGAGATGATGATGATGAACCTTGCATAGCCTATCTTTATATCATGTTCCTTGTTTGTCCCATCTTGCTATACTATATATATGTGTTTATGCGAGCTATGCGCGTGTATGGGTATGGGATATTGTGAGTATGATTCTCGGAGAGAGTTGGAGGTTGCTTACGGAGGAAGGTTCCAATGATTTCCCTAGGACGATGCATGAGTTGTTAGGAGATTATGAGTTCGGGAGGGTAGGCGGACACGCCTGTGGTGGAGCACAGCGGTTTAGCTACCTAGTCTCCGAGACCCTCAAGCCACCGGGCAATGTTGATGAGTGTGTGGGAGAGGTAGGTAACACGCTCCATGTGGGAGGTGCGTCGGCCTGGCCATTTACCGACCCTAGTCTCCCACATACTCTACACATTTGACCCGGGTTTTGAGACTCATAGTCCCGGCAGGGAGGTACCGCTTAGTTAGAGTGTCTTTGGATGTGGGATGAGACACATTGGATGCTTTGAGGTGAGGCGGTGTTGTAGAGCTATGGTTTGCCCGAGGTGGTGGAGACGGGAACCTGGTGTGCCAGGACTACCCGATGAGATGTGTGAGATGTGAGTTTGGGAAGGATGGTGTTACTCAGATATATGCTGCTTTGCTTAGGAAACCCGAGCTATCCTTGTTATATATATTTTATCCCCTTAGAAGTAGGCCACTTAAAGCTGCATACGGATGGTGTGACGTGAACCTATCCCATTCCTTGGGGATAGTCGAGTGTGTTCGAACTTGGAGTGAAGGGTCCATCTGAAGAAATCAAGAAGAGGGTTGTGTTGCTTCGCTCAAGTGCTGCATGTGGAGTTGATCAAGATGAAGACTTGAAGCTCTAGCTACCGCCACGTAGGTTTTTCTACTTGTCGTTTAGCCCAAGGCGCTTGTACTAAGATCGATACCGAGTTGTTTCGGATGTAAAATATTTTATTTTGTACTCTGTTTTGTTGTATGGAAATGATATTATCGTAATGAGTTACATGACGTGATAGCTACTTGATCCAGTGGACTATCACAAGGGCATGGAGTCGGGTTTTCCTCACCGAAAACCTAGGTCGTTACATTGGCGGTCAATTTTGGTACACCTAGCTATGTGTTTTCCTTTGATGTTAGTGTTGATTTGATATCCAATCTAACGGATCCTAACCCTCGTTATATATCAAGTTCGCACTTGCATGTGGTTTTTAGAATGTTGTGTTTACGCAGGATTTAAGCACTAAAGGAGCACTTTCGGGTCAAGTTCAATGAGCACATTATTAGAAGATAAAGAAGCCCGGCACAAGTGTAAACTCAAGGTGAACACGACCCCAAAGACCCGAGGATTGCCTTGAGATTTAGAGATTTATCCACGAGATCAACTCAACGAGAAATATTCACATTTCAAAACAGATGATCTTTCGATGCTGATTCGGAGACTTAAACGACCTCTAATGGAAAATATTGAATACCAAAGTTGTGGGCAATGTTGAGAGGTTCGATTTGCACATTTGGAAAGCCCAATTCAGATCAAGGAGCTAGGAGATATGGCCCTCGAAATACTGCTGCGCAGCATAAGTCCGAAATCGATGATTATCTTCCAAAGCTGTTTTGGGGATCTTATCTTCGTTTCCAAGGAAAGTAATGAATACCAAAGTTGGAAATAATTTCGTACCACACAATATTGACACGAATTTGCATTATTTGGAGTCCGGACGTGGGAGATATGGCATTGGCAAGGAAAGGCAAAAGACAAGGAAGTCGTGAGAAGCGTGAAGAAAATCGGGCCTCGAACCGGCCGAACGGGCCCAGGCCGGCCCACCTCGTTTCGCCTCATTTCGGCCTCCCCTTTGACCTAGCGCCTCCTCGGACTATAAATATCCTGTGCAAAGACCCACGGGAGAAATCGATCGAGAGCCGCTTGAACCTAAAAGCAAGCACCGGAGGAAGGCGACGGCCACCGCAAGTCCTCGAAGTTGTCTAGGAGATGGACTAGCCTACCCTAGCCGCCATGGCCTCCCTACATGGTTGTGCCATGGCGGAGTTCGTGAGCTACGTTCATCATCATAGGTATGGCCTCGGTGGTGATGGTGTAATGAATACTTCGTGTGAGCAATGATAATCTTATCATCCGATTTATTAGCGATTCCATGTCTGTCTATACTTTCTACCTATTGTGAATATGATTTGATCCTTAGTCTAATGCTAGGTTACACTATATAGCATGCTCTTTGTAATCGTGGCGATTAGATTTAGTATGTCGACCCTTCATGGTTTGTAGACATGTTCCTTGGGCATGCCTTAGACCCCAGCTCGATTAAGGGTGCACCGTGACGTGGTGATTTTCTGAAAGCGCGACGTCTTTGGGAGGTAGGCGAGGTAGGAGTTTAAGGATGCTATTAGATGAGATGCATATTTGTTTGGTCGTTTAGCTAGAACTGCAACTAGAAGACAATAGGCCTAGTTACCCCTTGGAGCTTTACCCTTGCCGATATTCTTGGATGTGATCAACCTTATGCTACCACTCATATACATATTAAGGCTACCTTTATATGCAATTGATGCTTCATGTTAGGTTAGATCGGTTAGATTAGATGGAGAACCTTAGGAGTTTGCTTCCGATCCTTGGATTGATACCTTGGTCATACTCAGGAAAAGGTACTACGTTGATCCATAAGCTTGCGGTGAATCTTGGCGCGTTATTGAACCGTCAATCTTCTCCATCGAGCCGACGTCTACACCGCCGCCTCGTGAGCACGCCGCCTCTCTTCTCCTTTCCTCTTCCGGTCTTGCGCCGTCGTCGCACCACCGCACGCCGTCGCCGTCCGGCCTTGAGCCATGTTCGCAGTGCCCATGCGCCGCCGCCACATGCGCCGCGGCTCGGGGAGCCGATGCACGGCCGGCCAAACTTGGCTAGCACCATGCACCATGCTCAAGGCCGCCAAGTAAGGCGAGGCCTTTGTACAAGCTTGCAGCCACGCTGTGCGCCGAAGCCGCGTGAACGTGCCGGGTGTCCGTATGGTGCCGGTCGGCGGCCGGAGTCCGCCTGCGCGCACGAGCAGCTAGGGCCACACGCACCCAGTAGCGAGGCCGAGGCTGGTGTAACACCTAGATTTTTAAGGAATAGTAACCATCTTAATTAGTGGAGCTAAGCATGTTCACTAACATTGTTACTTGGTCAAATACCCACCCTTGGGTTAAAACCCTAAAACCAAAGTCAAACACCTAGAACCCTAGACCTCACCGCAGTAATCTAGCGTTCTCAAATTTTGCATAAGCACTTCAAAATCGCCAATAAGAAATTTGTTCGTTATCCACGGAACACTTTTCATCTAATTGGTGGCATTTGAAATTTGAAGTGCAAAAGGGTCAAAACCAGTCAAAGTTACCTACACCTGCTGACCTGCCGAGAAAATCCTCAAGTTTGAGTTTATTTTACGCCAAACTGTGAAGAATTCCATGGGTTGACCTTTACAAAAGTTGAGTGGATAGTTTGGTCTACAAGTTTCGTATATGGAGATTTTCAAGTTTAGTTCAACAAATTGGCTGTCAGTGGCCGTCAGGCACATGGGACCGCCTCAGTGCTGTCGGCTGGCCAACGCTGCACTCGCCACCGCCGATGCCGTCCCATCCTCGCCACGTGGGCGTGGAAACCGCCTTGCCCTTATCCACGCCCGCCTTATCTTCTCCCGCACTCGCCGTCAACACGGCAAGCAACGCCACCGTGCCCATCCTGGGCAACCTGTGCCACCGTCAGTTGGTCCTCTCACTTGCCCACGCCATAGCCTTAGCCAGGCAAGTCTCGCCGGTGCCTATAAATGAGCCGACCACGGCAGGTGCGCGCGCACGACCGACGCCGCCATGCCTGTCTCG
This sequence comes from Cenchrus purpureus, assembly GCA_022644695.1. NCBI lineage: Eukaryota > Viridiplantae > Streptophyta > Magnoliopsida > Poales > Poaceae > Cenchrus > Cenchrus purpureus. The sequence continues at coordinate 170,386,026 of CP053454.1, read as the reverse complement.
CCATTGAGCGCCCCTCGAACTCCCTCTCAAGAGCCATCTCGTGTCCGCTCGAGCTCGCTTACAACACCTCGTGCCTTGCTTGAAGCTCCCTGGCCACACATTGTCGAGCATCGTCGCTGACTCACCGGGAGCCGAGTCTCCCATGCTGGCCGTGCCCTCGCCGCAACCCCTCGTCGGCACCCGCCCCGACCTTGCTCCGGTCACCAACCTCCCGAGGTGAACTTCACATCACCCCACACCTCTCCCACCCCAACTTGCCGATCACCGCCGCGAGGTCCCTCGCGCTGTGGGCGGATCTGGAGATCGAGATCTTTAGAAGGTCTTTGTTGAAAGATTCAGGGGACCTCGGTGCTAATAGATTCTATAGATCTAGGGTTAATTTTCGGAATCTTGTAAATTGCACCAAAATCACAAAAAATCATAAAATGCAAACTCAATTTTGTTGTCATTCTTGTGACTAGGAGAAACTTTTCTAAAGGAAGTTTTCAAATTTCAGTGTAGATTTTAAATTATTTTGAATTGTTCAGTTTGGCTAGATTTGAAATAATTTAAATTCTAAGCATGATCTGAGGTTAAATTTTGGATATGTTGTTTGTTACGTCATGATGGTCAACTAGTGCAAAATGGAACATAGTTATCAAGAAAATCTTTGGTTATAAGTTAAAGTTGAATTTCAATGCTCTGCTTATGTTTTTTTGTAAATTAATCTGCTGATCAAATGGAGCCAATCTTTTGCTATAACCTTGTTTGATGGTTATGCACCCATGGTAAATAGTAGACATGTTTTTATCATGTGTAAGGTGGTCAATTAATTTTTTTTGCACAAGTTAAGCCCTCCTTCATGAACTTAAAGTAATTTAAATTTTCTTTGCTGAGTAAGTGCATATCTCTGCATGGTTAGGTTTCTTACACCTCTACATGAAGTTATGGCTCAAGTTGCAGTATAAAAATTTCAGAATTAAATTGGAAACAAACCAAGCTCAATTCGAGTAATAAAAGGAAAATGAATATCACCTTTGTATGCAAAGTACATTATTTAAGTGAACTTCACGGTTTACACGCTAAACAACACCCTTGTTTTGGTGGAGAGTTATGTAATAATTTTATATGTGTACACAATCACCATCGAGAAAACCAAATAAATGACAAACACACAACGGTTGTTTTTCCAAAAGAATATGCTGAATATATTAACTCTTTTACTATAACCGTGATCACCCAAAACACCTCTTGGTCATCATCAATTTCAGAACTGAAATTCATCCTTATTTATGAACACATTAATATTATGCATATGCATCTCGTGTAGAATTTCCTGTCGGTAGCTACGAGATCGTCCCGGAACAAGACGAAGGACCGTTCGAGGGACAAGTGGACGTCGTGGAGTACCACAAGACCCAAACCAAAGTTTGGAAGGGCCCAAGGCCTAGTTAGAACTAACATCTGCTTGAAAGGCAAGCACCGGAGCATAATCCTATGATTTTAACTTCCTGCAAATATATATGCTATGTTTGTGCATTTAAGTTTCAGGAGTTGAATTGAAACCATAGATGCATGATCCTAGGTTCCTATGTTCTTATACTAGAAGGATAGGTCGTTAGTTGCCATGCTTTAAGGACACGGTAAAAGTCGAGTGAAATCCTTCACTCGCGAGCTATAGGTTTCTTATGTTGGAATCATAAGATTTAAACTGATATGCTCATGTGGTAAGAGCTTGGGATCGGCTCCGGTCAATAGGTGTCACTGGTTAAGCTTTTGAACGTACTAAACATTTGCGAAATGGGAATGGTTAGTACCTTCGTGGATCAAGGGAACTCTCTACCACTAATCTTGGGAATTTATTCTCCAATGGCACGTGGTGCAGGAGTGAACTCGGAGGGTGTACTGTGACGGATAGCTCTGCTACCAAAGACGTGGACTTTGATCCCGAACCGAGGATGGTGGGAACCGCCTTTGGTTGATGCATACCACCCCTTAGTTTTAGTTGTCATTTTGGGGTGTGCATTCTTCCGTATGTTTAGGTCCATCTTGCAAGGTTATTAATCGATCGATCGTCGGCCTCTCACCGTTATCCGAGACCGCTAACTATACTATTTCCTCTATGATGGAATTGAGAATTAATTTTGATGCTTGATTAATTATTTTGCACAACTTATGTTTGTTGTGTATGCTTACTTAGTAATGGTTAATCAACTAGAATTTGAGCTAAAATTTTGAAAGTAAGGACATACTCTTTGTTGCTTTTCAGCAAAATAATCCACAAGCCAAAAAGTCTCTCATGTCTAGAGAGTTGGTGATTCTACATCACCCGATGGTTAAGTCTTGAGTATTAGAATACTCACCTTGCTTTTGTTGTTGTTTTCGGTGAAGTTTGGAATGGGAAGAAGATTATGTTTGTTGGCATTATGGATGGCCTCCTATAATGCTACCCTTTTCTCGTTTAGTTTATTTCCATGTATTTATAAACTCGAATAATGTACTTTTATGCAAAAGACTCGGTTTGTAATTAAATAACCCTTCATGGGAATTGATGTAATAAATTGCGACTTGTTTATCTCTGGACTCACCTTCGTGTGAGTTTTGATGTCTGATTGTCGATCCTTTGTTATAAGTGATTTAGGGCTTGACTCGTCAGACGACAAGTTAACTCTATGTTGTGCATAATGACCAAAAGGAGTGGTTTACGCCCGGCGCTGCGTCGCGCCCGGCGTCAGCGCGCGATGTCGCGCACCGCGTCAGCCACATCGCGCGCGTGGCGCGCACCACGAAGATCCGGCGCCAGGATCTCGGGGAGTTCAGGGCAAACCGGACTATGACATGGGGAGACCATAAATGGGCTCTTGTTTGGGCTTTGGCCCATTAGCGGAGCCCGACTAACCTCGGGCTGGTTCCTTAGGTTAGTCGGGTGGTTTACGAACTTGGCTCTGGGCCTGTTAGAATCCATCGGGCCGATCGGGCCCACTAACACTTTAGGGCCCACTAACCCGACGGGGACCCATGACCGCTGACCGGGCCCACATCTCGACCGCTGATCGTTGACCGGCCGACGCTGACGTCAACCATCCACGTGGCACGCTACGGTGCTGCCACGTGTCACCCCTATTTTCAAAATCCTTTTTAATTTAAATAAATGTTTTATAAATCTTTTTTCCTTTAAAATTCATAACTAATTATCGTGAGCTCGAAAAATGCAAAACCAATTGCAATAATTTTGTAATTTCAAACTCTTGCTGATTGTAGCTAGCTTGGGTCTTATTTGTTCTTCTAAATTGGAGTTTATTTGGATCTCTTGCTTAGTTGTCGATTTACTTATTGGATCGAATCTCGTGCTATCTAGACCCGAGCTGACCAGAGGACTTCGAGACCCGACTTCAACCCAAGCTTCGACGACTGAGATGTCATGTCACTCCCAACCATGTAGAACCTATGCATGCTTAGCTACTATTGCTTTACTTTTATTGCGATGGATGAATTGCATAGACAATTTGTTAGCCATGCCTTGGTATTTGTTATATCCCCGATTCCTTGAACTTCCTACCTTTGGGACTAGCTACGCCTCTAGCTAGTCCCCATACTACTATCCATACATTTTATCTACTTTTGAGATATGGATGGATTTTGAGGTTTTAATTAGCGTCATTAATGCTAATGGATCGGTGAGTCAAACTCGACATTGGTCAAACCATGGTCAACTGGTCATCACCTCGAAAATCTCGTCAACAATCCCTAATGACCCTCTTGATCAAGTCAACACACACTTGTGGTCAAACCTTGGTCGAAGGCACGGTCAAACCAGCTTAAATCCTAATGTCTTTGAACTCCTCCCGAACTTTTGCCGCGTTCTCCAAATTTCACCTAAACACTTCAAAATCTCCCAATATAAAAGTTGTCCAGTTTTTGAGGGACACAACTTTCATGTTGGATGGCATTTCAAATTTTGAGTGGAAAAGGGTGAAAAACTTGGTCAACTGCAGCTTTTACTATTCACTAGCGCCATGAAACCAGACTTTGTCTGCAGTTCATGCTTAAACGGTTCATCAAAACCTAGGTCGGCCTTTAGAAAAATGTCCTCCTATAGTTGCTCTACAACTTTGGTATTCAAAGTTTTGGAGCTTAGTTTGAATATTTTGAGTTTCCGGCAGGTCAAAGTGGAGTAAACGAAATTAAAAGCGGCATTGTCGCGCACGGCGCGTGGCTGGCCAGCGCGCGCCGCTGGCCGCCACGCCGGCCGCCGACGTCTGTCCGACCGATGCCGAGGCAGGCCGTGACCCCGACGTCGCCGCACCCTCGACGTCCCCTCGCCACGCGGAGCCCCGCACTCGCCGCCCGGCGCACCGCGTTGCCCGCCGGTCCGCCGCCGCCCGCCTGCACGCGCTGCGGGGTAGGTAGCCGCTGCTACTTTGTCCGATCCCTTAACCACGGCAAGCGGGAGCTCGCCTATTTAAGGCCGCCGAGCCGCCGCGTCGCCCGCCGTCCTGCCTCCACTCGAGCCGCCGCGCCACCATTGCCGTGAGCCGCTTCCCACCTCCTTTCCGTGGCCGGCCGCCTTCGTGCCACCCTAGGGCACTCAGAGACCCCTAGCGGGCACACGTTGCTCAGCCCGCCGCGTTGCTCGCGGATGCAGCGCCGCCCGCCACTCCGGGCACCGCCGAACCCTGTCGCCGGCCGTTCCTCCGCTCAAACTCCGGCGCCCCCTAGCCCCTAGGTGAGCTCGCGCACCTCCCCGACCTCTTCCCCGGCCGTCTCCGCCACCGGCCTCGCCGAATTCCGGTGAGCCCGCCGCCTCCCCATGGCCAAGGGCCACATTGCAACACTTTTGATCTTTCTAGGGTCTTAAATGTAAAGCAAGGGCATGGTTGTGAGACTGCAAGAACTTCCAGGGGTCTCCTCGCAAAACTGAATCTTCAATAGTGTTGCCAGTTTGCTGGATCTTGTAAAATGCGTAGAAAATCGTAGAAAAATCAGAAAAATGCAAACTCAATTTTGTTGGATTCCTTGTGAAAAACACTACAACTTTTGTAAAGCATGTCCATAGTTTTTCTTGATAGTTTTTGCATGAAAAATAGAAATATGGAAAACCTAGATCTGTTGTATCTCAAAATCTACAAGTCCTCCGTAGCTAATTTTTGGATATGTTGTGTGTTATGTCTTTCCTAGATCCTGTACCAAAATTGCACAAAGTTATGTTGAAAATCTTTTATATGAATTGTTTTCTAATTATGCAGAATCTGTCTAAATGATTTTGTAGCTAAAAATAAGTAGATTTTTGTGCCCAACTTCTGCATGTTGTCTTTTATGCCAAAATGCACCTTTGGTGAATTAATCACAATTTTATAATTGTCATAAGTATTTATTCTTGAACTATTCTTGTTTTCTTGGTAAATGCATAACTCAAGATCTATAATAGTTCTAGGTGTATATGTTGCATGCCTAGCTTAGTTTTGGACCAGAGATCATGTGTGAGAATGTTGGAATCATTTTGATGTGTATTTATTTTCATATGCATTTATCTTGCTTTAGTAGCTAGCTTTTGTTATTTTTGGTATATTTAATTTCATAGCTTCCTAAGTGTGCATGTGTGTGCAGTGGCTTTGTATAGGTTTGTAGTACTTCATACACCCCACTGAATTTTATTAATTTATTTTATGAATAAAAGCAATGGAAGCCAATTAAGCTTAATATTAAAGTTAATTGGAAAATCACCTTTGCCACACCTAATAACCTTATGCATGTGTTGAAAAACATTCTAAGAAGGTTGAGACCACCTCCTTGCTGTTTTGTGATTTGAATTAATTTACTTACATAAATATGTACATCACTATTAAAAAGGATAGTTAATAAAGAACCGCATATTGTTCCTTTATTGGAAGAGTATGCTGAATGTATTTCTTATCTAGGTGAATGTGGTCAACCATGCACCCCATGGTTGTCATTTGTTGTTTGTAATCAATTAGATTAAAAATCGTCAATTAAATCTGCATTTGCATCTTCGTAGATCTTCCCAACGGAGTTATACGCCGTCTTCGGAAGGAGGAGAAGGAGGAGCTGACGGTGAGCTGCAGTACGTGGACGTAGCTCAAGACCTGGACCAAGGTCCAGAAGGGCCCAAGGCCAACCTTGCCAGCGAAGGCAAGCCCCGGATCATTAACCCGTCCTTTTAAAAATTATGCAATTACCTTTGCTATGATTGCGCATTTACGTTTCAGGAATTGAATGGAAACCCTAGATGCATGATCCTAGGTACCTATGTTCTTTACTAGTATGTTAGGTCGATAGTCGCTACGCTATAGGACCGGTACAAGTCGAGTGATGTTCGTCACTCGCGAGAATAGGTTCTTATGTTGGAATCATAAGATCTTGATAAATGGATTGCTCATGTGGTAAGAGCATGGGATTGGGCTCGGTCTAGTGGCTTCGTGGGCTAAGCTTTTGAACGTACTAAGCACTTGTCGGGAATGGGACCGTAAGCCTAGTACCTTAAAGAGCAGCGGAACTCTCCCTTACAAATCTTGAGCAATCACCTACCCGGCTAGCTACCGGGAAAGGGGGGTACTTGTGTGAAGCTGGGTGCCTATGGGTACGCCGGATAACCTTGTACCGGGATGTAGCTTTGATCCCAAGTCGAGGATTTTTGGGAACCGCCTGGATGGTTGTCCTCGCGGGGGCACCCTACCGTGTGTTTAGGTCTACCTTGCAAGGTTTAAATCAATCGATTGTCGGCCTCTCACCGTTATCTGAGACTGCTTAATCAACTGGCCATGATATCCCTTAACGATGGAATTTGATGAAGTTTACTGCTTGAATTAATTGTTTGTACAATTCTTGATTGAATTAGTTGGCACCCTTAGAAATGGTAATCAACTAGAACTTGTGCTAAAATATTGAAAGTAAGGACATACTCTTTGTTGCTTTTGAAAAGAACTCCACCGCCAAAAAGCCTCTCATGTCTAGAGTTTGGTGATGTAGTTATCACCGAAGTCTTTGAGTATTAGTATACTCAGCCTTGCTTTAAAACTGTTGTTGCAGGTGTTGTTGACCGGGTGGATGACGACAAGTGATGGCATCACGGATGGCCTCCTGTGATGTCTACCGTTGCGCTAGTTTATTTATTTCCGCTGTTTTCGAACTCTGAACCTCTACTTCATGTCATGAACAATGGTTTGTAATAAATGGGATTTAATTTGTGTGTACTCTGGACTCGCCTTCGCGTGAGTTTTAATGCATATGTTCGATCCTCTGTGTGAATTCCAAGTGATTTACTGTGCGTTAACCCGCAACTAACGACAGGATGATACTTATTATTGCTTAATGACCAAAGTGGATTGGTTTAGGCGATAATACGGTATTTTTCGGGCGGGTTGTCACAGATTTCTGGCGTGAGTCGAGATTGAGATATCTCGGTATACTTTGGCGTGGGTTTTGGGTGAGTGCCCTTGAGCCGTGTGGTTACTTGTAAATGCCTAACTAGGGAGATGTGTTGGGCTCTCGCCTAGCGGCGTGTCGGTCGAGGAGATGGCGAGTGCTCACTCCGCCTAAGGACCGATCGGGTTTAACCATGTTTCCTTGGGCTATTTACGTACATACCGCCTGCTTACGTATGGGCGGGGTTCAGTCCGAGACTAGCGGTGGATAGCATTCAGCCTGTAGGCGGATCGGCGTGATCCTATAAGGAGGTCGAGGGTGTGACCCACTCCGACCAGACTGCGGCCCCGGCGTGGGTTAGGTTTCACAGCCTCGAGGACCTTCGCTGGACGGTGTGCCCTGCAGACGGAGGACGGTTCCACTGAGGAAACAGAGAGAGCTATCCACCTACTAGCGCCCGGCCATTAGGTAGGGTTTGGGACGGTGATCCCGTTCGGCCCTATTCGGGCAGTGCCAGTTGTACAACCTCTGCAGAGTGTTAAACCTATAGCTATAGTCTGTGTCCTCTGGTTATGGACAGCCCTCTGATCTGTTACTCTGTCTAGACTTTTCTGGTGATTCTTTCCTCTTCCCCGAGTGAGTGAGCCCGGCTATGGCCGTTGAGATGTGGGGATAGGAGCTGGTGACCCCACATCGCAGAGGAGAGTTGGGAGCTGGATCTTGGGATTGATCCAGTGTTTGGTGCCGTATTCCTTGGCTTGGGGTGTTGACCCCCGGAGGTGTGACCTCTCTGAGGTGTTGACCTCGCTGCTCTTTCTGCATACCTTGTTGTTGTCGCTATCGCTGCTGCATAAGCTTTCTACAGCCAGATATAGGTTTATCCATGCATGCTAGTTTCAACCACCGCTTTTGCTCTTTGTCGAATGTCCTACCCGCTTCGGGTAGACGGTGGTGTTTCGACTCAGAACCGGACTACAACTTCGAGAACGACGGATGGGAAGACTAGGGTTGGTTCTTCGCCGAGTTGCCCGAGGATATGGTGTCTACTCCGCTACACATGTTCCGCCACGTAGTTGTTTTACCTTGCATGATTCAGTCTGATGGACTTATACCGGCATGAGCCAAGAGATGTACTCGATGTTATAATAAATCTATGTATGCTACCTTTCTATTTATGTTGTATGGTTCTTACCACCTGAGACAGGGATTGCACGTGATAGCCGCTCGGGACTATCACGCTGCAGGTGCAGAGGTTTGGATTCTCTTTTGTAAAATCCAAATCCGCTTAGTTGGTATCGAGCCGTGCTTGACCATAGGACGAACCCTAGGATTGGTCATTAGTATAGGAGAGCCATTACTCCTTGATCTTTATATAAACCCCTTGAAATTTTATATATATACCTTGATTGACTCAATTAACTTCTTACTAACTACTCTAACAACGTTATGCAGATGGAATATCTTCAGTGGAAACCCCTCAAGAGCAACGGATGTGGCAGGTGGTTTCTACACTCTCCTCTTCGAGTGTTTGAAGCGCCACGGAGTGGACACCTCAAGTATGCTACGAGGGAAGGACAAGTGGCACCGATGATCCGGGAAGCACTTTTCTCAAGTTGACCATACCGAGGACCCTGGTACCCGAGTCAAGGAGGTGATCATGCACGCCAAAATGCTGCCTTGAAGCTCACCACGTGCCCGAGGTCACTGCCTAGTGTGCACTCACCTACAGCAAGTGCTCAAGGGGACCTTTGAACCTCGGCTGGATGATCAAGAACCCAAGCTACCATGAGTACGGAAGAGACGATGACAAGCTTCGTGTTGCCGGACGGTGCATCCTTGCACAAGACCTGTGCCTTGTTTTGGGCCGACTGAGACCCAGTTCCTCCGTGAGAGGTGGGATGAAGCTTGGGAACCGTGATTGCACCGAACAGACAAGAGAGGTTTGGAGCAAGTGTTACGGACCTGGAACACGAATCGAAAACACTCGTGCTCGCAATGGCAGCCTTGTAGAAGAGGTGCCGACCACCGGAGTACCGAGGTGAGAGGGATGCTACGTGGATAGCTACCCTGGAGGCCCGACTGGCACAGACGCAATAAGAACTGAGGATACAAATGCGGACCACACATGCAAAGGAAATCCAAAGGCAAGAGAAGGCGACTTGGCCGAGTCCTTGGGCAACTCTCACGACAAGGAAGTCGTGTGATGATATTCGAGGAGGATGGAGCAAAACTACTACCACATGATACACCTTGGAAGTGAGATCTACGAAGCTAAGGACCACGCTGGTAGGACTCGCTCAGCTTGGGAGTGCTCCGACCGGCGTAGGGTGATGGAGTTTGAGGAGGCTACAGCTTTGGTGCTACCCTGTGACAAACCGGATCCAAGGATTGAGAACTTTGAGTTGCCATCCTCACAGCCTACCTCAAGAACTCCCTTGGAAGTGAGGACACCGACGAGATGTCGAGCACTGAGACTCTCACCACTACGGAGGACCACCGCTTGAGATCTCGAGTACCCAAGAGTGAACTCTCCGCCTTCTACTGTGCCACCGGACTCGACCCGAGTCACCTTACCCAGTGATGACACAGTACTCTCAGAGACACCACGAGCACCTAGAGGACCTAGACCAGATGGAGACACCGTGATCATGGGTTGAGTCAGTTCGAGAGATGTGGATGAGTTAGCTACGATGCATGAGATAGAGCATCTCACCTTGTTATGTAGTCTTTAGATGTCACCTCCATGATGTACTACGTATTAGTGTGTTGTACTTTGTGTAATCTTGAATGTTCCGAGTAGACCTCGAGATACACCCTTTTTTGTATGGTGATATTGCATGAGTGTCATGGATTTCATGGTTTTTTTGGAGTTATGTTTCTTATTACTTGCGTGAAATTGCTTGAGTGCTAGCTAGATACTCCTTTACTGTTTTAAATATAATCTACTACGGTTACTCGCCTACTCACGATCTCGAATGTTGGAATAGATGTCGATGCTAATGAGGTGGGTGATGCTACCCCCCGAGGAGGTCGCCAGGAGGACGTCCCTAACCCTGGCGGGGCTCGAGGTCGTGGCCGCCGTGGGGGTCGTACCCCACGTGGCGGACGCCGCGGTGGACACTATGGTGGGTGAGGAGGCTGAGGGGTCGTGGACCCGAGGCGCCACCAGAGGAGCCGTAAGAGGAAGTGGCGTAACCATAGGTTGAGGCAGAACCAGACTTAGACCAGCAGCAGGGCGGAATGGGTGCCGAGGAAAACCAGAACAAGCAGGCACCACCCCGCCAAACCTTGTCAAGTGATGGCGCTCGACTTAGCTTATCCAAGCAATGGCCAACTCTTTGATTCAAAACAACAGAGAGCACCTCACCGAACCAACCCGACAACCGCGTAAGAAAGTGGAAGGGTTCACCAAACGCCCACCTACCTTTGACAACTCCGACGATCCACCGGACGCATAATTGGCCGAGGGAGATGGAGAAGAAGCCGGGCCTCATGCATCGCAGATGAAGAGAGTGTGTGGCACTCGCAGCTCACCAGCTTGACCGGCACCTATGCGTGGTGGGATAGCTACCGTGACTCCCACCCGACCTGCCTCACATCCTGGGACGAGTTCATCGAGGCGCCTGTGAGTACAATATCCGTAAGTAGTTATGGATGTAAAGGCGCATTGAGTTTCACAACCTAAAGATGGGAAGCATGAAGGTGCAGGAGTACATAAACCGCTCTGTGAACTAATGAGGTATGCACCCGAGGATTCCAACATCGAGAAGAAGAAGATGTAATCGGTTCGTAAAGGGGCTTCACCATGGCATGGCACACCACTTGTCTCACGACCGTCTCTACCCTTCACGCCTGGCCCAAAGCTTTGAGAGTCGAGAAGTCACTACCGAGTAATGCTTGAGGTCCGAGGAGACAAGAGGAAATGCTCACCACCAGGACGCCTGTGGCCACCACAGAGACAGAGGACCGCTCACTCAAGCATCATGAGACCTGACCACTACTCTTCGCAGACTCAACAGCCAGACCAACCCAGAAGCAGTGGAGGAGCCGCACTTGGAAGTCTAGGCAAAGAAGAACCACCTGCAGGAGCGATTGTGTGCTTCACTTGTCGCCGCCCTGTGGCACAAGTCATTCGAGTGCCCCGTAAAGCCTGTGGAGGAGGATGAATCAGAACCCACAGTAGTACACCCGCCAAGGCACCGCATTGGAGGTCAACCGCAAAAGCCAACAGAGGACTGCCCACCACCTACCAATGGCCTCTTGAACCACTGACCGCCGAGGAGGCCGTCAAGAAGACCCAATGTGGCACTCGGTGAGTTCCTTGTTGACTCAGTTTTGGCTACCGACTATTTGACACGGAGCTCGAGCGTATTTCTACCAAGTTTGTGAAAGAAAGGTCACTACCAACTAAGCCTCCACCAAGGCCTATTTTAACTAGTTCTCCACTAGGAGAAAAGCGAAGTACCTTAGAGTGTCGAGGGGTGAAGATGGTGTTTGAGAAGCAACTGTTGAGGTAGATTTGATCGTTCTAGAGTCAACAAGAATTGACGCCATCCTAGGTATGGAATGGATGGCAAAGCACAAGGTTTGGTGTCGTGCAACCCTATGGTCATACAGCTGGAACACCCTAGCGGAACACAAGTGAGGATCGAGCCTCGCCCCCAGTGGCAACCGATGGCTGTGCAACATGAGTGGGAGAAGTTTGGAAGAGATCCCGTGGTTTGTGAGTACCTAGACGTGTTTCCCGAGGAACTTACAGAGTTACCATCCGACCGGGATGTGGAGTTTGTAATCGAGCTGATGCCAGGAGCTGGACCTGTTGCAAAGAGCTGCACTGGATGTCCGCGATGAATTGGATGAGCTAAGAAGCGTTAAAGAAGTTGCAGAGCAGGATTGTTGGCCAAGTGCCTCACCTTGGGGATCACCTGTACTCTTTGTGGACAAGAAGGATGATACAAGGAGGATGTGTGTGGATTACCGAACTCTCAACTCGATGACCATCAAGAATCGGCACTCATACCTGCAATTGACGATCTACTGGACCGGCTCAGGAACGCTAAGTTCTTCTCCAAGATTGACTTGCGATCCGGATATCACCAAATGAAGATCCGAACAGACATACCTAAGACAGCTTTCACTACTCTGCACGGCTTTGTAGTACGTAGTGGTGTCCTTTGGCACCAACTAACGCACGCCTACTTCATGAACATAATGAACAAGATATTTATGGAAGAGCTGGACAAGTTTGTGGTGGTGTTCATTGATGATATCCTGATATTCTCTGAGACCGCAAAGGGACACGAGGAACACCTGCAAGTTGTGCTAGAAAGACGAGACAACATAAGCTCTACGCTAAGTTCAGCAAGTGTGAGTTCGGATGGAAGAGGTTGCCTTTTGGGACACGTGTTGTCGGCAAAAGGGATTGCCGTGGACCCATCAAAGGTTGAGTCGGTGACCAAGTGGGAGCAACCTCAACGCAACGACATTCAAGCTTCCTAGGTTTAGCGGGATACTATAGAAGGTTCATTGAGAACTTCTCCAAGATAGCCAAGCCAATGACGGAACTGCTAAAGAACAACACAAAGTTTGATTGGACCATGGGTTGCGAGAAAGTTTTCGAGTTGAAGATAAAGCTTACCACCGCCCTAGTGCTTACCTTGCCGATATCAAGAAAGACTTTGTGGTGTACGTGACGCTCCAAACAAGGATTGGGATGTGTGTTGATGCAAGAGGGGAAAGTTGTGGCTTATGCCTCAAGGCAGCTCAAGAAGCACGAGGAAAACTATCCAACCCACGACTTGAGTTGGCAGCAGCAGGTGCACGCCTCAAGATTTGGAGGCACTACTTGATCAGCAACAAATGTGAGCTCTACACCGATCACAAGAGCTTGAAGTACTTCTTTACGCAGTCGAGTTGAACATGAGGCAAAGGAGATGGCTAGAGCTGATCAAAAGACTATGAGTTGGAGATTCACTACCACCCGCAAGGCCAATGTGGTGGTGATGCGCGAGCGTGAAGGCATATTGCAATCACCTCATGGTAAGAGGACAACCAGCACTCCATGAGGAAAAGGCGAGGATTGATATTCGAGAGCAAGGACCAGCTAAGAGATGCAAGGTGTAACCTCGACTTGGGCGAAGGAGAATCAAGGATGCGCAAGCTATATGCCACAAATCTGGAATTGAAAACTCTCATGGAAAAGGGTCGAGAGAACTCAACGGTGGATGAGCAAGGCAGTTTGGTTGAGGAACAGTGTGTGTCCCGCATGACAAGGAACTCAGAGTTGATTCTAAGGAAGCTCACGATTTGAGATACTCCAATCCACCGGAAGCACAAAGATGTACCGAGGATTTAAGGACCGAGGTTTGGTGGAAGGACATGAGGAAGGAGATAGCGCACTCGTTGCGTGTTGCGACACTTGTAGCGAGTGAAAATTGAACACCAAAACCCTGAGCTCTGGGTTGGATATCCCTGTGGAAATGGGAAGACATATCCATGGACTCGTTGTGGGATTACCCCAACACCAAGAGGAATGACTCATTTGGGTCATCGTGGATCGATTAACTAAGGTAGTCCACTTTATGCCGGTCAAGACAACCTACCCAACGGATCGCTTGCATTGGAACACATACTCCTGCACATGGTGCCCCAAGAGCATATAGTGTCCGACGTAGGGCCGCGTGCCAAGTTTTGGAGGAGCTTCCACGAGGCTATGGGAACCACCCTCAACTATAGTACACCTTTCACCCGCAAAGGCATGGGCAGATGGAGAGGGTGAACCAAGTGCTGGAAGATATGTCAGGCGTGTGCTCTTCACCTACGGTGGCAATGGGAAAGCAGTTTGCCTTACGCTAAATTCTCATATAACAACAGCTATCAGCAAGTCTTGAGATGTCCCCTTTGGAGCACTCTATGGAAGGAAGTGCAGGACACCTTTGAATCTTGATGTGGTCGGAAGTTGGGAGAGAACTCTTTGGACCAGAGTATTATAAAGGAAGCGGAAGAGATGGTGGATAAGGTTCGAGAAACACGAAGATTGCCCAAAGTCGCCAAAAGAGTTACGCAGATCGAAAAGAAGAGACTTGTCATTTGAGGTGGGAGACCACACCTCTGAGTCTCTTACCGAGGACCAAAAGGTTTTTGGTGAAGGAAAGCTTGCCCCGAGATATGTGGACGTTCGTGGTCGGGAACCAAAGTTAGGGAGCTCATGCCTACCAACTCACCTTGCCGAGCAAATGGCGTGAGTACACCACTTGTTTCACGTGTCTCGATTCGAAGTGTGAAAAGGAAGTGAGGCGAAAAAGGTCACCATGAGATGCTTGACCTACAAGATACCTCTTGGAATATACTGAGAATGCCCCAAGAAGATTTTGGACCGAGCAGCCAAAGAGACCGAAGGACCACCATACCATGTTGCAAGGTGCTATGGAGCAACCACACGAAGGGAAGCCACATGGGAGAAGGAAGCGCTTGGAAGAGTTTCCACACTTGTTCAAGAAGAGTTGGAGGCCTAAATCTAGGATGAGATTCTCGGTGGTGTGGGGAGAATGTAAGACCAGGAATTTGAATAGGTGAAAATATGTGAATTTCAAAAATTTAAAACTTTTGTTTGAAATGTGTGGCACCCAAATTTAAACCCAATGCTAGCCCCTTATCCCTCAAATTCTCCTAAATATAAAACCAAAATAAAAACTATATTAAAAATATGGGGTAATTGTGATTTGGATTTTCTTGGGATTTAATTTGAGTTCAATTTGTGTGAAGTTTGAATTTGAATAGAATTCAAATTCAAACTCTATTTAAATTTCAAAACTAAACCTAATTTCCTAACTCAACCTAACCCACACCTATCTAACGGGCCAAGCCCACCTTGCTCCTTCTCTCCACGCACTGCCCAGCCACGGGCGCCGGCCCGGCCCGCGCGCCTCTCTCTCTCCATGACAGGTGGACCCCGCATCATCCCCTTTCCTTTCTTCCTCCTCCCGTCTGCACGAGCCGTGCTGGAGTGGGGAGCGGCACCATGCTGGCACAGCTGGGCCGCCGCCGTGGCGCGTGACCCTTCTAGAACTCTTCCTTCCCTCCCAGGATATCCCCATCTTGCCCGTGGCCCTCTCCCCTTGACATGATCGGCGGGGGCTGGCCACCACGCCTCCTTGGAAGCCAAGGCGAGGGCAGCCGTGGCTTTCCCTGCCCTCGCCCGCCCAACCTTAAAGGGGGCAGCCCTACCGCCATCACCCACCAACCCGATTGGGGTTTTCCCTCTTCTCCGCCATGGCGAGGAGAAGAAGGAGAAGGAAGGAGGAGACGGGCGCCGTCTTGGGAAGGAGCCGAGCCGTGCCGAGCGGGGAGGCCGTCCGCGTCAGGAGAAAGGAGCGAGGCGGTGGTTGCACCACGCCGCCGCGCATGGCCAGCCGGCCGGCACGGGAGGACGCCGTGAACGCCGGCCGCTGTCGCCTTCTTCACGAGCCGGGCCACGCTACACCGCCGCCTCGTGAGCATGCCGCCTCTCTCTTCTTTCCCCTTCCTTGGTGTCTTGCTGTCGCCATCGCAGCCGCTGCCGCGCCACCGCGCCGCTGCTTCTGTCCGCCTTGAGCCATGTTCTGCGCTGCGCCGCCGCCGTGCCGTTGCACGCCAGTCGGGACCTTTGGCAGTCGGCCAACTTGTGCCCGCGCATAGCCTCGTTGTGCCATGCAAGGCAGCCAAACAAAGCGAGGCCTTTGGGCAATGCCGCGCCGCTGCGTGCCGGCGCGTTAACGCCGGTGTCCGCCAACCGGTAGTGCTGGCCGCCAGTCCGCTCCATGCCCGCACACAGCAGCGCGGGCCACGCTCGCTTCGCACCGTCGCCCGAGCTCAGCCGCCATGCCCGTCGCCACGTCAGCCCGCCATAAGGCGCCGTGGCGCACCGCACCATGAAGATCCCGGCGCCAGGATCTCGGGGAGTTCGGGGCAAACCGGACTATGACATGGGAGACCATAAATGGGCTCGATTGGGCTTTGGCCCATTAGCGCCCGAGCCCGGACGGTGGTTCCTTAGGTTAGTCTAGGTGGTTTACGAACTTGGCTCACCTTGAATCCATCGGGCCCAAACTCTTACTTTAGGGCCCACTAACATACCGGGACCCACCGCGACCAGATTGACCGCCCATGACGGCCGACATCATGTCGACGTCAGCCATCCACATGGCACGCTCTGGTGCTGCCACGTGTCACCCCTGTTTTCAAAAATCCCTTTTTAATTTAGATACATGTTTTATAAATCCTTTTCCTTTAAAATTCATAACTAATTATCGGGAGCTCCGAAAAATGCAAAACCAATTGCAATAATTTTGTAATTTCGAACTCTTGCTGTTTGTAGCTAGCTTGGATCTTAATCGTTCTTCTAAATTGGAGTTTACTTGGATCTCTTGCTTAGTTGTATTGTCGATTTACTTATTACGGATCGAATCTCGTGCTATCCAGACCCGAGCTTCGACCAGGAGGACTTCGAGGACCCCGACTTCAACCCAAGCTTCGACGACTACCGCGCAGGTGTCATGTCACTCCCAACCATGTAGAACCTATGCATGCTTAGCTGCTACTGCTTTACTTTTATTGCACTGATGGATGAATTGCATAGACAATTTGTTAGCCTTGCCTTGGTATTTGTTATATCCTGATTCCTTGAACTTCCTACCTTGAGACTAGCTAAGACCCCTAGCTAGTCCCCTATACTACTATCCATATATTTATACTTTTGAGATATGGATGGATTTCTGGTGTGAGCTGAGATTGGGATATCTCGGTATACTCTGGCGTGGGTTTTGGGTGAGTGTGCCCTTGATGTGT
Source organism: Cenchrus purpureus (assembly GCA_022644695.1). Lineage (NCBI taxonomy): Eukaryota > Viridiplantae > Streptophyta > Magnoliopsida > Poales > Poaceae > Cenchrus > Cenchrus purpureus. The sequence continues at coordinate 170,368,839 of CP053454.1, read as the reverse complement.
TCGGCGGGAGGCGAGCCGTGTGGTTACTGTGAAGGCCCAACTAGGGAGTGTGTTGGGCTCTCCTAGTGGCGTGTGTCGGTTGAGGAGATGGCGGTGCTCGCTCCACGCCCTTGGGGCCGTCGGCAGTTTAACCATGTTTCCTTGGGCTATTGTTACGTACAAACCGCTTACGTATGGGTGGGGTTCGATCAAGACTAGCGGTGGATAGCATTCAGCCTGTGGCGGTTCGGTGTGATCGTGTAAGGAGGCGAGGTGTGACCCACTCAGGCAGGCTGCAGCCCGGCGTGGGTTAGGTTTCACGGCTTGAGGACCTTGACTGGATGGTGTGCCCTGCGAGCGGAGGGCGGTTCCGGACTTGAGAAATAGGAGGGTGCTATCCACCTACTAGATCTCCGGTCGTTAGGTAGGGTTTGGGACGGTTGATCCCGTTCGCCCCTCCTCTGGTTGATTACAACCTCTGCCAGTGTTAAACCTATAGCTATAGTCCGTGTCCTCTGGTTATGGACAACCCTGTTGATATCTCACACTGCCTAGTCTTTTTGTGCTTCTTGTCTCTCCCTCGAGTGAGCGAGCCGGCTTTGGCGTTGAGATGTGGGGATAGGGCTGGTGACCCCACATCGGAGGAGAGTTGGGAGCTGGATCTTGGTGTTTGATCCGGTGTTTGGTGCCGTATTCCTTGACTTGGGGTGTTGACCCGGAGGTGTGACCTCTACGAGGTGTTGACCTCAGCTCTCTTCTGCATACCTTGTTGTTGCTGCCATCGCTGCTGCTGCATAAGCTTTCTACAGCCAGATATAGGTTTATCCATGCATGCTAGTTTCAACCACCGTTTTGCTCTTTGTTGGGATCTTGACATGACCTACCCGCTTCTCGGGTAGACGGTGGTGTTCAGACTCGAGCAGGACTACGACTTGAGCAGCGGATGGGAAGACTAGGGTTGGTTCTTCGCTCGAGTTGCACGAGGATATGGCGTCTACTCCGCTTCACATGTTCCGCTGCGTAGTTGTTTTACCTTGCATGATTCAGTCACGATGGACTTGTACCCGCATGAGAAGAGATGTACTCGATGTTATAATAAATCTATGAATGCTACCTTTCTATATATGTTGTATGGTTCTAACCCGAGACAGGATTGCACGTGATAGCCGCTTCGACTATCACGAGGTGCAGAGGGTTGGATTCTCCTTTTGGAATTCCAGTCCGTTTCAACTGCATAGCCCTCATTCGAGCTGTCTGCCTGTCTATCTGCTTCTATGCTCTATATACAAGTAGTAGCAGTATATGTATATAAGTATATTCATAGGTGGATGGCCAGCAACCAGCATCAGTGCTATTGTTTTCGCTTATTGCATGTGAAGCTTGAGCAAACTGCAAAGAGAAGACTTCCGGTTGAGTACTGAAGGCAGCGACCACACCGTCCCAGGATGCACCTGTCAGGCAACGTCGTCTATAACAGACTAACATTAATATATTTATATGAACTTCAAGTATGTTTTGTTTAATTAGGACAGTTGCCTAGCTAGTAAAACATCTCCACTGACGATACGTTTATTGCAACACCCGCTTCTCCTGCAGAAGTTCGTTCATGTAGTTGATTGGTTGATTAATCAGTATTTGCAACTCGGAGGTTGCTACCTGGCGGTGCACCGGCGCTGATCTTCCCACAACTGTACAAGCACAGCAAGAGGAAAACAGGACAGTGGCAGAGGTTTTGCAGAATGATCAGTGGATTTCAGATGTCATGGGGACTGGTAGAAGACGCCGGTTTTGATAACGAAGCTTCAGAACCGGACACAATAATTTGGACCAGAACATCTCCAGGTGAATACTCAGCGAGGTCTGCTTACAAGATGCAATTTGAGGGAGGCGTTTTCTCATCCTTTCCTTAGACGGTTTGGAAGGTATGAGTGTTAGTATTGATCTCCACCAGTTGGCCCAAAGGCTAATCGAGCCCTTGACTCGGCTCGTAATCCAACCCACTAGGGTTGCGAGTCCCTATCGTGCAGCACCATATAAGGGAGGTGGGGCCACGATGGCACGCACGCCAAGAGTGAACAGAGCCACTCCCACCTGCCCCGCATGTCGATCAAGAGGTCTGCCCGTGGCGGGAAGCTCGTCACCGGCCGTGAACGCCATCGCACTTCACCGCCGGTCATCATCGCACCGCACGGCACCGACGAACTCCATCTACACCAAGTATGACATCATCTAGCGAATCCCATTATCGTATCTCTCTCTACTCTCTCTCCTCTCCAACATCAACTCAGACCACCATATTTTTACAACACTGTTTAAGAGAAAGACCCACCGATCTACACCTAGATGAACCCCTGGTTTTAACATTAGTATCGTGAGCTACTCTAGCGAGTAGATCAAGTTGAGGGTACAAAGATCGAATTTTGGCGAGATGTGTAGTAAAAATCACATAAGAAGTTAACTCTAGCTTGGAGTTTATCATGGAAAAGCTCAAAATGAACAGTTGTGGTATCATCGAGATGCATACCCATACAAGAACAATGTATATACATATGAGGCTATAAGCAGGCAATTAAAGGTTGATAAATCCATTCTGGATTATATAATGGTTGACAACATTAATAACCATTCAAGTAGTTTCACTCCTATGGCAACAAGTCAAGTGTGATGCCAAACACATTGACATTGAGTTATATGTTGTAAAGAAGAAAATCTAGAATCACATTTAAAGTATAGAGTATACAAGTACCAAGTGAGTACTTGCGGATCCGCTACCAAAGGTTTACCACTCAAGGCATTGAGAGAACACACACTTGGGTCTATGGTAGAACCTATGATTTCGGATTACTAAGAGCCTTATATTATGATCCGTTCAAAAGGTAAATGTATTGCTGGTTAATCTTAGGTAATTATTGTCATGATGACCCATGCTCGTATACTTATTTGTAATGAAGTGGGTGCCAAGAGAAGAGCTGAAGTTTAAGAAACACAAGGTGAGATCAAAGAGAATGTTAGTATTGATCTCCACCGCTAGCCCAAAGGCCAACCGGGCCCTTGACTCGGCTCCTTGATCGGGGAGCCCAACCCACTAGGTTGGGGGCCCTGTGCAGCACCATATAAGGGAGGTGGGAGCCACGAGGCATGCACGCCAAGAGTGAACAGAGCCGCCGCCCACCGCCCCGCCGGCGATGAGGAGGTGTTGCGCGTGGTGGGAAGCGCCGCCATCGCTAACGCCACTACACTTCACCGCCGATCGTCATCGCACGGCACGGCAGACGAACTCCATCTACACCGCATGACATCATCTACTGCTGAATCACATAATCAGTATCTCTCTACTCTCTCCTCTCCAATATCAACTCAGACCACCATGTTTTTACATCACTGTTTAAGAGAAAGACCCACCGATCTACACCTAGATGAACCCCTGGTTTTAACAATGGGCACCCTCTCGGTGCAATTTTTTCTCTGTTGCTGCTCCAAAACAGAGTGTGGACAGCTGATAGGTTGCTGCTAAGGGAGTGGCCCAATTCTTATTTTTGTTAGACGTGCCATCGCAATCTGGAGACGGCGCAACACCTATTCATTCAGTGCCCGATTACTAATTCAATCTGAGCAGTGATCAGCAGCTGGTGTGGTAGGCAATCCTTAAGCCCGACTCGTTGGAACAAAGACTCTAATATGATGACCATGTTTGAGGAGTTGGTTGGAAGTGCTGCAGATGTGCCTACGAAAGGCATCAGATCATTGGCAATACTAGTTGTGTGGACGATCTGGTGCGAGAGAAATAACAGAATTTTCAATGATCAAGAGAAAACCATCGCCAGGCTCACTCAAGAGATCAAGGATGCAACTCATCTTTGGTGTCGTGGCGGTGCCAAACACTTAGCTTCAATAGTTGTTTTACCAAGCCGCGAGTAATCGCTATCTTCTTTTCTGTTTGTTGCGGGCAATTCCAATGCCATGGCCTATCCTTGTGATGGATTTAAAACTTGGCGCCTCGGTGCCTGTAATTGTTCTTCTTCTTATTAATCAGAATCTTTTCGGTCTTTGAAAAATACTTAGAAGGTTGCAACTGAACCATTGCTCAGTTGCAATTGCAGATCTCATTTATTGCATTGCCGGAAGCATAGGAAGTACAAAGAGTAAATGGCTAATAAAATGATTAATGAAGAAACGTTTAATGTTAGAGTATATATTTGGTATAGGCTAATATTTTATTCCAATAGAACAATAAAAATTCATAGCTTTAGAAAGGTTGGGCTGCCAGTGGCTGCCAGTAAACAAGGGGAACAGGTGGTCCTCTTGCATCCAAAAACTATAGCTTTGCAAATATATATACTACCTTTTCTAGAATAATATATATACTGCCTAACTTCCCGTTATATTCATCAATGCCACTGAACGGTTTCCTGTTTAGAAAGAGAAACGATATTTATTTGTTGACAAATTTCTTTGGAAAAATCTTATCGGATTTGCAATGTACCCCTAAGAGCAAATACATCACATCGCCGCCAAATCCCATAGGTCTCCCATGCAAAGGTCACCTAAGATTTTTATGATGTGGAGGAGAGAACGAGAGAGAGAAAGAGGTCATTGCTTAAACAACCACCTCATGAGCGAAACAATCACCCTGAGACAACTTCACAACCATTGTATGAGTTGTTGTTGCCATGTAACTCATAATATTCCTTTTTATATGCACAAATTAAGGACTTACAAGACAACTCATTGTGCATGTCGTCTGTTGAGTCGACACAAGATTACGTGTCAATACATGAGACGGTCTATTAGACGACACTAATGTACATGCTCTAAGAAAAATGTTTTGCAATAAAATATTCCATGTAGAGAAATAAAATATTCTTAAAAATCATGGGTGGCATGTTCTCTAGCAAAATATGTTGAATTCGCAATGGTTTATGGTTCGGTTTAAGGAAAAAGGTTGGGCAGTAAAATAAAATGTTTCAATTAGACAAATAAATTATTCCACGTTATCGCCGATTCGTTGTTATCTACTCTTCGCTTAAATATATAACGTTTAGGACAAGAAAATTAGTTCATTATTTAAGGACAGAGGAGTATCTGCTAATGCATGTCGTTCCACAGCTTGCTGCTTCTCTAGGTATGTTTTGATGACTTATCTTCAATGGTTTGACATAGTATTCTGGTTGGAGTAATTGTTCATCCCAAACTTATCAAAACTATCGTCGTTTTGTTAGATCTGAGTGTGTGTCTCCGATTGTTACTAGATATGCATAAGAGAAAGGCTAACATACATAAATGGTGATGAATATACACTTGTGTACTAAAATGATATCTAACAACATTTTGTTGGCTATAATTACTATGCTTGAGAGAATATATAGAAGTACTTAAGCAAAATAAACCATTGCTGATGCTTTCATATCATCGTCGATCTTAAGCAAAATAAACGTGTGTCAATGTTTAAGTTGACGATCGTCCCAAGAAAGAAGTAAAATAACTATGCTGTTCATGATCATTTTGCTGCAAGTAAAAAAGGAGAGACATGTTGATAGAAAAACACTTTAATTAGTAGTCTAAGAAAAAGACGCACTTTTTAGAAATCCAGGAGATGTTTGTTAAAGTAACTGACCTCGTCAGTTTATAGTTTAGTTGGCATCCAAGCAGTAGGATGGAGGACAAGCGGAGAAACAATGGAGATGTTGATTTTCACGAAGATTTAATGGTGATTTAAAGCTTTTGCTACAGTGATTAGTAAAGAAACTAGGGTCATTAGGGCATGTACAACGCCAATAAATGAGGCGTCTGCAAGCCGTCGGTGAGCCGAAAATTTTGCAAAATCCCTCGCAACCTCCCACCGACGGCTCCCCCGTCGCCTCGCGAGGCGACGCAGGGGTCCCGTTCTCCCAGGTCAAGCAGACGACATCGCTCCGTTGTACGCCCCGTCTTCGCGAGGCGACGGCGACGGCGCTATGGATCCGCGCGGCGCGCTCGCATGGGAGTACTTCGCGCCAAGTCGAACCCCGCCCATCCGGTGCTCTGGGATGCGACCGGGGAAGGAAAGGAGGGAGAGGGAGGGGCCGCCGGGGAAGAGACTGAGGGAGGGGCCGCGCGAGTACCAGGAGTCCAGGAGGTCCGGCCGGCGGCGGTGCGGGGAGGAGCGGCCGGGCCCTGACCAAATCCCGACCAGCAGCCGCGCGAGCTGTGGTGCATCCGGCGGCGGGCTGCTGGAGGTCGTCGGGATCTGCCCGCGGATCGTCGGGAGGAGCTGGCTGCCGCCGTCGCCCGTTGAGGAGGAGCCGGCGCGGAGCAGCTTGCCTGGAGGATTTTGCCGGAGTGCTGCGGAGAAGGAGGAAGTAGGGATTTGACCGGCGTCCGCGAGCTCTGTGGTGCCCGCCGCGAGCGCGGATCCGCGAGTGAGCGCGAGCTCCGGTGGTGGCGTGTGCGCGCTGCTGCTGGGGGCCGGCCCGTGGCATGCGCGGGCTGCTGCTGGTGGCCGGACGGCGAGCACGGGCTGCTGCTGGGGCCGGACGGGGCTGCTGCTGGGCGCCAGGAGCTGGAGCCTCCTGAATGAAGGCCGCGGCTCACGGCGACGGGAGCTAGAGCAGATACTCTGCTGCTGCTGCCCATGCGGCCATATGGGGCAGCTGCGTGCATGTGTGTCATCATCTTCACTAAACCACCCGCCATGGAGCTCACGGAAGAACTGTAGAAAGAGATGAGGATGACAAACAACCACCGGAGATCGAGTCCCTTTCCACCGTAGACTCGTAGAGATATTTTCAGTATGGTCCTTGATTTTACAGTGTAGACCTCAACAAATATAGATATCACGAAAATTGTCTTTAGACATTCAAGAAGACCTGAAATAAAATTTTAAATTTCACTATAGTCCATAATGTTATATTTCTTTTATTCATGCTAGATAATATCATATGAAATAGCCACACAATGGTATACACAAATGCATTTGTAGTTAACCTTAATCTTTATGCAAAGCATTAAACAGCCATGACTGCCTCTGTTTCATGGGTTGTATCAAGTGCAGACACCCGTGTCAGCTAAAATCGAAATTGCAGACGACCACCCGTCTGGGTTGTATACTGGAGCCCCAGACCCAAGATTCGCCATCGCATCCAAGGACCATGTCAAATGATAATTAAAGGTAAAGAGTGGTAATAAAACATGCATTGACTTTAGCCGGCAGATTGGATTAATACTCCTCCGCTTCTTAAATATATGTCCTAAACATCATATAGTTAGTTCATAAACGTCATAGAGTCCTAAATGAACTAATTTGTTTGTTCTAAACGTCATATAATTAAAGGACGACGGACGTAGTAGATCATAGCGCCTGCAGGTTAAGAAGAAACTAATGCGATGCCTGTCCAGTCTGTTGCTCTAACCAGATATGATGATTTGATAGTCATAGAAGAACACAGCTTTGGTTGCGTGGAGGTGGAGGTGAACAACCGACATCACATCTGCATCATCGATCTGTCCCGTGGTGCATGTGGGTGGAATAATCGGAGCTTAGCAGCCGGATACTACTTTCATCTGGGGCAGAATCGGCCTGGGGACGTGCAGAGCAAATTGGGTCACAATTTGACTTAAATCCATGCATATCCCAGCATACCTGTAAAAGAAATGGGTCACGGCCGATTGTTGCGTCTATAAGAAAAAATCAATCAATACCAACACTCATTGATCGACATCGACCCACCATCAACGCGGCTGCAAGTCAGAGACAGAAGCTTCGTTAGTCGACGGCTCCAACCATGGTGTTTGAGCATGAGGAGCACGGACGCCATGGTGGGCCGGAGTTGCGGATCCTCCTGGGCGCAGAGCAGCCCTGTGTGGATGCACCTCAGCATGTCCTGCTTACCCGGCTCGTCGGTCAGGTAGCCGTCGAGCACGCTCCAAATGCTCCTTACACACGGTACGGTACAGACGCAGACGCAGACGTCCACAAACACGCACGCACTCGTTCATCGCAACCCTACCCCTATGGCTTGCTCATTCAAATAATATTATAGCTTACACGTTCTAGGAGATGGCATAAGCACGCTGGCTGGTGATGATCTCCAGGACAAGGACGCCGTAGCTGAAAACATCTGGCTTGGCAGAGAATTGAAGATGCCATTGTATCCACTGCATCTCGCTCACTCGTTGACACGCTATGTCAGGAAGTACAAAATGGGCAAATGGCGGCCGGCGCCATGCATCCTTTGCTATTACTGTAGTAATTAGACACGCACCATGCTTGAAGAAAATTATAAGAAAACGAACACGGAGACGCCAAACTTAACTGCTTGTATTTTCACCGTATTAAACTTTTTAAGGTTAGTAGTAGTGATCAGAGATTCAGAGAGACGTGTTTGCCTGGGTTGTGTAAAAATAATAGGTATACAACTAAGTCTTTGTATACGGACAATGAAAATGGAGGGTACACCGTTGCAGTGTGCTCACTACTATACCGAGGAATGGATTATATATCCAAGGCCTCAAACCCCATTAATACAAGGTATTTTTGCACCCCTACTAAGACTATCCGCACTCGTCATACTTCATATCATCCTTTAAAAGAGAATATTTCGTCCGGTCATCGAGATTCCTCTTTACAACCACTTTCTCCACCGTCATACTTTATATCTTCTACTCTATATCAACCACTATATTTTATTCTATCATCTTCAACTACCTCCTTCCTCCTCACCTTTTTCATTTTCTCTCTCCTTATCTCCTCCGTGTGTCCACCCGCCGCCACTCCCTCCATCCATTCCTCCTCTCTCCTGCGCTCCGCTTCTCCCGACGGCTCAAGCTCGACAACAGCCCGCCCGGCCTCCCTTGCGCGCGCGCTCGGCGGCGGTAGCGTTCGATCTGTGGCGCGCCGGCGCGGCAGAGAAGCATGGGAGGGTGGGCAGCGGACGGCAGCGAGGCGGCGGCGAGATCCGATGCGTGCTCGTCGGCGGCTCCTCCTCGTGGTTGGCGCGAGGAGCTCCACCTCACCGGCCGGATCCGGTGGCACCTCGGGCAGCGAGGGCCAACCATTAGCGCCATCCACGAGCTCGGGCGCCGGCGGGCGGGCTGGCCGACAAAGGGAAGCTCGGCGGCCACGGATCGGAGGTCCGGTGGCGATCATGGAGAGCGAAGGTCGGCGGACGACCGCCACGGCCCTCGCCTGCTGTCCTCCTCCTCGAGGGAGACGGAGGTGGAGTAGGGACGCGAGACCGCCTCGATCAAGCCGCAGCAGCTTGGCGCTCGGCCCGGCCCCAACCCGCCTCCTCCTCCGACGGGTCGCCTTCGCCGGGTGGTGCAATAGCTCGGCACACCCGCCTTTGCGCGAGTAGCGCGCGGAGGCACGCAGGCGGGCGAGCGTGGTGCCATCATGCGCGGCGCCGCCTCCCATGCGCGTGAGCTCCATGGTCGGGCCCCATCACCGGCGCTGGCCGGCTCCTCTGCTCCATCCGCCTCTCCTGGATCGACGACAAGCGGGAGCCACACGGATGGAGCTCGTGGGCCTCGTTGGGCCTCGAGCACACAAAGAGCCCACTGGCAGTGGCGTCTCGAGCACACAACACGGCTGCAGACCGATCCCGATCATGGCGGGCGGCACCGTGCCGGCGGAGGTGAAGGTGGAGGTGGCGGTGGTGGGGTGTGGCGGACAATGCGGCTCCCGCCGCTCTCTGTCTCGTCGGTGCTTGCTGGTCCTCTTCCCCAGCCTCCTCTCTCTCCTCTCCTTTGTGCCCCTCTCTTCACTTCACTTGTGGCGGCGGTGGCGTTGGAGGTGGCAGCAACGACGGACGATTCACGGCGGTTGGTGGCGGTCGCGGGAAGGAGGCATGGGCCCGCGAGGTGGGGCGGCGCCGCATCCGTGCCTCCTCCATTCTCGCTCGATTTCGTGTCCGCCTCCTATATGGGAGGATCCCGTATCGCTTGGCGTCCGTCAGAAGATTTTTCGGGAAAACGATACGCCAAGATTCATTTCCGGACGGCGGTGCGGATAGCCTAATGGGTGCATTAGTGCGGGTGGGAAGAAAGGGTCTCGACGCGCCTCATGAGAGACCATTAGTGCGGGGGTTAGGCCGGTACAAATGGCCTCCATTAGATACCGGTGGCCACACACCACTCGGTACTAAAAGGGTCAAACCCTTTAGTACCAGGCTTCCTTGCCCCGGTACAAAAGAGGGCACGTTAGTACCGGTGGTGAGAAAGCACCATTACTAATATACTCTCACACCATCCCACGGTGTCCCCTCTTCTTTATCTTACTCCAGCCTCTCATTCTCCGATCACTTATCATTCTCCTATATCGATCCATTCATTCTTGTTCCTCTCGCTCATGCATATCTCTCTGCTCTCTCCTAGGGCCGCAACTCGATCGAGGCGCCGGCGGAGCTAGCCGTGACGCTGGCGCAGCGCAGCAGGCGTGGGCACGGCGGCGGCGGGCATGGGCGGAGATGTGATTCTTTTTGACGTTCTTGTGTTGTGACTTGTGAATCTTGTATGTGATTTTTGTTGTTGAATTCTATAATCAAACTCAATCTCTTGCACCGTACCTTGTGAATGTTCTCGATTTGAATCTTGTGTTGTGTATATCTTTGCAAGATTGTGTATGAGATTATTTGTATGATTGTAAGTTTGTGTGAAATCTGTTGTGTGATTTTGATTCTTATAGTTTTGGATGTATGAGAGAAGAACAGTAAAGAAAAAAGAACAATAAAGAAAAAAAAGAATGGGATACACGATGGACAGAAGCTGACGGGAGTTGTCCACATTAGTACCGGGTCCATGTGCACCCACTAATGCACCCCTTTAGTATCGATTTAACAATACCTGACGATACCCAATACTAAAGGGGTTCCCAACCCACAGATAGTTGTTTTTCTAGCCGTGGCTTGTTAGAATTTAAAAGTGCCACTTAAGATCAAAATCTTCCTATGGTACTTATGAAAAGGGGTCATTCTCACAAAAGACAACCTTGCTAATAAAAGAAGATGGCAGGGATGTCTCAAGTGTTGCTTCTGTAACTCTGATGAGTCAATACAGCACCTATTTTTTGAGTGTCATGTAGCAAGGTTTATTTGTAGTTTTCATAGCATTTGGTATTCGCCTTCAAGGAGTGTCTATCTTTTGTTGGGTTCTTGACTGAATAGTTTTCCAGTTAAGCTTGCCCTGTTTAGATGCACAAAGATTCTAAAAATTTTTAGCATCATGCGTGCCACCTCTCACGAAACACGCTTTCCAATGCAAAAATGTCACCACTTTTCGCCAAAATTCCACCACCTAAACAGGGCCAGGAGGAGAAGTCTGGTGGAGCAGCTGCGCTCTGTTGGGCCTTATATGGCTGAATAGAAATGAGATTGTGTTAAAAGACCGTACCTAATTGTAGGTGGCAGCTCCTAATTATAGCAGCCCGACGAAGAGAGCGATTAATAATGGCAGAATAGATGAATATTAATGGTATATCTCAAAGTCGTGAAATTGTAATGGCATATATTCGATTAACCCTAGCAAAATGGGTGGAATTTCAGAAATAGGATTCAGGATTAGTACTTTCTTTGAGTCCTGTAATTTCTGTAGTTTTTGTCTGAACCTTTTAGGGGCTATTTGTGCCTGTGGCAGGCTGAGTACTGTCGGTTGCTTAGTGTCGGTTGTGGTGTTTACGGCTGTAGGCATTCACTTGTGCCTGTTGAGGCCGGATGTTTTATCCTTAACTAAAAAAAGTAGTAGCTTTTTTTTTTGAGAGAGGAAAAAGTAGTAGCTGATTGAGTGAGGTATATAAACAACACAATACCACCACCACCCACTAACCTAGCCGCTGTCCGGCTTGACGGGCCGCACATCTTGATCGGCTGCACATCGCTGGGCCGGATTAATAATCTTGGCTGCGGCATCAGTAATGGCAGCAACGAAACCAGCTTCTCCCTGATGAGAGTGAATGAGAGAGAGAGAGACTCGAAGAGCAACCACACTCCTGACTCCCCGCAGCCGTTGCGGCGCGCGCCTCCGGCCGCTCGCAGCTGCCACAAATTGGAGCCCCTGGAGGATGGGAGAGGAAGTGCGGCTAATCTGGAATGCGGCTTTCTCTTTGGAGGCGGTGAGTTCTCGGGTTGATTCGCAGCTTGCTGATTCGTAGAGACCCTGGTCTCCATTGGCTTCCTTTGTTTGGCGCTAGTGGCTGGCACCCCAGGGATGGATGATTCACGATTAGATCACCTTTGCTTTCTCTCTTCAGATCATAGGTGAAAATCCTGTATTGCAAGAAATAGTGGTTAATCCTTTTTAGACAGATCTTACACTAAGAAATCTCTGTATTGCAAATTTACACTAAGAAATAGTGGTAAATAAAGAGAAGGTATAGAAATGAGAAATCTAAATCCTTTTGGACAGATCTTACATATTCAAAAGAAAGCTGCAATAGCTTCAAGGTATGGGATATCGTTATCATTGGGTATTTCGTTAGCAATATTTTAGTGCCCTGGATAGTATATTCTGTAAGCCTGTTGCTATGCATGCACACAAACAACTTCCTGGTGACACAGTTAAAGTCTTAGTTTTGTTTCCTGAGAATATATAATTTTGGCCATGATGGCTGATCTGAAGCAAACAATTGCTGACCTAGGAACAGAAACATTAAATATTTAGGGTTTCGTGATAGTAGTGATAATCAGTGTTGTTCTTTATTGGTTCATTTTAGTTTTCTTATTTGGAAATGACTATTTCTTCAGATGTGTTGTTCAAAGGTATAATGCTGCGTTCAAAGTTCAAACCCAAAGTTTTCATGTTCTAGCTTGCTGCTGATACAGGTTTATAGACATTTTCTTACTGCTTGATGCTTGTTGCTTGACATATAAAGTACTATCAAACCTAAGTATGTGATAATGTGCAAAATGGATGGAAAAGAGAGTACATAAGTGCCTGCCAAGAATAGGTTTGAAATCTCTGTTATATGTATGAAACAAAAGCAGAAGATGCATCTAGTTCGTACCTAGTTGTCGTCATGATGCTTTCAGGATAATCTTCTTATTATGCTCCGGTCGTTCATTGCACTATCATCATCTTCAATCTCTATGGTTGGTACATGAGCAATTTTATGCCAATCTTCTCCCTGGCAACTCTCTGTTATCAGTGGGCATTCTTTGATGTACAATTCTTTCAGTGACTGTGGGAGGGCCTGCTCTGGCAAGCATGGTATAAGAGGACATTTCACAACAGTCATAGCTGTTAAACACAACGCTTCTTCTAGACCAGGAGGCAAGTATCTCAGATTGCTGCAGTGGAATATCTCCAACTTTTGCAGAGTGGCAGGGAGCTTTACTGGAAAATAGTGAAGGCTGGCACAATCAGTGATGGCAAATTTTGTCAATGAGATCTCACCAATCTCCTGAAGAAGAGGATTAATTAGATTGGTGCATGAACTGATGCGTAGATCTTCAAGGATGGAGGGCAGCAATCTATGCTGTCGTGATAGTTCCAGCTTTGGACAATCATAAATATGAATACTCTTAAGAGCAGTCAGACCTCCGAATCCTTCAACTGGCAGGTTAGTTAATTCTGGGCAGCTGGTGATGGTTAATTGCTGCAGCATCAGTAATTTCTGGCAAAGAAGTCCGTGCTCTAAGGATGTAAGGTTTGGGCACTGGTGAATCTGTAGGCATGCCAATGATGATGGAAACTGAGAGCTTGGAGTGTGTATTTCTGGAAGAATACTAAATCCTGTTTCAGAAATTTTGAGCTTCACTACTGATGATGGGAATTCCGCTAGTAGTGGGCAGTCAATCACTGCAAGTTCTGTGAGCAATGGAAGCAACCGACCGACCGTCTTGTACAGAAGCCCATGTTTCTAGATTAGACATATCTTCAAATACGAGTTCCTTCAGTGATGGAAACCCATTAACTCCACTAGTTCCTGCAAACTCTTGATTGATCTGAATAATGCTATGGAAGCCCCCAATAACTAAGAATTTGAGTAGTGGCAGCACTCCAAGCGCTGGTAGAACTGAACAATTTGTACAGTCGGACAGATGGATAGTTTGCAAGTGAGTGAGTCTACTTAACCAACTTGGAAAGTAGAAGCCTGCAAAGGCCTTGACTGTCAGCTCACTGAGTTCAAGATGTGGTTGGAGATATTCAAGTACCTGCAAATCTTTATCTGCTTTCTTTGAAGTCAGGCGCCTCGTATTGGACCATACAAGATGCAGAGTATTGATGTATGTCTTCTTGCTTAGCAAAGCTTCATTGGCCTCTTCCGCACTAGCCACATTCTCGAGATTCTTAATGCATATATGTCCTGTGATCCCCTGCATCTCTTTCAATTCACTGATCTTGTATCCTTTGTCCTTACGGACAACAAATTCTTCCAAATGTTGAAGGGAAGTCAAGTTCCCTATTCCAGCTATGCCAACGGTCAATTCTGTTCTTGCTTCTAGGCATCGCAGATTAACAAGACTGGTTATGGTCTCTGGAAGGTATTCTAATACATGGCAGGGTTGCAACTTTAGTGTTTGCAAGCTGAAGAGTCTACCAATGGATGAGGGCAACCTTTTGCCAGTTCCTGAAAGGTTCAAATATCAAGCATTTTAAATTTCCAATAGACTCTGGCAGCTCAGTAATGTCTCGTCGGTACAATTCAAGCACGTGGAGGTATTTTAGCTTGCAGAACAGATCTTTAGGGATAGAACTCGTCATTGATTTATATCCATTTAGCAGAAGCAGTGTAGCTCTTTTAAATTCAGGAAAAGCTTCAAATGAAGTACAACTTCTATTGTGACAAGAGAATGATAGATGCCTAGAACTTCTTACAGGGCTTCTTGGAGGGTCATCCAGCCTTATGCATTCGTCAACAGAGACAGACTGTGCTAGGTCATGCATGGCATCATGCATCACATATCCATCTTTGTGGTGTTGGAAGAAGGACCTGTTTACTAATTCATCAAAATAGCTACTCCCAATATCTTCCATCCTTCTACTTCCTTGAAGCTGAATGAACCCAAGGGCCATCCAGATCTGAACCAATCTCCCTCTCTCAAAAATATAATCTTTGGGGAAGACTGAACAAAATGCAAAACATTGCTTCAACACGGCAGGCAAATGACTGTAACTCAATCTGAGAGCTGGCAGTATATTGTTCTTATCTGATGGTAGCTCCCATATTTCACTCTTTAATATGTTTTCCAATCACCTTCTGTGTCCTTGGTACATAATAAACTGCCTATTGCTTTTGCAGCTAGTGGCAGGCCTTTCAACTTCTTCACGATGCCCTTGCCTATTATTTCCAATTCTGGGTGTGCACTGGCGTCACCACCAACAAATGCGTGGTTCTTGAACAGCTGCCAACAATCATTGTCTGATAACTGCTTTAGATGATAAGGAGTCATCCCACCCATTAGTTTCCCCACATCATTGTTTCGTGTTGTAACTACAATCCTGCTTCCCTTTTCCCCAGTAAGTAGAGCACAGCGATACCTGTCCCATTTTAAAGGATCCTCATTCCATACATCATCAAGGACTAGAAGAAACCTTTTACCTTGAAGCTTTTTGAGAGATCTTCTTGAAGCAAGTTCATGTTTGTTGTGGCGATGAGAACCCACTCGAACTGATTCAATGGTTTCCTTTGTAAGCTTCATCTCATCAAAATTTTCAGAAACACACAACCACAACCTTAAATGGAAATGCTCCTTTACTCTTGCATCATTGTAGACAAGCTGTGTTAGAGTGGTCTTTCCCAGTCCTCCCATACCCACTATGGGAAGAATGGAAAGGCTGGCATGGTTTGAGTTATTAGGGTTAGCAACATCTTCACGATGGTCTCTTTATCTTCTTCTCTTCCAAACACACTGGAGTCATCAATCAGTGAACTTGTCTTGGGCCTTTCTTTTATCTCGTGCCTTTCAGTCCCACTGGTCATGATTGAACCAAAATCTGCCTTTCTTTGACAAGCCTATCAAGCTTCTCCTCGATCTTCCTTATTTGCTGCACTATCTTATGGTTAAATAAACAATTGTTCAACCAAAGGCAGCAGAAACAGCTCCTAACCTTCTTCAGATGGCCATGGTTGGACGGACCTTCTAGTTTGGACTGGAGGGCCTCAGCTGCATATTCATCAAGCAAGTCATCCATCTCATATGCGACTTCCTTAAGCTTGGCAAGCCAGTTGCGTGCGGCCTTATCCTTCAGTTGCCGCTCCTCGGCATCTTCAACATGAGCTTTAATTGTCAACAGGGTGCTCGATAATTTCTGCAGCTCCTCTGTGACGTCTGGAGGGAATTTCAGTTCACCAATAGCAGCTGAGATCACTTTATCAAAGAGTACCTGCATGAAGGCAGACAGCACAGCTTCTCCGACCGGCATAGTTTTCCCCCTCTGGTTGCCTACTGTCTCTCCTAGTGATGCAAATGAGGAATACTGGTCAGGGAGGGGGCTTGAGGTTGAGGGCACGCTTAGTTATCTCTCTACCATTGACCCTGAAGTCGTTGCTCATGCTACCAGAATAATATAAGCAATATAGATATTCTGATATTGTTGTTTTGTCATGCTACTACAACAGCTGGCAAATTGGTTCTAGAAAGTGTTGTCGGATCTGTGACATATTAATTTTGCACTCAATTCAACCACGACATCTAGCTCTGCATGGTTTATTTCATAAAAAATTATCCATGCATGCAGTACATGTGTTTCATGACTTTCATTTGAGTTGTTTGATATATATCTCAGGTGTTGTTTATGAAGCACCAAGTACCGGTGAGGACTTTATATGCAGCCAAACACTGAAGTGGAAAAGTATGGTATGCATAATTGTGCTTCCTCGTATGAACTCAAGCTAAGGAATTAATCCTGGCAACTTCCTGGAAAGACCAAGGAAAGGAGCATATTGGAAAAAAAGTCAACCATTGCCATTTACACTGCTATTGCTGTCAACATTATTATTATTATTATTTTTCGATGACCGCCCTCGCGCCGATGAGCGCTCGCGCTTCCTGCGCCACAGCTAGCGCCGTCTGCGTTGCTGCTGAGCGCCCGCGCTGCCTGCGCCGCAGCTAAGCGCCGTGCTGCCCGCATTGCTGCTGAGCACCGCCGCTGGATCTGGGACTTGACGTCTCTGCGCACTGCGTGCTGCCGCACTGCACTTTGCCTCTAGTCTCAACCAAATTTCTTGCGTGCTCTATGGATTCGTCGTAGTGAGGATATCCATTCATCTGCTGGTTGCCAATTATGGCACCGCCGAGATTGCTTGAGCTCGAGGAGGACGAGCAAAGCGGAGTTGGTCAAAAATTGGAAATTTGAGGAAGGGCTCGATTCCAAACCAAGGTTTGTCTTACTACTGATCGAGCTGCATCATGCATCCTCTTCCTTGGCTGGTTCCTTCTCTCTGGCAATCTTCAAGGTACACCTTTAGGCTCACGGAAAAATCTAGTCTTGCCCTTCATGCTTGTTTGGGTGGCTCATCTTGGTTTTCATGTTTCTTTTGTCAAAGATGACATTTTAAGTTTGCGCCTCTTGCAAAGAAGTGGGTTTCATGATTTCGATCTCAAAAGAGTAATCTCGAGCATTTTGACATCTATTTCCACCTTTGGAGAGATGGTGGAGCAAACCTGGGTCGAGAAGAGAAGCAATGGTTGCAGGAAGAAGAATGAGTTGGACAAAATGAACTCGAGAAGAAGAAACCTAATCAAGAACAAAGCTATTAATCCCAAAAAGGTTCATTTCTCTGACAAACTTGTGCAAGACTCTCCTACTCCCAAATTTGTTCCTCGCGAACAGATGATCAAGGCCCCTATCGTTCATCAAGTTCTAAGCTTTGTATGTGATTTTGCAAAAGGCTGCACTGTTCTGGACTTTTCTCGAGTTGAAAGAAGATGAACCTCAAACCTCTTGCAAAAAGGTTTTTGGGACTATCAAGCGTGCACCACGAACCGATTACAATGCGGGCATTGAAGTCCCTCCTCACAACAGAAACCTCGTCAGTCCAACCGAAAGGCGCATTCTTGATGGGGTGTCCGCTTGAGATGTCTAAGTGAGGGCCATTATGTCAGAGATCGCAAAAGTAAAACACGATGCATTAACTGTTTCAATTACGGCCACCATGCTCGAGCATCGCCTCGGTGCAAAATTGGGATTAAATGGGCTCCAAAGCCTCTCAAACCGGTGAGCATGTCTGCACGAGGAGAACCCTTCATCCCCACCGAAGTTTTGCTCTCCTCACACACCGCCGCCGATGACACCGATCAAGAACGGATGCCATCCACCTTGCCACAAACTCCTAATGACAATTGTGGAAATGCTAATGGACTCAACTGTCGCAAATTTAGCAAATATGCATCAACATCGGATGGCAATGCTCCACCCAACCCTGGAACCAAAATGACCAACTTCGATGCTTCCGATGAGGAAGAAGATTCAAATAACATCTGTTAACCAAGCACGCTAGAACAAGAAATACTCATTGGTGGCGGATTGAAAGAGAACAAGATTTAGAATACCCGTAAACAATGATCAACTATCTTTTGACACTCGTGAGGAAGCTACCTTGAGAAAGGATAACATAGTGGACGAAAATGCCAACGAACATCATCGACCACCGGTCAAATTTGGAAATGCTTGAATGCTATGCCAATGTTGTCTCCGAAAATGAAGGGCCAGATCAAAGCCTCGAGTTAAGCCAAGTGCTTGAAAAAGTCTAAAAACTTCCCGCAATGATACAACAAAACACAATGCCAGCCTCAAGCGGACCTATAACCCCGAAGCTCCAAATTTCAAGTTCAACTGTGGGTGATGTTCAATCAAGGTAAATCATAACTGAACCAACCAAGTATGTTCGATTCACAAAAGCACCATGAGCATGGCGCATACCATGTATGATAGGAATATCGGTAACCTCCTCGCCACAGAATCAAATGAAATCTTCTCGAAAAATTTCAGACCATAATTGTTTCACTTTTTCCAATCAGCCCATCAGAAAGTCTATTTTAGGAAAAGAAAGAAGAATTTGAACCAGGGACAGGGTGACCATAATGTCGAGATGAAAGTTGTGCAAGATAATGTCAACCCCAACCCTTCAAGCCTAAATAGAGGAAAAACCACTAAGCTTAAAATAAGAAGTCTTTCTTCCATGAATGGGCAAGAATCTGTGCAAACCCTTAGAAGGAGCACCAGAATCAACAAGAAGATGAATGGCTGCAAGAACCGAAGTATCTTGGAATCTGAAGGAGAAAAAAGCACCAGAGCATCCAAGAAAAGAAGGATTGCAAGCCCAGAAGAATTAAGAGACAAGTTGATCTTGCCTGCTGCCAATCCAAATGTGGACTTCCCTGGTCTGACTGATCTAGAGAATTCAGATCCTTTCCCTGAAATCAGCATCAACTCAATTCAAGATGTATGACGTGATGTGGATATCTCCTTTGGAGGTGTCCTCGAACTTCTTCTTGCAAAGAAATTTAACTGTGACTCGCTACCCTTTGGCCCTAGCGACAAGCTGAAAAACAATCTGGACAATGAATAATGCAAACAATAGGAAACACTGGAACATTTTGAACTGGAACATCAGAGGAATCAATGCAGAGGACAAATGCAATGCAGTTAGACAAAAAATTGATGAAAGTAACTGTATATCTACATGCGCAAGAAACAAAAAGAACAATTTGATCATTCATTCATCAAAAATTTGCACAAGAAGTATGACAAGTTTGCTTCTCTCCTCCCTTGGATCTTGGAGGAATCCTACTTGGATGGAAGCAGTTCAATCTTTTCCGGTCGTTATTCACACTCGAGATTTGCAATCACAGGTTAAATTCACCTCAACTCACAACAATGAATCCGGATACTAACAACAGTTTATGGCCCCGCCAAGTCCGAGAGAGATGATTTTGTCAATTGGTTAAATAATCTAGAGATTCGGGATGATGATAATGGATGTTCATTGGAGATTTTAATTTCTATAGATCTCAATGATGTAAATGACTGTGAGGGAATATGAATGATGTCTTTGTTTTCAATGAAATTATCGCAACCTTGGACTACGTGAAATTCCACTAAGGCGTAAAATACACTTGGAGTAACATGCAACAAGAACCCCTTCTAGAACAGATAGACTGGTGCTTTACTTCTACCAACTGGATAAGCCTTTACCCCAACACTCTCTTGCTTCCAATGGCAAAACCAACTTCTGACCACATTCCTGTATGGTCCGTTGACACTACAATTCCCAAGGTGTGTGTTCAGATTTGAAAACTTTTGGGTAGAGCAACTTGACTTCCTGGATTTAGTGCAGAGCACATGGAACACCGAGATCAGTGCCTCAAACAGCGTGACCAGAATATCTGCCAAATTCAAGCTTCTCAGGAAGACCCTGAAAAAATGGAGCAAGAGCATTTCAAAAATCAACAATTTGATAGCTCGCAAATGAGGTGCTTGCCATCATGGACAAACTGGAAGAACAAAGACCCCTATTCATTCAGGAAAGAAATTTCAGAAATATCCTTAAGAAACACATTTTAAAACTCCTGAAATTCCAAAAGGAATATTGGAAAAAGAGATACACCATTAGATGGACAAAGTTTGGAGATGATAATACAAAGTTCTTTCATGCTGCAGCAACAGAGAGATTTAGACAGAACACTATAACAAGCCTAGAAGCGGAAGATGGAAGAATTGTTTATGACCATTTTCAGAAGGCAGCTTTGCTCTTTGAAAACTTCAAAGCAAGAATGGGACACACCACTGAACCTAATATGCTCTACAACTGGATGAAATTGTCGACACATAATAGTTGGAATTTATCTCAATCCCTTTCACCAAAGAAGAGATTGACAATGCAGTAAAGAACATGCCAATAGATAAAGCTCCTGGGCCCGATGGTTTCAATGGAATGTTCTTCAAAAAATGTTGGCACATAATAAAGGATGATGTTTATCAGCTTTGCAATGATTTTTTTGCTGGCACTGTGAGCCTACAAGCAATTATGACTCCTTTATCACTCTTATTCTAAAATCAGCAACCGGTGACCCCGAATGATTTCAGGCCAATCTCCCTTCTAAACTCAATCCTCAAATTGATCACCAAGCTGATGGCTGATAGACTACAGGCTCTTATTATCCCCCTGATTCACAAAAATCAGTATGGATTCATCAAGAGTAGAACAATTCAGGATTGCTTAGCCTGGACATTTGAGTACATTCATCAGTGTCAACAATCCAAGAGGGAATTGGTCATCCTAAAGCTAGACTTTCAGAAAGCCTTTGATACCATTGAGCATGCCACAATCCTGAGTATGCTAGAAAAACTTGGTTTTGATGAAACTTGGATTGGTTGGGTTCAGAAAATTCTTGAAAGTGGTACTACCTCTGTGATGCTCAATGGAACCCCTGGTAAGCAATTTCAGTGTAGAAGGGGGGGTCAGGCAGGGTGACCCTCTCTCCTCGTTGTTATTTGTGCTTGCTGCAGACCTTCTACAATGTATTGTCAACAAAGCTCATAACCAAGGTCTCTTCTCCATGCCAATTGAGGCTGATCCAAGCAACAATTTCCCCATCATCCAATATGCAGATGACACAATCCTGATAATGAAAGCTTCACAGAGAGATTTTCTGCTAAAAGGACTTCGCCTTTTCTATGAATCAACTGGGTTAAAAGTGAACTATCCTAAATCCCAAATGATCCCACTCAATTTGCCTCATGATCAAGCTCTGAATCTTGCAAATACTTTTGGTTGTCAGCTTGGCACTTTGCCCTTTACTTATCTTGGTCTTCCCCTTGGCACTACCAAGCCTAGAATTGATGACTATATGCCACTGATGGATAGAACAGAAAAGAGGCTCACTTCAACTTCATCCTTCCTAACTCAAGTCGGAAGATTACTAGTTAATTCAGTTCTCTTCACTCCCAACATATACAATGTGTAGTAAATTCGATTCGGTTCTAAATTTCATTGAGCGAAGACATTGCCTTTGGAGAGGGTCTGAGGAGAATGCAAGGAAGAAATCTCTAGTTGCTTGGCCAAAAGTTACTAAGCCTAAAAACAAGGGTGGCTTAGGAGTGGTGGACCTTAGATCTCAAAATGAGGCTCTCCTTATCAAACACCTTGACAAGTTTTACAACAAAAGAGACATTCCTTGGGTTAATATGATTTGGCAATCTTATTACTCACAGGGTCAAATCCCACACTCCACTACTGATAGAGGATCCTTTTGGTGGAAAGACTTGCTACATCTATGTGATAAATTTAGAGGAGTTGCTACTTGCAAAGTGGGAAATGGCACAACTGTGCTTTTTGGCTGGATGTATGGAATGGACACCACCTTCAACAAAGTCTGCCAAGACTCTTTTCCTTTGTAAGAAACCAAAAAATCTCTGTGGCTGATTTTCTTGCAACAGCAGATTTGACTGAGCACTTCTATCTCCCTCTTTCAGAGCAAGCACAATAGGAACTCTCAGAATTGCAAGATATTATACAAAGCATACAGGTGAGAGAAGAGGATAAGGACCATTGGTATTATATTTGGGGTTCATCAAAATATAGACCAAAGAGCTTTTACAGCCATATTTACAGAGATTTCCAACCTCCAAACCCTTTCCTCTGGATCTGGAAATCTAGATGCTCTAACAAACTGAGAGTGTTCTCCTGGCTTTTGTTGATGGACAGACTAAACACTAGGAATCTCCTAAAAAGAAAAAATTTCAAGATTGAAGGAAATAATTACAATGTGTACTTTGTGCCTCCCATAGAGAAGAATCAGCCATGCATCTCTTCTTCACATGTCTAATGTTGGTGATTGGTATCTGATGCACCTTGGTACCCCCTTCTTCCAAATGCTTGAGTTGGCCAAACAGGAATTTAACTTTAATTTTTTCATGGAGATCTTCATCATTGCAGCGTGGCAAATTTGGAAACAAAGAAATGGTCACATCTTTGAGAGGAAACCAAGATCAACCTTTGGCAAAGAAGTTTCCGGAGGAATGCTTAAATCAAGCTCATAGAATGAAAAGCTCTTTCCAGTCCCATTTCTTTCTTGGGTTAATACAACTGTCAGCCTTCTTAGCTTAGCTGCTCTCCTCTTCCTTGGTTTTCTTTAGCTGTAGTTGGTGTATAGCTCTAGTTCTGCTAGCGATAGTTTTGGCTGGTCTTTCCTTTGTTTTTGGCTTTCCTAACCCTTTTTTTCCTTTAATAAATTTCACTGCAGGGTTTCCCCGTGGTTCATTCAAAAAAGGAGCATATTGGACTGTCACTAGTCAACCGTGTAGGGCCCGTGATTGGACGGAAAAACTTGACAAAAGCAGCTCCGGCTACTGCTCACCACCTAGCTCCATTGACTAAATCATAAGGTGCACACAAGTCTCCGCGCTCTTCATGTTCACACCTGGTCTTGTAAGCTTTTTATGTTAAAAATGTCAGAAGCCATGTCTGCTCATCAGTTTTTCTTTGTCAGTGTTTTGGTTTCTTCATGGTTTTTTTTACAAGTTTCTTCATGTTGCTTCTTCGTTTGTTCTCTGAGCTTTCTAGTTGTTGGACACCAATGAAGGAAAGAGTGAACACTTGACACTTCTGCTTTGACAATACAGTTGCTCCACTAAACGCGGTAAAGTTTAGTAAATCGATCTCTTTTCTGCTATGGATTTGGCTATGCGTCCTCGTTTAGAAAAATCCTTCATGAATTCTTCTACATCTTCAATCCTACACATCTACTTTTAAAATACAGCTGGTCAATTAATCACAAGAATTTTAGGAATCTCTGTCCTGCTGTGGATTTGGCTTTATGTTCCTTGTTTCAGAAAAATCCTTCCTGAATTCCTCATCTTCAACTCTAATTTCCACTAAAAGTGTAGTTTTTTTTCTTGAAGGAAATAAAAAGAAAAATTTTATTATCGTTGGGGAAAATGATTGGCTCACGCCGTCCGAGAGCGTCGATCGGAGGGCTATGAGGCTAGGAGGAAATGGGATGGAGGAAAATTTTCCTCCTCCTATCTCTATGACGAGTGGGCCTAGGAGGAAAATTTTCTCCCATTTCCTCCACAAATGTGGGATTAGGAGATGACATTAATTGCAGTTTTGTGGTTCTTATTTTTGAACAAGGGTATAATGGTCACTTCATAAACGTGAAAATAATGTTTTTAGTAATATAGTTGAGATGTATAACTGCTTTACTAAAGTTTTTCTTTTTAGATGGTTATGGTTTGTCAGCGCCAGGCCGTGACGGAGGGCGACAGGTCTCGCCGGCCACGGGCAGAGAGGGCGCTATGAGTGGGATGGCTGCACCGCAGCCCGGCCACCTCCACCTAAGTGGAGCACAAGCAACCTCTCCTCCCTTCTTCCTCTTGCACACGGCCGAGCGGAGACGGCGGTGGGTGCCTCTCGTCACGGCGGGCAAGGCCGAGGGGCGCGGGCTCCATTCCCGCCGCCGCAGATCCAGCCGCTTTCTTCCTCCAAGCAAAGAAGTCCTCCACGACCGCCTTGCTCCCATCCGGCGCCCGCCGAAAGCGGCTCTATGCGGCGGATCCAGAGGTTACCACCATCGCCTCCTCACAACCAACTCTCGAATTGCAACTTGATAATGTCTCATGAATGCTTTGATAGAAGATGCATAGCTTGCTTAGATGTTTTCAAGAGCGGATGGTCGTTTAGTACAAGTTTACAATTAGCATTGCATGATGAAAAGTTGTTCAATCTTTGCTCCCATTTTCACATAACTTGTAAGCTCAACTTGCATGGCACATTGAAATTTCAGGCTCGTGATGGCTTCACCGATGGCTTGACTTGTATTATCCTGCTCTCATGGAATGGTGGAAAAATCATATATTAGAGCTTCAAACTTCAACTCCGTAAGGGCTTTGTTTCATGAAAAGTGCCGGATGGTTAGAAGATTAGAAGGTCCTTCACCGCCAAGCAGCAATTATCCCCAACATTGAAGCTCGAGACATAAGGAGGTGTACAGACCGGTGATTCGATCATTGTGGTAGAAAACCATAACCGGATGGCAAATCATCTATTATATTGCATAGATCATGTAAAGGAATGACATGGTTAATGAATTTTGTGTCTGTTTGTTCGTTAATCAATTACTCAAAACAATACATATCATTTGAATAGTAATTGCATTCGGCAGGAGCATTGAAGTATATTGATGCATGAATTATGCCGATTGAATGTGAAGTGATCCTCGGGTCATGAATTCAGTTTTGGTTGAATGAACACCGCAAATTATGTGATAGATTGCAGATGAAGTGAGGTACCATGTGATGAGCTTTTGTTAGGTGATGTTGGTAGATCCGTGTTCTTGCGTTTATCTCGATGATCGATCTCACCGTGATGTTGTGGAAACATAATTGTTTGTAGTCGGTGCTGAAATGCTAGTGTTTATACATTAGTAAAGAAACCTAAATTTGTGATCTAGTAACAAGCAGACAGAATGATATCCTTTTGAGATTCATCGGGAACCAATTGTCCGACACAACCATTTGTACAATCTCAACGACAAATATCATCTAATTTCGCATTTGTACATGCATGTTTTTAGCTTCGTCCGAGTGCTTTTATTGAGTACCATGATCCATCCGAATGCTTCAGAATCGGTCCGACTGTGTTAATGACCCATCCTTGTTAAATTTTATCTTGGTTCACCAGAGTTGAGCACTGACATGAAGCACTCCATGAAAAATCCAAACAAAATAGGCACAATGAAGGCAGGAACAATGAAAATGTACAAACCACTTATTTCACGAGAAAATGTTCCATGTGAGATATTATTATCCATACAAGAAACTCAATGCCAAGGCATGTATACATGTAAAATTTTCATATGTAAAAGCTGAACCAAATATCGAAGGCATTTCACATCAAAAGATCAAAACTGTAAAATGTCGACATACGATAATTTCCATTCACCACCGAAACCACAAGTATTTAACATCGAACATCGATCTTGGGATTCAAAGAAGTAGTTCACATAACTCGGAATTTCATCCCTATTTATAGACACAGTCAACACAAAAGCACTACTTGTTGTTTGTTGCCTTCTCGACTGCAGCAACAACCACAAGCATCGACCATCATTACAAAAGCACGCTTAGCATATAAGAGAGTACAGGTTTCACCACGAGTTCACACAATGGGGTTGCTACTGATTCTAGCACATAAAGACCATGAGAGAAAACCGGTGATACCGACCAAAGCTTACAAAAACAGGAAAGCCTAAAACGGATCATACAAACAGCACAAGCTAAATCCCCTACACTCCTTTCAGAAGATGTCCTCGGGTGGATTTTCCTTGGACTCTCACGAAATAGCATCGACCATTCGTGACTCGCGCCACCCCTGTCCAACTTGCTTTGCTCTTACGCTCTTAGTGCATGCAAAAAGGATTTTATATATTACATCGAGATGGAGAATGAGGACACAACCCCTCAATAACAATAATAACACTAATCCGAACCCAACCTAGCCGGAGATGATAGTGGGACGCTGGATTAGAGAGGGAAAGTGGGAGAAATCACATTGTGCGCCATGGTCTTAGCGCATCTCCCGCCGCGATGGCTCTGCTGCGGCGGAGGGGGATCTCTCCGCCGCCTCAGGCGGCGGCGGGAGGGGATCTCCGCCGCGCTGGCCTCAGCGCCACCTCGACGCCGATCCCCGTGAACTTACCGGATGCGTCCCGCTTTGTCGAGGCGCGTCGATCGCCATGGTTCTTCCCAACCTTGCCCATCTTCGAGATGGAGGCGGAAGCGGCGGCGAAACCCTAACTGGAACGGGGAGGAGAAGGGGAACTACCGAACTTGTGGGCATGGGTGGGACGAGAGGAGCCGAGGAGGTCCCACCTTGCCTTTGAGAGTACCAAAGTACGTTTCCGTGTCAAGAAGACGTAAATCAATTGACGGCCCCACATGCCGGTGACTCAATTCAAAATCATTCCATGAATTTTTAAACCTTGTACATAGATTAACATTTGAAAAAGAACCAAAATTGGTGCAGTTCCTCATGAATGTAATAGATCAGATACCTAAATTGCATTCAAATCAAAACTATTTTGGGAGATACAAAATAATAAATTTAAAATGCTTTTTTGAATTAATTTGACTATTTTTATTTCAAAAAATATAATGAATTTTGAACTCAAAATTGTTGTGTAGAGGTTTCAAACCATCCCTATCATGCTTATATTTTTAGATATTTTTTTATTTTGAGAAAAATGTATTCTAAAGGGACACCGAGCTACATGTGATATGAAACTTGAACACAAGCATGCAATAAGATGAATCAAATCAAATGTAAACATTTGCAAATTAGTTACAAAAAATTGTTCTTGTGTCTATGAACAAGGTAAGTCATTACAAAAAAAATTAGGACAAATTTCGTTTCGATTATGACTTTAGAAAAAATTGAGAAAATAAAAAGTCACCACTAAATGGTTTTCATTATTAATGTATAATGTAACTTTGAAAGCTAAATGGAATGCTTTAGTTGGTAGAGAGTGCTTTTAAAAGTTTGTAGGAAAAAATCAACTCATTTGGAGTTCTAAGATCTAAGAAAACAAGTTTGAAATTTTAAATACGAATCAAAAAAAAAAGAGTGGAATTACATGAACTCAGAAGAACATAACATTATGATGGCGCGACACGTGGGCCCCACATGTCGGAGACTGATGCGGCGCTCCGCCTCCCGATTGGGCCCACTGTTAGTCTGGGTCGAAATTGTTCATGAAATCAGCCCAATGCGGCCCGAATGACAAGAAACCTTCTGGCGCGGAGATAGTACTACGATAGTACCACCTCGCCTTCCCATGGATGCTACCTAACTTATATGAAAAGGGATTGAAATTACCAACACATTTCCTTTAGTAGTCAAGTGATTCTGTTTTCCTCGTTAGGTTGATCCCAAACATGTGGCACCTGACCCTATTGCCCCTTTTCTATGTTTGTCATCCTTTTTTGTTATTTGTTGTCATTTTGTTTTTTGTTCGCGAGAAAATGTTTCATGTGACAGATATTATCATCGATGCAAGAAACTCAACAGCAAGGCATGTATACATGTAAAAATTCTCAAGTTGCACCATTTGAAAGGTACCATATCAGAAAACATATGGTTACACCAAAAATTTCTTGTGGGCGGGAGTTTAGTCCCACATCGTTTGTCTAACTTGTGCAACGCTTTGTCCGAAAGTGCTTACACCAGTGATTTTACACCCGAGTGCTTTTAGCTTCGTCGAGTGCTTTATTGAGTACCATGATCCATCAATGCTTGAACTGGTCTAACCAGTTAATGACCCGATCCTTGTTAGGTTTTATCTTGGTTCAATTAGAGTTGAACACTGATACAGAAACACTCCGTGAAAAAGCGGAAACAAAATAGGCACAATGAAGGCAGAACAATGAAAATTATTAAGAAAATAAAATTACTATATGACCACAAAACCGAACGTTGTTTTGTCATACGTGTGATCGGCTACAAACCCTTTGTTTCGCCGAAAATGTTCCATGTGATGATATTATCTTCCAAGGCAAGTATACATGTAAACATTCTCAAGTTGCGGCTTTAAGGTACCATATGGCTGCAACACAAGTTTCCGTAGCGAAACTAAATAGTTCAAAAATATTTTATAAATTGTCATGCTTCTGCCTCTCACAAGACCAAGGAAATTTATGACATATCACTCAATGCCAAGGCATCTAGAGGAACTACTATCGCTACATGTAGAGGAAGAGACAGTCGAGGAGCAACGCTCACAAGAAGAACGCCAGATAGGTCGACGACATTGAAGAAGACTTCTCGATCGCAACGGGTTGGTGGGCGAGAGCTCCATGCATCACGACAACCCGCAAACCAAGTATCATGATATCAAGATCAACATCGTTTGAGCAAAGGAAACAAACAAGCCACAAAGTGGTGTATAATTCAATGTGAGACACTAACTTGCCATTGCTTCTAAATGTGGGCAGTCGGCTTCAACCATCCTTCCGAGATCAGCGATAGTCTTTTGAGATCAGCGATAGTCCGGGACATTTTGTAAATCTGCCTGCGTGGTAGATTTGTTCATTTTTCATAGCACAAGCTTCTTTTGTAGCCCGGCCTTCCTTTAAGCATCCGCAATTTCCGTGGATCGAGAAGAGGAAACTTAACGTGAAAACCTAATGCCTATGCAACAAATTAGAAGTAGTAATGTGGTATGTGGATTGTGTAGTACAAAAGTCAATGTTGCTTTGCCGTAAGATTACCTCATAACTGAGACGTCCGTTGTTGGAACTCGAATCCGAGATTACAACCCATGACGATCTGCGTACCTCTGCGCAAGAGTTGCAGCCAGACATCGCGTCGGGTTTCCGAGGCCACCGATTGGAGATTTGCATGGAGAGATATATTGCACGCTTAGGGCATAAGTAATGTAATCGATCGGCATGACCTTGGCATGGGGAGGGCGTAGCCCTGAAAGATTGTGCTCGTTGTTTGCGGGCATCGCCATATCGATCTGGGCATGAGAGATGGGAGGTGCGTGGGGTTTGGGGATGCAGAGAGATGGAGTGCGAGGGGAAGGGCACAACCGACGTGGCTTCCCACCTTATATCGTGGTAGGGTGATGCCGGGCTCAACAAAATAGGAAGGATCCTAAAATTACGATATGGCCGATTCCATGTAAGTTGCTTCGATCCTATAATATTTGCGAGAAGCGGTGGGGCTAGGAGCGGGCGTGGTCAGTGCCAGAATCGGCTGAAAACTTCGTGTTGAAGGATAACGATAATCACGCACGGTTTCACTCCCAAGAGAGGGCCCCTACCGGAATGGTATCATGGGTTTTGGCTCATGAGCACTCGGTGGAGGAGGAGAATATAATGTCGGTTTTGACATGTGGCCTCATAGGTCTTATTCTTTTTAAAAGAGTTTATGTTTAAATATAATATATCTATGTCATTACCAACATACTTACATAGTCCAATGGTAGGACCCATCGACTTAAACCCCGACTCCCGTGTTGAAAACCTAGGGAGGATATTTTTGAACATTATTTGTTTTAAATTATTTGTTTTTTATTTTTTCTCTATGTCCTATAATTTTTTTTGCATAGACACCTCATTTTGGATCCATGAACATCCTAGCCAAGTTTGGATGATTTGGAGATAGTTGTGGTACACATATATATGACATCTCTCACATAGTCACATTGGTCGTAGTGAGACATGTATGCAATGTGAGGATGTGTAGCACCACTTTGTAATCAATTGAAACTTTTGTTTCATGTATATACACCAAAATGGTTTGTCCATGAAAGTTTTAGATTTTTCTACTTAGCTTAGGGAATTTTAAATTTATGCTTTAGTAAATCAACTAAAATTTACAAAATAAAAGGAAAATTGTTCGCAAAATTGCACATATGCACACATCATCTTAGTTTGTCTCCATGAGCAAACCACATGAAGTTTTGTGATTATGTCAAAGTTACACTACGATCCATCACACCCATGAACGACTCTCACTCAAGTCACATGAATCTATGTGAGACATGTTCTTGGTTGTGAAGGATTTGGAGATAGTTGTACTGGCTTCTCTCACATAGTCACATTGGTCGAGTGAGACATGTATGCAATCATGAGGATGTGTATCACCACTTTGTCATAATTAATTGAAACTTTTGTTTCATGTATATACACAAAATGGTTTGTCCATGAAAGTTTTAGATTTTTCTACTTAGCTTAGGGAATTTTAAAATTTATGCTTTAGTAAATCAACTAAAATTTACAAAATAAAAAGGAAAAATTGTTCTGCAAAATTGCACATATGCACACATCATCTTAGTTTGTCTCCATGAGCAAACCACATGAAAGATGTGTGTGACCACATTCTCAAAATCATCTGACATTTTTATGTCATGATCATACACCAAAATAAGTTATCAAAGAAACTTTTAGATTTTTGTACTTAGGTTTGGGTGTTTTAAAATTTATGGTAGGAGGTTCGAGGAGCTAGAACATTTGGTTTTGGAGTCGAGGAGGTAGGTAGGACTTGTTTCAAAGCAAAGGCCGGAGAATGTGATGGGCAGTCGAGTTAGCCTGAGCCGGTTGTGCGCGACGTGGGATGTGTCAAGGGAGAAAACCCGTGCGATGGTTACAGGCATATCCCTAATTCGTGACAATGACCCCCTAATTTTACCATCCACGCATCATTTCATCTAATAACCGCCTCGTCTACTCCACTTCCGCCGCCGCCATCACCTCGAGTCATCCGCTTGCGCCGGCTCGGCCACCACCTCGGGACCCTTGCGACCGCGCATCGCCGGGAAGATGACAAAGGAGGGAAGAAGAACAAGGCTCGGTCCGGCGTAGGAACTGCGAGGCATGACCGTCGTCCGAGGTATGTTCACGGGGCCTCGCCGCCTCCGACAGCCGCGTTGAAGGGGTTCCGCCGGGAGGCGTTGAGAACATGGTACGATGTCCCACCGGCTCGAGATGGTCAATCCCAAAGGCGCCGCTGCCGACATCGGACATGATGTCCCACCGGCTTCGAGACGGTCACTCCCAAAGGTCCGCCGTTCCTCATCCTCGTCATCCACAAGGTTCAATCTAAGGCTTTTTCAGTTCATATTATTCAATTACTCTAACAATAAAATTCAGCATTTCATGTGCCTAAAAGGAACGACGATGTGTACTAATTCATGTTCTGTTTATGACATGTCGATTGCTTTGTACATTGCTTCGTGACAATGAGCTCAAAATCTTGAATAAAGAGTTTATGGACAAGGTGGAGCAACTGGAGGAAAGGAACACCAAGAATAGTATCAAGATCCGTGATGTTGGAGGAGATGGGTAAGGGTATGACAAGGCCATTCTTAAATCAAGAAGGCAAGTGAAGGAACAAGAAGAATGAGAGCAAGGATTGAGAAGGATGCCTTTTGTTATGCTTGGTTGCTTTTGCTTGTAATTATATATGATCAGTGCAATGTGGCTTGTTGAAACTCGGTAATACTTTAGGTACTAGTGCCCTAAGTGGCCACATGACAAGTAACTTTGATGTTACATTTATCAAAGTATCATCCGTGTTCATCAATAAGTTTGCTTGTGTTTGATAAAAATTCGACTTATTTACTTGTGTAATGTGCACACGACATCTTAGTTTGTCTCCATGTACATCCTAGTAAATTTACAAAAGATTTGGAGATAGTTGTCGACACATATCACATGTGGTGACATATCCATATAGTAACGCTGGTCGAGGGATATGTATGCGTGAGAGGTGTGCACCACCACTTTGTCAGAATCAATTGAATATTTTATCGTGACTACAAACCAAAATGGTGTGTCCATGCAAGTTTTTACATTTTTTTACTTATCTTACCAGAGGATGTTCGAGGAGAGATAACAGATGATTTTGGAGTCGAGAGACTAAACAAGTCCTAGCGCACCATTCTGTGGAGGTAAATAGGACTTCCTTCAAAGCAAAGCCCATTTGGGCGCGACGGGAGGTGTGTGTGTGTGCGAGGAGAAACCGTGCGCGGATTTGTGGCGATTCTTACGCCGCATGACCCGTAATTATAGGATCTAAATTTCTCTTCCTTACTACGAAGCCGCTCGCTCGTCGCTTTCTCCGCTGCTCGCGATCTGGTACACGGCCCAGGAACCATGGACACATCAGGAGCTGGAGAGCGGACGCCCGCTACACCGATCAACAATAATGGGAGAGGTACGTTGGATTGGTGTTAGTGGTTTTAGTTGGTAGGATCAACGGCGGGCGGCGACGAGTTGGCGGTCTCATTGGCAAATCCGCAGCCAGCTGGCCACGAGGAGCACAGTGAGGGCGAGAGCACGGCCATCGCGGAGCTCGCCTGCTTGTGTGGAGGGTTTAGGTGCAGCAAACAGGTTTAGGCTCCGTAATGGGTTTTCAATGGGTAGAATCTGAGGTTTATGCTAGGAAAGCATGATTGCATTTGTGGGATCGGGTTGTACATGATGAAGTTTGGAGCGGGTGGGTACTATTTTCTTTGCATGGTACAATAAAATGGTGTGATTTTGGGTTCTCCCGTGATGCCAAATTGAAGATTTCTCGTTTGCAACATTTATGCAGTGCGAATGGTAGCAGTATCGCACTAACAACGACCACGATGGGTCCATCAAAGACGGTATGAAGTTTTATTTTCCTTTACGTTGCCTATTTTTTTATAGCAACGGTTGTCGCTGCAGCATGGTAAGATGCTTTGACGACTCTCCTACGAGATTTTATAAAGCCGTGGCAAATTTCAAGGATTCTAAACCACACGTAGACGCTATTGAGTCTATTGGCTTTGGTGGATCGCTTCAAATGCCTAATGTCGCTTTGAGGAAACAAATGATACAGGACATTGTAGATGCATACGACACCAGCGACCAAGGTTTCATGATATTAGGTCAAGTGGTTAGGGTTGCTTTGGATGATGTGCACCATATAATGGGACTCGAGACTGGAGGCAATGATGTAACGCAACATATAAACAGAAACAAGAGTGAAATGAAACTGTGGTCACTGAACTTTTCAATAGGTTTGCAAGCAGTGATAACCACAAGCTCGAGCTAGCAGGGCTGGAAAACATGCTTCACAAAGATCGACCTGCGGACGAAGACTTTCTGAGAGCCTTCGTCTTGTTCACGATTGGTGTCATCATAGCATCACCCACAGGGACCTCCATCAGTGCGAGCTATATAGAAGTTGTTAGAGATGTACGACAAATTCGACATTTCAACTGGGGCCAATTTACTCTGAATTATCTATTAGAAGCAATCTCTACTTTCAAGAATGGGGGAAGAACCCTGAAGGGTAATTTGGTTCTTCTACAGGTGAGTTCTTTACTGTACATCAAACTCTTTAAATAATGTTTATTTTTTGACATACTTATGTGCTTATTTTTTAAATAGTTTTGGTACTATGAGCGAGTTAGAGTGGACGACTGTTATCACATCAACTATGCTGATGAAAGGAGAACCCAACCACCAGTTATGGTCTTCTGGGATGAAGAAAATGCCAAGCGACAAATTGCTTGGGAGAATGGAAGGTTGAAGAAAGGAACGGTAAGTTTGCAAACATAACACATATATAGGCGGTTCTGTTGTTACGCACATCTTTAACTAGTTCAATTGTTTATAGCTTAATTTGCTGCCGCTTCACAAACCAAAGAAAACGAGAAGCAACCGTGTCGGTTTAAAAAGCAAATTACGCACACGAGGGTCCAAGCAGCAACCTAGAAGTAAGTATGACATATGTTTAAGTGTCGTATTTCATTTGTGTGGTTAATTCACAATTTAGTAAATTTGCAGGCGCAAAGCCTTGAACATTGGATGAAAGCAACGAAATTTGAGCTTAAACTAGATGTGGAGCAAGCTTTTGAATTGGAACACAAACAGATAAGAAGATTCTCGGAATGTAAGAAGGAATTTGCTTTGTTTAGAAATGACAACATCCTGGAAGATAGGTTCAATAGGCTAGAAGCTAAGGTACACGCAGATCGTGAACAAACACGAACGGAGTTGCAGTAACCAGCGTGATATTATTCAATTTAACGACTATAATGCTTTAACCTTCAACAATGTCTCAACTAATGTGAACTCCGTGACCTATTGGGCAAACTTATAGAGCAAACGACACCTCAAACTGCCCATGCTCGACAACATATGCCTTCATCTACATATGTTGAGGTATTGTATGTTCACTTGTTTTATCATTGTTCGTGTTTCACGATAGAAATGATACTTTGTAATCGAAAAACATCACCAATTGCAGAACGCCACGCACATGTTTCAAGTGGCGAAGGATAAAATATATACCGAACCGTGCATTTCCAAAATGATACGACCATGAAGCAGCACGGCGACCCCCCTAAAACGGGACTCAAACGAAGAGAGCCAATTATCGACAACGATTACAATATAGGACCAGTTGACAGAGAAGCTGCCAAGTTCTTAGTTCAGAGTTACGAGGACCTGTGGTTGTATACATAGACGACCACCGCTTAAAGCGGAGAATTGTTGAAATGTCTCAGAGCAGTTTATATTTGGAGAGGTAATATTCTTTCACATCCATGTCGTCAAGAAACACATGCGCACACCTAATATTTACTTAATCCACATTTTGTGTAATAAATACATATGTCCATTTCAGCAACGTTGAGAATGACTCAACATCATTCATACATACGTTTGATGTTCAAAAGTTGACGGAACCAGAACGGGGGATAAGCGAAAAGTTTATGAAGCGAGAAGCGGAAAAATGTGTGGAAAACATTTGGTATGCAATATTGATTTTGTTTTGTGTATTTATCTGTTAGTATCTCATGATTTCCTTTTTTGGTTTGAAGCCATGCATTCATACATCTTTCAATGGTCTTCGCCCAATGAACATTAATGGCAACCATCGGGTCTCCTGGTCCTAAACTTTGAAAAGGAACAGTATGATTCTTGAATCTTTAGGCATGCGAGATGAAGAAAAGAGAAGACATTGGTAAGTATATGTAGCAACTTTATGTACTCATCTACGAGCACATGATCAAACTTCACATGTATGTACCCATTCACCGTAGGGTGGAAAGCATACGCCTTATGCTGACTATTCGTCCAAGAAAGGTTGGGTTAAATTTGAGATTCCATTTGACATTCGCGACTGGCGAATACTACCATATCTACAAATCCCGAGACAAGCCAACAGTACTCTTTTCATTTTGTATATTAACGATGTAATTCATTACTCATGTTATGGTACAACGTTGCGCTTTTACATGTGCGGCATTCAGTAATACAATATATTCTGGCATGGGATGGAGAGAAACTGGCTCATGAATTCACAAGTGTGAGTCTTAGAGTTTTTTTCAATTCAAAAATTTATACAAATTGCAATGAAAGGTGTTATGTGACTATGTGCACTACATTTCTCATGTACAGCTGCAAATGGAAAGTTTTGCTACAGGATATGCACGAAGCGCTACATTCTGATCGAATAGACGTCGCTTTGGAATCATACAAAAAACCTATCACGGTATGTGCATTTACTACATTTGTAAAAAAATGTTTACGCAGCTTGTTCCTTGCGTCATCAAATAATCTTGTTTAACATGTTGTGTTCATGATTACATAGAAGGAAGCCTACTTGTTGGAATACCCTAAGAAGGAGTGGGGCATCGAGAGGATAGTGATGTAGACGATCCTGTGGTAACGGGAACTCGAAGCAAAGAAGAAGCAAATGCAGCCTCAGAAAAATCTAAGACGAAAAGACCACGAGGACGGCCAAGGAAAGACTATGGTT
Source organism: Cenchrus purpureus (assembly GCA_022644695.1). Classification (NCBI taxonomy): domain Eukaryota; kingdom Viridiplantae; phylum Streptophyta; class Magnoliopsida; order Poales; family Poaceae; genus Cenchrus; species Cenchrus purpureus. The sequence goes on along the minus strand of CP053454.1, from coordinate 170,332,643 downwards.
GATGATGGAGCCGCATCAGCAATGTGGAGTTGCTCAAGGAACTTCAAATGGTGCAGGAGCTGCATCTAGAAAAAGAGCAAAACCCTTGAGGAGAACAGCTTGGCTGCTCCTCCGTGAGGGAAGATTTCACTCCGAAGCTATCTCTCGCTGCTTAGCAAACGGATGGGTGCAAAAGGAAAACTCCTAAAAGCCCTTATCGCCTATGTAGGTTCATAATTTGCACACTTAGTGGCGCCATGACATGATTTTTGTGTGTTGAACTCGCAACCAATCACAACGCCGCTCACACGACGAGCATGTTATTTTGTTGAGAGTGATCCGAGTGCTTTTAGCTTCGTCTGAGTGCTTTTATGGAGTACCATGCTCCATCCGAATGCTTTAGAACTGCTCGACCGTGTTAATGACCCATTCTTCATCTATCCGGGTTTTGCAGTGTGCAGTGGTTTGGTCCTTGTCTCGCGGTTGCTGGGAGGTCGAGAGATCCCCCCTTGATTAGACCCGTGATTTACACCGATGAGGCTCACCTGCCGTTGGGTGTCGCCATTGGGACAGACGTGTGGGGCGGCCCACGTGTGGCGGGGACCCAATGGCGAGGGACCAACCGCAGAGGATTTGGTTCACACTCGTATAAGCGAGTGTATCCATCGAGGCTTGAAACGCGTGAGGCCATCAATGCGTCCATCTGAGAAACCGAACCGCACGACTGTGGCGGGGTGATTGGGGCAGGCCCGCCACTTTCCGCATTTAGTCGCCAGGCCAGCGAAAAAGCATTCCAAGATCGCTTGTAGCACTCCAGTGCTCTTCTCTCGCTCAATCCGCCGATTCTTGAGTGGCGGAAACCCTAGATCCATCCGCCACTCCAGCATAGTGAGCGGGATGCAGTAGCCCGCGTGATGAGTCCAAGTGGGCGGAAGAAGAGGCACGGATCTGCGGCGTGCCGACGCCAGCCGCAGCAGATCGCGACGAGTGGCGATCCGCGCCTAGGCGCACTGAGGCGGGTCCTCCAGGCGGCGCGCATCGCGGGGGGTTCCGGCGCAGGAGAGCGAGCGGGTGGGAGTCTCGGGCTCGGCCCGACCCATCCCTTCGTCCGCATCTCTCTACTTCCTATACTTCTGTCTACAACTCAACTCCTTCTTCACATCGCCATCTTCATGAATCTCGAGGCGTACTCGGCATCGCCCCCATTTCGAACTCTTCCGCCTTCTTACGCCTCAAGGGTCACCCGGGCGACAAGACTCAAGGTGGTCGGGGCCGATTTCAGCTTGACATTCGGCGGAAACCCTAGATCGGCCCTTAAGTCCTCCAACAAGGATGGCATCAGAGTGGTTCTACATGGACAACCACGAGTCCGCGAGTCCCGTGCGGCGTCGACTGCCGCCGCAAGGCAGCGATGAAGATCGCGGCAGCGATGTCGCGAGTGCATCGGGAGCGCCATCCACGGCGGGTGAGACCCGCGTGGCGGGTGATCAACGATGCTGCGGCGCACCTCAGCCCGGCAAGGACCGCCGGAGAGTCCTCACGGACGCGGCCCCGACTGGCACGCGTGAGGTGCCGAGCTCGCCGAGGAGCCACCGATCCGCTGTGCTTCGCGACCGGACGCACATTACCTCCGCGGGCGCCGCCGCTCATACCTTGCTGCGGCCGCTACTGAGGTGAGTTTTCAGGCTTCTGGATTCCATTCTTCACATGTCCATGTTTGAATCTCGAGGTGTCTCTCAGGCTCCCCGAGGTGCTCTTCAGCCGGAGGAAGGACACAGAGGTGGTCGGCCGAGATGGAGCTCAGCGCAAACGAGCAGAGTGGTGATGGTGAGGCGTGCCGGCGGCCAAGGGAAGGAGCCCAAGGTCACCAAGAGGTCGGAGGGTGGTGACGGCGCCACCACTCAAGCCGAGGCCGTGAAAGGCGTGATCCGCCCGTGGACCGAGGAGGATCGAGGACTCGCCGGCGAGATCCGGCGGGGGAGACCATGTGCACTCGCCATCAGATCGCGTGAGGAGGCTGGGTGAGCCTCTTCCTTCTCCTCTTCAATCTCGACCTGAAGGCGCGCCTTCGGACTACGCGCCTGGACTCGACGCCGTGAGGTGCACTGCCGAGACCGCTGCGGCGGCGCCGTCGCGCGGGGCGCGCGGTACCGAGTCCCGCGCGCGCGCGCGAGAGCCTTATGGCGCAGGCCAGAAGCGGTCGCCGTGTCGGCTTGTTCCGCAGAGCACCAAGATCCGCTGTCAAGCATTGGACATTATGCGGATGTTTGATAAAATGTCTCTTGTTTGAAAGGCTTGTGTTCTGGGTGTGGCGTCATTGCGCTTTAGTAGGAAGGACACCAAGGATCCTACTCAGGAGCTGGGAGATGTGGCGCCATCCATCTCCGCAGGTGATGTAGAGTGCGAGCACTCGGACCCCAAGAGAGGCAAAAGGCACCCAAAGAGCTGGCGGCGGCCTGGTGATGGCGAGGAGAGAGGAGATCACCGCGAGGGCCAGGAGGACAAGCCCGCGACAGATGGCGAGAAGCGGTGCACTATTGCTCGAGGAGTTCGGCACGAGAACTTGAGCCTCTTAGCCAAAACTCGAGGCATTGCTTCAATCGAGGCGCCTCACCAAGGTGAGCTTGATTTTTGGGCGCATGAGAGTGCGTTCTTTGGGCGATCTGCATGTCACGAGCGTGGTTACATCCAGCGGGGAGCGTGAGGGCGGAGATGGCCTCGAGGAGAACAAGCTCGGGCTTCGCGACCGGAGGCAAAGGATCAGCGTGCAAGGCCAGAAGTAACTCTTCGATCGGCCTGCCTTGCTTTGTATATATTGTGTGATGAAATGCTGAACTTGCGATCTGCGCGAGCATCGATCATTCACGAGTGTTCCATCCATCCCGAGTGGTCCTCGGTGGGTTGACTTTGGAGCCATCCATCTCAAGAGGCATGCCTCGGCACCAAGGGGAGCCATCCAATCTCCCGGCCATGCCTCGGAAGTCGTGGAGCACTCGGGGCGGCCACCAAGGTGAGATCCACGAGGCGGCGGCGGCGAGATCTCCACGTGCGATGATGCATGGATCTATAATGATGTGGATTGTAGAGTTGACCAGACAGCGGGGAAAAGACAGCAATGCGGTGCATTGTGAGGCCCTGCGTGTCGCCGAGGTAGCACAAAGCTGGGATTTTGCGCTTGAGGAAAGTGTTTTAGCATGTTGTATGTCGCGGGCGTGGTTACCAGTTCGCTCAAGAGCGTGTTTGGAGATCCTGCATGGCCTCCTACTATCAGAATCAGATTCTGCGGGCTTGCGGACGTGCGGAGGAGCGGTGGCGAGGACGGGCGGTGGCCATCTTCAAGGAGCTCGAGCGCTGGCAGCACTGCGGCTTGCCGCCCGCCACACGTGGAACCCTCCGAAGGTGAGTACGATGTGTTCTCAACCTATCCATCTTTTCAAAGTCTTCAAGTTCGAATCTACAAAAGGAAAAACAGTAATGTTACCTGCGACGTTTAAACAATGCAAATACAATGCTTGGGTTAATTTTTATCCACGAAAATTTTGCATTCGGTGGGGTTACGGTGGCCTTTCAATGATTGATTACTGCGTAGTAGAGCAACGTTAGATCACCATACTGCTTGGATCAAGTACATTATTAAATAAGTACATACTTGTTTTCAAGTACAATTTTCTTAATGTTTATTTAGAAAACACGGTCATACTGACTTGTTTTAGATTATGGCACTAGGCACTGGATGTGCGTTGCTAGGCTTGTACTTAGAACGATGGATCTGGATGCCTCTGCACGGTTTTTTGTTGTTGCTTTTTAATTTTATTTTTTCCATATAACTTATTCTATGTTGTAAATTGCTAGGTGTCATGGATCAAGTTAAGAGGTCCCTCCAAGAGATCGAGGAGAAGGCAACCATACGCAAGAAGGAATTTGAGGATGAGTATTCGAAGGTCATGCTTGAACTTACCAGATCTTACATCCAGAAGATGAAGGAAGAAGAAAAAACTGAGAAAGACATGAGTGATGTGCGTGACGTTGGAAAAGAACAAGAGAAAGAGCTTTCAAGTAGCGGAAGAATTGAAAAAGAACATGCTGCCCAGTTGAAGAAAGCGCTACAGGAACACCGTGCTCTCTTTGACGGATTGAAAGAACATGAACGTGCTATTGCACATAATGTCTTGCAGAAGACCCGTACAGAAAAAGATGAGATCATACAAAAACACGAACAAAGTATTGATACCTTCACCAACGGCAATGATACATTTCAAGAGTTGGAGAATGACATCTCAATGTTGAAGGGTATGATTCGAACTTGATCCCTTGATTGAACAACGGAGGTCCACAGCAATAGTGAGGTACCCACGAGTATTTTATTTTATAATATTAATATTATGTATTGTATAGATAGCCACCTCAACATTTGCCCTTTCAGGAAGAAGATGAGATCTGCATATCGAAATGGAACCTGCGTATGTTAATGGACAACGAATGTCGTTCGGTATGTGTAAATTTTTTTCTTTCTTAATGTTTACAAACTCCTATCAGCCAAATGATATTTATTCGTGTAATCTATATACATCTAGGATGTTGTAATGCGATTTAAGGTGCACACAGTGAAGGAACTTTATCCGGATCTGAACAAGTACTATGACAATAGGGAAGAAGGTAAAATTGGCATGTTTACCATTGTACATCTAGCCACTACTATTGAGTGGGTCGTGATGTCAGAGGCTTTGAGGCCTTTTGGATACAACGGAGGCGCAGAGTTGTACTACATGAATCCCGCTGCAGGAGGGAGTGAGCTATCAATTGGGTATGGGTTAATAAAGATTTTGAAGGACAAGAAGAGGTGAATGAAATGGTGCTCGCTCATGATGGTACCAAGATTTGTCATCTCTACATAGTGGGACACGAAGAAGTGAGTATTGGTTTCTATTCACAAATATTCCCTTAATACAACCAATAACATGTCAACAACTTAATGCGACATGACGTGCATATGAGTACTAAGATGACGGAGAAGTGGGGATAGTGGTAGACATCTTTTCCTTGTTCAACTAGGCGTGGGTTAGAAACTTGTTAGGTTGCATTATCTTTTGTTCGAAATTGGACAAAGTGTGTTATGCCTTTCCATTAAGTTTGGTTGAAGTTTGATTATCTTATATTTATTTAAGATGCATGTGTTAGAACAAAGATTTCGTGCTCTTTACCAATCATTCATCCTTATATGTTTGGGTAATCAAGCAATGTGTGCAAGTGCGATAATTGTGGAGGTGCTGGAATTTGATAGGGAGTCCTTTCTTTTTTTAATTTATAATGTGATTATGTGTTGTCTACAACAAAACACACACAAAACACTATCCATCAATCACCTGGCAGACCAAACCAAAAATGTCTGTGAACATTGCTTCCTTGACTACGAATACAGCCCAAAAAGCCCTCCGAACGCTGCATTGGTGTTAAAAGTTGTCAAAGGCTGGGCTCTGTTCTGAGCCACCTCGACCTTACTCCCATTCACAGGGCCCATCTCGCTGCTCCGCTGTGATGATAAGGGCAAAAGGTAATTGAAGAGGGACCCTCATATGCTTTGTGCATGCCCTATACCAGAGATATATCATCCTCTCTCTCGTATAATGGGCCCATGAATACTCTATGTTGCGATTGGCGAGGATGCAGCGCAAGCACCATTCCAATGGTGAAACTCTCGAAAAGGCTCCCAATATGTTGCGATTGAGCGAGAATGTAAGCGCAAGCACCATTCCAATGGCGAAACTCTCGAAAAGGCCCAAATATCCATCACCTCTCCTCATGGATTTCTTCCTCACGCTCAACTCACTCATCCTCCACTTCCTCCTTCCGCCATCAAAGCTCACCCTCTCAATCCCTTCCTCCTCCGGCTACTGACTCCACCTCCTCCCTGTCCTCCTTCATCTCCTCATCTCAATCCTCCTTCATCCTCCTATCCATGGCAATCCCACGAGGCACTGAGCAGATCCACTGCATCAGGTCACCCCGTGCTACACCCCAGCTCCCCACCTCGGACCGCATCTGCCACTCCTCCACGGGTTCACCACCATCTCTCACGGCAGATCAGGCCCTCAGCTCCCGAGATCCCCTCTCGGATCCGCCCAGCGATATTGACTGCCACCGAGTCAACGAGGAGGAGGAGCGATGGCGGTCGCATCGATGTCGACCCCGCATCTAGGGCGCCGACATGCCGCGAGGAGCTCGCTGAACCCCCTGACCGGTCTCCTCCGCCGCGTCGACTCGAAGTCTCTGCCGCCACCGCCGCGGTAGATCCTCCGCATCACGAGGATGGAGCACCAGGCGGTCGAGATATCCGCTCCCTTTCGGGACAATGGGTTACGCTACGCCGCACCATTGAGGTACACGATTTTGTCACGAGTCGTCCTCTCGCTGACCTTTGCCATTGCACTCGCCCTATCTGGCGATTAAATGGGAGAGGCATTTGGCGCACATTAAGATGGCGCCGCAACATGGTCCCCTGCCCATCTCATTTCCGGTTTGCTACCGCTTCAACCGATGGTTGCGCCTTCTCGATGTGTTGCGCTCGTGAACCTCGACCGATTCTTTTTATCTTGCACTCCGAGGGACGGGCGTCAGGGGCAGGTGAATGGTCACTCCCGGTGTGATGAGTGATTGACAACGTGGTGTGGGTGACTCTTGGCCGAGTATTGCAGTGCGGTGCGGCTTGATTTGCGTTGGTGCGGTGAAGAGGTCTATGCCTTGCGGGGCCTCAGGAGTGGAGACAAGTAGGCTCGGCTCGAGGGACCCGTGGCCGCGAGCCGCATGGTGGCAAGAAAAGCAAAAGTGTCGGCCGCCGTGTCGGGTAGCGGCTCACGACCGAGTTCCACGACGGGTTTGCGGTTCACCACAAAACCGCGGGTTACTTGATTGAGCCACAAAACAAGACCGGAGGCTCGGAGCGGAGACATGATCCGGGCGCGAGAAGCTTCGAGATGGACACGCGGGATCGCGAGCTTGCGTCGGGAGGACGCGGAGCGGCGGCGTGGTCGTGTGATGAAGAGGTGCTACATGACCTATTTGCCCTGAGGAGGCGTATCTTTAGTTTAAGTGCTAGGGGTAGCTTGGTCATTTGCCCAACCCGAGAGGGACTCATATATATAGCTCTAGGGTTTTCGGGCAAACCATCCATCCGCTTCTCATTTCCTTGCTCCATAGGCGTAGATTTTCACTTCACCGTTTTGTAGAATCGACCTCAGTGTATGTGGAAGCATTCATGGTTGCGTTGATTTCCTTCTTGTAGCTCGTGTGATTTTCGTGTCTTTTTCGAGCTATTTTTCGTTGGATTTTCATGCGAGCCTTGTTCCTTCGATTTTGAGGTGTTTGGGTTCGGATTTGTTGGTGGGGATCATGGATAGATGTTTTGTGCATCTTTGTGTGATCTTCACCCCAATCACAGTTGGCCTCCGATTGAAGGATTTCGGTTGGAACCCTAGCTTTTTGGTGAGCTCTTGGATTCGATTCCGGATTTCAGTTCATTTAGTTCATTTGAGGTCTCAAGTTTTGGGGTATAGCATCTCCTAGGGACGCTTCACATCTTCCCAAATCTTTCCTCAAACTCAAGTGTTTGGGAGATCCATGGATGGATAGGAGGGTTGACTTCTCATTTTGGGCTCGAGCTCTGTCACTTTGGCAGACCGATCACTCACGGATAGTCCGTAGCCCGGTGTTCGTCCAGTTCGCTTGTTCTTACGCTGCTCGTGGTTCGATCTGCTGGAGAAGTTGCATTTGTTGCGGGCTTTTTGCGGACCGTCCGCGGGTGGGATCAGGTACAGAGTTACTCGCGGACCATCCGAGGGTAGGGCACGGACCGTCCGAATTCGAGGTGCATCGAGGTTTGGCGCTCATTTGGACCATGACAGGACCGTCCATCGCTCCACGCGGGACTGTCCGCCACGCTCATCCCGGGACCCCACCGGGCTTGCAGATTAAGTCCTGAGTTGCGGGTTTGTTCCTAGGGTTGGTAGGTCCGTTGTGACGACCTTGGCAAACTTGTGGGAATCCTTGGTTGTGAATTTGGGGCATAGGCCGAGTTCATCCTTCGGAAGAATTTTTATCGGCTCCATTCACTCCCCTCTCTCGCCTAATCGGTCCTTCAATTGGTATCGAGCCGGTTACGGATCTTCGTGATTCTAACAGTCTAAGATCCAAAAGATGGCGTACCAGAATGGGGTTCGGGTCCTCCACACTTTGATGGTAAGAACTACCGAGATGTGGCAAAGGCGGATGGCTGCTTTCCTCCAGCGGCAAGGGTCGATCCTTTGGGATGTCACGGTGAACACAAATGTTCATCTGAACTTCCTTGCTCCGTGATCGAGGACATGTTCGACGCCAACAACAAAGGCGATCGACTACTTGTTTACGTGCTCGTGTCAATCCGAATTCGATCGGGTTGAGAGAGGACTTGGCGTAGGATTTGGGAGCGAAGAATGCTCACTGCGGAACGCTCGAGTTCGTCTCGGCTATTTGCGACCTACTGGAGAGTACGAGAACTTCACTCATCTCCCGGTGAGTCCATAGATGCCATGTTCGGTAGTTCACGGTGATTGTGAACAACATGAGGGCTAATGTGCGTGCTCGACGATGATCATGACAGGGCTATCAAGCTCCTGCACTCTGGATCGTACCGTGTGGAGTGAGAAGGTCGAGGCCATTCTTGAGTCGGAGAAGTATGAGACCCTCACGGTGGAGCCAGCTGTTTCCAAGCTCAAGTCGTCCGAGGTGGACCGTGGGGTGCGTGTAAAGATTGAGAACCCGACTGACCCTCATAGTCTGGCTCTCGTTTCTGGATCAAGGACTAATGCTAACATGTCTTCGAGACATTTTTCTTTGTCTTGTCTTGTGTCCATGCCAGATGAGGAGTTTGACGTGCTGGGCGAGGAGGATCTCGCGTTCTTTGAGCGTGTTCGAGCGCATGTACACGAACCGAAGAACGCTCGAAGGAGCTCGGGCATGTGCTACCGGTGCGGGAAGCACGGGCACTTTATCGCTGAGTGCCCGGAAGCCATGGAGGTGAAGCCCGAGCACAAGCACCATCAGGCCGACCACAAGCACCGCTCGAGGGACGACCACAAGGGCAAGAACAAGTCCGAGCGGAGGCCGAGGAGGAGTGGTGGTCACAAGAAGAAGGAGCGGGCGATGGTTGCCGGAGCAAGCGACATCGACTCAAGCTCCTGCTACTCTTCATCGAGCTCAAGTGATGAAGATGAGAACCGGCACAAGGGCAAGCGGTCAAGCAAGAACATCAACGGGCCTTGCGCCCAAGGCTTTTGCATGGCACATAGCTCCGCAAGAAGAGCAACAAGGATGACTAAACAATGATCCATCCTTCTTGATAGCGGAGAATGCTAGGTTGAATGACTTGCTTGACAACCGTGATGATGTGCTTAGAAAGACCAACAAGGAGAAGAGTATAGGTCTTTGCTTGGAGGCTAAGGAGAAGGTGGTTGAGCTAGAGTCTTTGCTTGTTGATGCTAGGGCTCAAATAGATTCTCTTAAGTCTGCTCCTGTTGTGACCGATGAACCTGAATGCACTGATTGTTCCACTTTTCTTGGTGATTTGACTGTGCTTAAGGAAAAGTATGCCTCAAGGTTGAGGAACTAGATGTGCTTAGGGTTGAGCTAGATGAGATGAAATCTAGGCCCTCCTTGCTTGGTGCTTGCACTTCTTGTCCTGTTTTGCATGAGAAGCTAGATGAATCGATTGTTTATGCTAGATCTCTAGAGGCTTTGAAAGCTCCTATTCCTACATCATGCTCTACTTGTGACTATGTAAATGTGAAGAATATGGAGCTTGCACACTATATTGATCGCTGCGGGATGAGAATGATGATTGAGAAAGATGATGGGTTGGTTGTTCATGAGCCTCATCGGGATGATGATTGAGGCATACAAGCGCTATGATGGGCAAGTGCTTGGGGCAGACAAGGTTGGTGAGGGAAGTGGTGAGAATGAGGGAAGATCGGAGATATCCCAGCCACCAAAACCACCACAAAAATGCCTATGCTCCTAAGCCAAACCCACTTAGGAACCGACTAGACACAACCCCAGCTCCACCCGTGTTTCCTCCACATACCGACAACTTCCAAACCCATCAAGTTCAAGAGTGACTTGGGAATGAGTTCTTTGGGAAGAAGGAGAGAAACCTGAGGAGAAGCCACGCCAAAGAGAGCCCAAAACCAAAGCCAAAACCAAAACCCTTCCATTGTGAGCATTGTGGGAGGGATGGGCACCTAGCAGAGTTTTGCTTCAGGAGGAAGCGTGAGGAGAGGTTGGCTAGAGAGATGGCCAACAAGGATGTACCGCCCTTCTCGTGGTGTGCCCGAGCCTGGGTTGGTGAAGGGCGAGGGTGGTGCATACCATTTACCTCGAGAGAGGCGTGTGTTTGTGCCTCGAGGTGAGCCACCACATAGAGAAGGTGGTAGGCGTGTTGGGTTTGGGCGTGGTGAGTTTCTGGACGTTCGCTCGTGGCCAATACAGTATGGGGAAACGATCGCGCAGTTTTAGGTCCCGGAGGAGGCGCCACGGTCTCCACCTCGTGCGCGTAGTCCTCCAAGGGGACGTGGGGGTGTTCCACCTAGAGGAGATAGGATGGATTTTGCTAACCCCACTTTTGAGCAAATGGCACTTGGTTTGATTCATTTTGTACTAACCCCTGAGTCTTGAGTCATTTGCTCACTCGCCTCTCTTTTTTGATTTGCGGTGGGAGGCTTGGAGGGCTTTTGGTTGATCGACTCTCGGTTGCTCTCGACACATGACCCGGAGATCGAAGGTGGTTCTCCAGCCTCACCCCGGTGATGACCAAAGAGTACATCACTTTTGGGGACAATGGGAAAGGTAGAGTGCTTTCAGTGGGCACGGTGAAGGTGAGCGAGTCTGACTCTTAGGCGTGTCTCTCTTGTCAAGTCTTTGGGTACAATCTTCTTTCGGTTTCCCAGCTTCTTGATGAGGGTTTTGAGGTCCATTTCAAACGGGCATGCTCGTGTTTTGGATTCTCGAGGTGATCTTGTGTGCACGATCATCCCGAGGGTCAAATTTTCGAGCCGATTTTTCTCGTGTTGGCTCTTCTCGTTGTTGTCTTTGGCGTTTGGAAATGGCATAGGAGACTAGGTCACTTGAGTTTTGACTTGTTGTCACGCTTGAGTGGGCTAGGATTAGTCCAAGGATTGCCTAAGTTGAAATACCAAAAGGACTTGGTATGTGCTCCGTGTAGGCATGGTAAGATGGTCGCCGCCTCTCACCCGCCTCTGACATCCGTTATGACAGAGAGGCCATGCGAGCTGTTCCATATGGACTTGGTTGGTCCAGCTCGTGTGTGCTCGGCGGGTGGGAAATGGTATGTCCTGGTGATAGTGGACGACTATTCTCGCTATGCTTGGGTCTTCTTTTTGGCTGACAAGGGGGAGACGTTTGGTTTTGTGAGGATCTAATCTTGAGGTTGAAGATTGAGAGGAATGGAGATGCCATTCGAGCTATCCGTAGCGACAATTTAAAACTCTCGTTTCGAAACCTTTTGTCGTGATTTGGGTCTCGAACATCAATTCTCTTCTCCCTATGTGGCTTGTCAGAATGGTGTGGTTGAGAGGAAAAATCGTTCCCTTTGTGAGATGGCTCGGACGATGCTCGATGAGCATAGGACTCCGAGGAGATATTGGGCTGAGGCGGTGAATACCGCGTGCCATGTTGGGAATCGGATTTTTCTTAGGGCCTTCTTGAACAAGACGTGCTATGAGCTCATGCACGGGCGAGCACCTAGAGTGAGCCATTTCGGGCTTTGGTTGTCGGTGCTTTATTCTCAAGAAGGGTAGGCTTGATAAGTTTGAGTCGAGGTCTTCCGATGGGATCTTTTGGGTTATGCTAGTCATTCTCGAGCATTGTGCTCAACCTTGATACTAACCTAGTCATGGAAACTTGCGAGTTACCTTCGAGACCCAGCCATGCGGTTCGTCATGCTTTGAGTGTGCAGTGACAACGAGATTGGCAAGAAGATCTTTGAGGACGAGGAGGATGATCTTTGGAGGATGATGGTGATGATGAAGCTCGAGCATGTACCCTCTACTTCCACTCGACTACTACGGCGGGATGGTCCATCCCCTACACCGACTACGATCCAAAGAAGATCAAGTGGAAGGCTCGGTGAGGGGAGGTTGTCTCTCGAGTGAGAGGCACCGAGGTGCGTTCAAGTTGATCATCCTCCTCAAGAATCATCGGCGACATCAATGAACATACGACACGGTCAAGGTCCAGGAATGTTTCTCACTTTGCTCATTCGGCTTTTGTTGCTACCTTTGAGCCGAAGACATTGGACACGCCTCTCCGATCCTAATTGGGTGAACGCAATGCATGAGGAGTTAGAGAACTTTGAGAGAAACCAAGTTTGGGAGTTGGTAGAGCCACCACAACATTGCAAACCTATCGGGACAAAATGGGTGTGGAAGAACAAAGAGGGTGAGAATGGTGAGGTGGTGAGAAACAAATCGAGGTTGGTTGCTCGGGGTATAGTCGGAAGGAGGGATAGACTATGAGGAGACATTTGCTCCGTGAGTCTGCTTGGAGGCGATTAGGATCCTTCTAGCCTTTTCCGTGGCTAAAGGGTTCAAATTGTACCAAATGGATGTGAAGAGTGCCTTCTTGAATGGGTTTTAGAAGAAGAGGTTTATGTGAAGCAACCACCGGGCTTTGAGAGTCTTGAGTTTCCTCACGGTGTATAGGTTGAGGAAGGCGTTGTATGGGTGAAACAAGCTCCCCGTGCTTGGTATGGCCCGTTTGAGGGGTTCTTGTTCAACAAGGGGTTTGAGATGGGCAAGGTTGATAAGACTCTTTTCTCCTCGAGCGAGGCGATGATATCCTAATTGTTCAGGTGTATGTGGATGATATTGTCTTTGGCGGCTCGTCTCACTCTTTGGTTGCGAGGTTTGCAGAGGACATGAGCAAGAATTTGAGATGTCTATGATGGGAGAATTGTAGTTCTTTCTCGGGCTTGAGATCAAGCGGTGAAGGAAGGAACCTTTGTGCATCAAGCCAAGTACAGGACATCCTCAAGAAGTTCAAGATGGACGACTCGAAGCCCACGTCGACACCGATGAGTACGACTACGGCGGATGCGGAGATGGAAGCCCGTGGACGGAAGAATGGAGCATGATCGGCTCCCTCTTGTACTTGACGGCGACGGACATTCAGTTTTCTGTGTGTCTGTGCGCTCGTTTTCAGGCGTCGCCGAGGACTTCACATCGGCAGCCGTCAAGCGGATCTTCAGGTATCTTCGATACACTCCTGAGCTTCGGCTTTGGTACTCGGCGTCCTCTTCTCTTTCGCTTCTTGGGTTTTCGGATGCCGACTTTGCGGGGTGTCGAGTCGATAGGAAGTCGACTTGAGGACGTGCCGGTTTTTGGGATCTTGCTTGTTTCTTGGTCTTCTCGCAAATAGTCTAGTGTAGCTCGGGTCTACCAGGAAGTATGTCACTTGCCGCTAGTTGTTGCTCACAATTTGGATCACATACACGCTGAGTGACTTTGGTGAGGAGTGTTCCCATGTACCTCTCATGTGTGATAGCACGAGTGCCATTAGTGTTGCCAAAAACCCCGTGCTCCACTCCAGAACCAAACATATAGAGGTGAGGTACCACTTCCTGAGAGACAATGTTGAGAAGGGAAACATAGACCTCATCCATGTGCCAAGCACTTGCCGATATCCTAACCAAGCCTTTGGACCAAGCTACATTTGCTGGTTTGCGAGGGAGCTTGGTGTTCTTTTCCTTTTGAGCTTTGGTTGGGGTTTGATGTACATACTCATGTTGCATTTTCATTTATGTATCATATCATGCTTGCATCTTTGTATCATAGTCTGCATATGTATCATATGAGGTGTGCTTCTCCTATATACTTGGATCACTATGATATGCTAGATATGAGATTATGACTTTGCTAGTGATGCTCATATGATGGATAGCGATGCTCTTGATAGCTTTGGGATGTATATGCTTGTGAATGGCTTTCTTTTGTAAAAATGCTATATATGATCCTCTCTTATGAGTTGAGTGCCTTTCATGTTAAATTTGTGCACTTTTGGCTATAGCTTGCTTAATTTGTGCTTGGAAACATGTTCTTTTCATATGGGGTCAAAGACCCATTTATCATCATGGATGTTTAGCCTACATGCTACCTTGTGGAGAAGCCTAAGCTTCTTTTTGCCACAAAGGCACTTCATGTACCATGCTTAATTTGTAAATCTTGAAATTGGTATATGAAATGCTCGTGCTTGAAAAATATGCTTCTATGTCATGTATGCTTTAAATTCCTTATTTTGGGTGCTAAACCTTTGCATGATGTTCACCATTGAGAAGTCTCACATTTAGAAGTGGACACATGGCTCGATGGCTTTGACATGACATGAGATAGCTTGTAGGTGTTTGTGATGATCTTGATGAGAATTTGTGACCTTGCATGAAGTTTGTGAGTTATATGATGTTTGTGCTCATTTTGATCATGTTTAGGTCCTATGCTCATGAGAGAGAAATTTTGTGAAAATGCTCTATTTTGATCATAGCTATGTCACATTCGTATATGTCCCTATCTATCTTATTGGCGATGCTTGTACTAAATTTGAGGCATCTTGCTTGTCCAAGTCTCCGCTTTAGCATGTTGTAGTGCTCTTTGTCTATTTGAGAAGCACATGCTTGCATTTTGTAGACTTGATTCATGCATTACCAACAAGGGAGGAAAGTACCCAATTCATGTTTCGGGAGTTTTTGCATCAAGGGAAGAAAATTGAGAGAAATGCATTTGTTCAGGAGCTTGCATTCATGCATTTGGAAGCTCTTTTTCACCTGAATTTTAGTTGTGCTCTTTGCCGATGGTGTCGAGCCCTTTGCCTCACCTTGAGGAGTCGGCAATTTTGAGCACTTTATCTCGGTTGTGTCGAGGCTGTTGCCCTTGTCTTAGGGGACCGAGATTTTCCTCTCTTAAGTGATCTCTTCTTGGCTTTTGTTTGGCTTTTGATCACTTGTTTGAGTTTTCTTCATTTCTTTTCTTTTCTCTTTCTCTGAATTGGTTACTTGTGTGTTGTCAATGCACTCATCAAGGGGAGATTGAGGACCGGGCGTCAGGGACCGGTGGATGGTCGCTCCACGTGTGATGAGTGATTGACAACGTGGTGGATCGACTCTTGGTCGAGTATTGCAGTGCAAGTTGCGGCTTGATTTGCGTTGGTGCGGTGAAGAGCGGGCGAAGGTCTATGCCTTCATGGGCCTCCAGGAGTGGAGAGACAAGTAGGCTCGCTCAGGGGACCCGGTGGCACAGGGTGAAGTCGAGCCGCATGGTGGCAAGAAAAGCAAGACGAAGTCGTCGGCCGAGCCGGTCTGGGGGTAGCGACTCACGACCGAGTCCGCACGCGGGGTTTCTGCGGTTCACCACAAACCGCCGGGTTACTTGGTTGAGCCCCAAAACCAAGACCGAGGCTCGGCGGGCGGAGGCGTGATCTCGCCGAGAAGCTTCGGCGCGATGGACACGTGGCGGATCGCGGGGCTTTGCGTCGGGAGGACGCGACGGAGGTGTGGCGCGATGAAGAGGAGTGCTACATGACCTATTTGCCCCGAGGGATTGTATCTTAAGTTTAAGTGCTAGGTAGCTTGGTCATTTGCCCAACCCGGAGGGACTCATATATATAGCTCTAGGGTTATCCGGGCAAATCATCCATCCGGAGCTTCTCATTTCCTTGCTCCATAGGCGAGATTTTCTTCACCGTTTTGTAGAGAATCGACCTCCGAGTGTATGGAAGCATTCATGGTTGCGTTGATTTCCTTCTTGTAGCTCGTGTGATTTTCGTGTCTTTTCGAGCTATTTTCGTTGGATTTTCGTGCGCCTTGTTCCTTCGATTACGAGGTATTTGGGTTCGGATTTGTTGGTGGGGATCATGGATAGATGTCTTGTGCATCTTTGTGCTTGATCTTGACCCCCAATCACCGGTTGACCTCCGATTGAAGGATTTCGTTGGAACCCTAATTTTTGGTTGAGCTCGGTTGCGATTCGATTCCGGCGATTTAGTTCGTTTGAGGTCTCAAGTTTTGGGGTATAGCATCTCCTAGGGACGCTTCACATCTTCCCCAAATCTTTCCTCAAGAGCTCAAGCCGCTTGGGAGATCCATGGATGGATAGGAGGGTTGACTTCTCATTTTTGGAGCTCGGCCTCTGTCTGTCACGGCGACGATCCGCTTGTAGGCGCGGCCGATCGAGCCCGTGTTCGCCCGATTTGTCGCTTGTTCTGCGCGTTCGTGGTTCGATCCGTTGGAAGTTGCGTTTTGTTGCAGGCGTTTGCGGGCCGTCACTTTGATGTCGCGGACCATCCGCGCGATGAGTTACTCAGCGGACCGTCCAGGTAGGCCGACGTCCGAATTTCGAGGTGCATCTCGGAGGTTCGGCGTTCATTTGCGGACCGTCAGCCCGACTTCATGGACCGTCGCCCGGTCATCTCGACGATCCACTGGGCTTCAGATCGCCTAAGTCCTTTGCTTCTTGAGTTGCGCTTAGTGTTGGTTTGAGTTGGGTTTGTTCCTAGGGTTGGTAGGTCCGTTATGACTACGCGACCTTGGCAAACTCGTGTGGAATCCTTGGTTGTGAATTTGGGGCATAGGCGAGTTCATCCTTCGGAAGAATTTTATCGGCTCCCATTCACTCCTCCCTTCTCGGTCACCTAATCGGTCCTTCAACTCCTCTTCACCCTTTCCCCAAGCCGATCTTGGTGATCAGTGGTGGTGTTCTTCATCAAGACCTGCATGGTCGGTCCCGTCCTGTGGGACATGATTGATGGACCAGTTGGTCGAGGTCGTGGTCTGGAGCCTGAGGCGCCAAGACACACCTCGCTCGCTGAGAGCTCGGCACAAGTTCGACATCAAGCATCTTCCCTACTGTTACTATTTAGGAAATCTCGGTATGCTATGTTCCATCTCAAGGCCAATTAGGAGGTCTTTGCTAGTTGTGTACAAATTAAGCAAGTAATCGCTATGGACTAGTCAGATATGGTGATCCTCATCACCAATCCACTAATGTAATATTGGGACCATGTGTTGAACTTTGTCACACTTAATCGTTTATGCATATGTTTTGTATGGTGTGATCACAATTCAATCATGCATGTCAATGAAAAGCTTGATCGCTCTTTTCATATTAGCCATGGTACTTGATCTCGAGTATGAGAAAATCCTTAAAATAAGCTTTCTGGGTGCTTCTGCTGAAAGTGTGAGATAGTAGATTTCACTCATCTAGTATTTTGTCTCAATTAATATATTTCCCCATCTCAGATATTTGCATGCCTGCTTGAACACCGTAATAACACACAATGTGATGGGTACTTTTTCATATGTAAAGTAAGTTGGATTATAGGGTGTACCTTCATTGCTATTTCCCCAGAATTAGGTATGAGAAGTTTTTGTACTGCTCTTCCCGGGCCAGCCTATATGTTTCTCTTTGTAAGCCCCATCCATTCCTGTGGGTATTCATTGAATTTCTCTCCCATTTCTTGCATCTCCTAGATCATCAGGGATTCTATACACTGCTAACTAAAACAAAAGTTCAACCGATACAAGTATAAGCTCGAGTTCAACTAAAAAACAGTAAATAGTGAGGTTTTATGGTCCAACATTGGAATGGATTTCAACGTTATCATGGGTCTCAATACACCCAATTCTTCACCGATAATCACGGTTTGCCATGCGCTAATCCCTCGATGCACGGATTGGAGCACCAAACCCTTTTTCCCGCCTATTGTTGCCTTTTGACAGTTCCTCCGGGTCCACAACATACCCGAGCTCAAAACCGGATGGCGGACTCGGTTGCTACAAGTGTCTTTCCACATTATGCGATGTCGAGACATTCTCATGGGTGCCCTCTTTGTGTGCACTTCACATAACCTTTAACATTGTAATGGTTTTTGACTTCATGTCAAGTTATGAATGAAGAGTCACTGTGACCACTAACATTGTCATGAAATGTTTTTTAAAAACCATGGATAGGCTACTTGGGTATAGTAGAAGAAGGACATGCTAACATGGTATGTTAACTTGACGCGTATGTTAACTGACGTGGTATGTTTACTTGACACGGTATGTTAACTTGACGTGGTATGTTAACAACGTGACGCCACCTCTACGTGACATGGCAATTTAAACAATGATATGTTAACTTGACATGTTATGTTAACCAATGTTATGGCATGTTAACTTGACATGCTATGTTAACTTCACACGCTTAGCTACAATGTGCCTATCTCGTGACATGTTATGTTATGGCATGTTATGTTACGTTAGCTTATACAATGATATGTTATGGCATATTAACTTGCCGACAATATGTTGTTTTCATGTCATGGTAACTTGCCGATCCATACATTACATGTTAACATAACGACGATATGTTAACGTTCCTTTTGCACTCTCAATCAACAAGAAATGCAATGACTCAAACGAAAACATGATCCACATGTCAAATGATAAATTCCGCATTGCAAAGGTTACAAAGACTCTTGGAGTGAAACTCTGTTACAATTTTAAGCGTCGTCGAGTGCTTTTAGCTTCATCCGAGTGCTTTTAGCTCCAGTGCTTTTATTGAGTACAATGATCCATCCGATATGCTTCAGTGGTATGACCAGTTAATGACCCAATCTAGTTAAATCTTATCTTGGCTCGAAGAAGAGTTGAACAATCGATACAAAGCACTCATAAAAAAGCCACAAACAAAATAGGCACAATGAAAGAACAATGACAATTATTAAGAGAATGAAATTTGCCAAGAATATAACTCGCTCACAAACTCGACTTGATTTCATGAAGCCAAACAAGAACCCATAGGTCGGAGAAAGAGAAGTCATATGTGAATCTAGAATTTTGTTGGAATGTATACCTTTGGAATCATTTATCCAACACATCCTCGAGAGCATTTTATCCTACAAATGAAGAGGGACATTAGCAAAAAGTACACATGGGTCACAGACAATCAATTTTAAACTTTGATCACAATTACTCTTAGCTTACCTCATCTCTCAAGTAGCATGTTCAGCGATTGTGACCCCAATCTTTACATAGGGTACAACGTTGTCGATTCTCGAACTTGACTTCAACTTTTCTTCGGGGCCCCTCTGCACGCATGGGATCTAATACATTGCAGCACTCAGTAGAATCAACATCCGTGGCTTGTGGGAGCACAGGACCAAACGTCTTCGTCCACCCTCTCTTATATTTCAGAATCATAGCGACTTCCTCTTCAAGAACGCGTTTGAGCTGCTCAAATGCTTCTTGTGATTGAGTGTCAATCGATATTGTGTAGGTCATTGTACCTCTATACGCATCGAATAGTCATACATTGTGCTCTTCCTTGTAGGAGGAAATCACGCTTGGCACCAACCGTCCACCTTTCCAAAACACAGTCTGAAGCTTACTTTCTTCACGATAGCCCAACACAAAGAAGATGTGTGAGCATGGGGTTCCAAGGGCGTAACTTTAGACAAGAACATGAAATTTCCTTGACCTTATCCTCATCAACACATATGTCACATCTCACAGTAGTATCGCTTTTCTCCTTTATCAACCCTTGCAACTTTATACAAAACAATGTCATAGTTATCCATTTCCTCAATCAAATAACACTTTTCTAGCTTTCATCGACACATCATCATAAAACACTTGTTGTGAACCTTTTGCGCCTCATGCACAAAAAAAAAGCATCCGGTTCCAAGCATGGCTTGTAATTGATACAAAATTCGTAGTCGCTTCTCTAGTGCAGCTTTTACAAGACAATTGTCAAAGTGTTGAAACAACTCTACCAAAGTGTCATTTTCCGATCTAGATTAAATCGGATCCTAGAGTGTAGGCTCTCGCCTGGTTGCTCCTCAATCCTAAATAGCGCTTACTAGCATGATAGATTCCCTCCTCTCATACATCGATATAGTCACGAGTTCTCATTTGTGACCTCATGCTTCTTCAAGAAAAACATCTATTTCAACTCAATCTCTTCTATAGAGCAACATCATCATAAAGAAAGCACCTAATCCCTTCTTTCACATCATCGTCCTTAATATTACTCACAGTGTTATTCTCAATATGCCATCCGCATAGCCTATGCGATGCATTCGGCCACACAATCGATTCCATTTTGCATAGCAAGGTCTCCGCGTGATCACAGACATCGGATGTTTCGAGACATGCCTTTAGTGAATGCCCTAAGCACCACACATAGGATGAGTATCCTCATGAGCAACAATTCCACAAGCAAAAGAACTGTGTTTTTATGATGATTCACCCAACTAAAGGAACAAGAGATGTTGTATTTATTGGTTTTGTAAGTGCCATCAAATACGACGACATCACCAAATGCTCTATAATCCATCGAGATTGGAAGTCGCACCAAAGCACTCCGTATATGCCCTCCCCATCTCTCTTGTGGTCGAAATGGAAATGATCTCTACGCTTCGAGCTATCAAGTAATTCATGATTGTTTGGGCATCACCGTGAGAGCATCTACAACTTATTGCGATGGCGGCGAAATTGTAAAGCTCCCTTACATCAGAATCCAACCTTATCATAACCACTGTGCTTCAAAGATCGTCCATTATATCGGTGTTTGCGGATTCCGGAAACCTGCATATGCACAATCTCGCTCGTCATCGTTTTACGAGAACGCAGGAAACAAGAAAGGTCCGGTGGAATCATCGGATGGTTGTGTTCGTTGATGAAATCCTTCACATACCATATGTCATAATCCAATCACAAATTTAGCACGGCAACCAAAGCGAGTGACATTGACCTCGATCTCCCTCCTAAAGGTGCTTCTCTGAAACCTTCGCAAACAAACTTAAGGTTCCTCTTATTCAGGTCCAATCCTTCCTCACACTAAATCCCTTCTCATAAGCGTAGTCGTTATAAAACTGAAATCCTTCATCCTCACCAACATCTTCATAACTATTTCATTGTATTCCGAAAGAATCATCGTTGGACATTTCACCGCAAAAAAGAATTGAGCAAGTGTTGCTCTCAAGATCTAGTAATTTGGAGTATGACTTCAACAACTAATTTGGCACCTACATCTACAAGATCTAGTAAACGAATCAAGAACTACCATCTATCTACAAGGGGTGTCTACACTAGATCAATAACTTGTAAATGAATCAGAAATACTACATCCAAGGTTCTTATTCATGAATCAAGAAACCCTAAAAATCACGGAGAGATGAGGAGAAAGGTGTGGTTGCTTGACTCACTGCGAGAAGAACGGTCCGATGGGGATGGGCGCTTGAGGCAAGAAGAAGTATCGGCGTCGCGTGACAACACCTGCCGTCGGGGCTCGTCGTCCGGTGAGGCAAGGAGAAGTCGATGGCGTCTGAGACGGTGTGGCGGGGCCACGGTGCGACACCTGCGAGCGCGAGCCGGAGGGAGCGAGAGATGACGTTGGCTACGAGGCAGAGGCATGAGGGAGGGCCGTTCGGGATCCTCGCCGGGAGGCTCGCCCATCTATGGCGTCGCTCTGGTTCACCTCTCGGTTCGTGTGATGCGTGCGCGTCGTGAGGCGGGCGTGGGTCGGGCAGCGGGGCAGCGGGTTTGAGGGGCGACCTACAAACGTGAAAATGACCAAATTACCTTTGCAGGAGGAAAATACTTTTGGTGAAGGAAATGGGAGGAAATTTCAAGCATCATAACATCACTCAAAAAACATCTTTGACACTGAGATTAAGCTTGTCCAGGTATTCTCCAGAATTTTGCAACGATCTGTCTTATTTTGTCCAGTATTTGGTCCAGCCGCACTTGACGCACCCTGGTTTACCGACTGGTTAATGGAATACGGTGGATGCCTTTTTTCTTTTCCTTAACAAGAAAAGGGGCTATGAACTACTAGTATGCAGGGCCGTCCCATGGGTGCAACAGGTGCGACTGAACAGGGCCTCATATTTCAGCCTCAATGTCCAGTCATTAAGGTTTATCAATCCCTGAACAGGTGCTGAGATGTGTTTTTAACATTTAGTCGAGATGTGCTTAGTTACAGGTGTAGGTACCACTAATTGAGCATTTGAATTAAATGGCAAGAATTAAATGAGCTACTGATGTCCTACGTGCATTCTAAAATGAGGCAAAATTCTTTTAAAAATAGTGAGGCAAGAAAGATTTAGTGATTATAAAACCATAAGAGGATAGCACTTTAAAATTGCATGCGGAAAAGATTGATTATAAGTTTACCATTTGATCTTTCATTTTAAAAACACGAAAAACATGTATATCATAACTATGTATACATCATACCATATGTATTTATTTTTTATGTTGTCGCTAGCGTAGTAGGCCTCACTTCAAATTTTCGTACAGGGCCCTGCTTTTTTTACCGGGGCAGCCTGCTAGAATGACAGTGCAAATTTCGAAAAAAAGTATGTTTAACCATAGAAGATACACAGTTTTTACAATTTACATGGTACCGTAAACTGTGTACATGGGCGTGTGTATAACTTGAATAGAAAAATCATGATTTAATTTATAAACTTGAATAGCTAGTACTGTACATGGGCGTGGCGTTGTACGCGGGCTGAAGTCCGCTCTCCGGCCCAAAGGCCCTAATATTTTCCGGCCAGTACACTACTGCTCTCTCTTTCCTGGTTTCGTCCTGGAAAGAAGAAGACGAACATGGTTTGGTGGGCCCCGCGTGAGCTTTTAAGACCCAATCGCACCAAACCCTCCAGAATTTCTTATCCCCTCCTCATCTGCTCCCCTCTCCGACCGACCTCGCGAGGAGAAAGCCCAGCGCGAGCACATGGCCGGAGCAGCAGCCGCCGCCGTGGCGTCCGGGATCTCGACTCGGCCGGCGGCTCCGAGGAGGTCCCTGGCCGGGCGCTCGGCTCGGTGGTGCGGGCCGCGATATCCGTCGAGAAGGGCGAGAAGGCGTACACGGTGCAGAAGTCCGAGGAGATCTTCAACGCCGCCAAGGTACCGCTCCTCTCCGATTCCTCCGCCTTGCCGCATCCTTAATGCCGTCCGAGTTCCCTTTCGTTTGGGAATGGGCCTATTGAGGTGCGATGTGAATTCTGGAGGTAGAGACGTGCGCTTGCGTCCAGCTTGGGGAATGGTTCGGCTATGGAAATTGTGGCCGATTGGGTTGGTTTTCTTTTCTCTACTTCCGCCAATGGATTGCCGGTAACGCAATTAGAGGTGGATTGTCAAAGATGGGTTGGAATATGGAAACCGGGGCTGGGAAAGGTCTGAATGGGCCGACATTGTGAGCTGTTAGTAAGGTCAACTACGCTCCTGAGCCAAATTGACACATGTGACATCCATGCAGATGGAATGATCTCTGTAAGAGACATTGTGCTGGCATGTAATGCTTAGGTGCAGCAACCATTACTTTAATGTGTCATAGCTGTCTAAATACTGGTATAGTATTGTGCAGCTAGTTACCATTTCCTGTGAGCCGTGCTCTAGATCTTGGATCTGTAGATGTTAGTACAACCCAGATTGGATGTAAAATTCATGGCATGGTGGAGTCTTGTCATAACCAGGGCAAGTATTAGTATTTTTCACCATTTGATATCTCAGTCTGTTTTGGCTGTCAATTTGTTTTATTAAAAATCCGTTTCACTGTTTCTCAGGAGTTGATGCCTGGAGGTGTTAATTCGCCAGTCCGTGCCTTCAAATCTGTTGGTGGCCAGCCCATCGTTTTGACTCTGTAAAGGGTTCTCGTATGTGGGATGTGGATGGGAATGAATATATTGATTATGTTGGTTCCTGGGGTCCTGCAATCATTGGTCATGCAGATGACAAGGTACGGCATTGATAATCTGTGTAACTGTGTTATGTGAAATGTATGGAATATTTCATCATATTTTTAGGACAGAAAAGCATGCTTCTATCTGATATATTTATTAATTTGACTAATCTCCATCCCACTTATGAATATACTAAATTTTCTGAAGCTTTACATGTGTCATACAAATTTTCTTAGATTTTGTAGATCAAACTGGTGAAACATTGTGACCTTACTTTGCATTCAAATGTTTGTTAACTTGTAGCGTAATTTTTGAACCACAATTGAATGAATATTGGAGGAATAAAACTATGCTTGATTCAGTATAATATTTCAATAAATGGTAGTTTAATTGATAATGTGATATCTTGTTTGATTCAGGTGAATGCTGCATTGATTGAAACTCTAAAGAAAGGAACTAGCTTTGGTGCTCCATGTCTGCTGGAGAATGTATTGGCTGAGATGGTCATCGCGCCTGTTTGGCTAAATCGCCGTCATGGTCGTCAATTGATCTGGAAGCCTGCATGGGAGCACTCCGCCCGTCGTCACTGGGCGGAGAAGATTATCAAGTTTGAAGGCTGCTACCATGGCCATGCTCCCAGGCTGGCCTACCTGCAGTCTCCCGACTCCCGGGTCCCCAGCGCCACCTATGGGACTCCGCAGCGCTGGCGGCTGTGATACCGAGGAGAACAAAGTTGCTGCTGTCTTCCTTGAGCAGTTGTTGGATGCTGGCTTCATTCCGCCAACCTGGGTCTCAATGCCCTCCTTAGAATGGTGCTGGTCTTTGAGGTGATGGTTTCCTTGGTCTCTTGATGACAAACAGTAAGTTGGGAGGTGGCACCCTGGGAGGAGATTATGGGAGGGTTTCTCGCTGTGCTGGCACCCTGCTTTGGGTGGTGGGAGGGACATCATGGGGATGGTTTGCCTTGGGGTGGGGGCGATCTCTGGTGACCATGCGGTGTCGCCGTCTCGGTGGCGCCACTGGCCATCTCAGCTGGCTGATGCCTGGCCTGGCCTCACGACATCACCGGATGTTCAAGAAGGCGTCGTGACACATGCGGGACAGGGCATGATGTGGCGTGACTAAGTGAACCATCTAGGCATGAAATGTGGAGGCGAATGGGCTTTTGTTCACTGGCGGCGCCGGCCGCGCCTCACGACTTGCCGCACCGCCAAGAGTTTCATTAGGGCTTCTGCCGGGTCTGTCAGGGCGTTTGCGATACTCTCCATTGTTCTCGGCATTCGTGTTCTCCGCTCACTTTGCATGTTGAGTATATTAGGCAACTAGATATGAGGTTTAGTGATGTAATCGTGATAGTTCCTTATCTCTAGGGAGGTGTTTGCCACTCACTTGTACTTTGATATACACGCCACTAGAGGCTATTGCAATGCAGCAGTATACACATCACCTTCTACAAGTGCATTTCATATCTGGTTGCAGCTAAATCAAAATCCTGTATATTTTGTTTGATTCAGTGAATGCTGCATTGAAACTCTAAAGAAAGGAACTAGCTTTGGTGCTCCATGTCTGCTGGAGAATGTATTGGCTGAGATGGTCATCACTGATACCAAGTCTAAAATGGTCCGCTGTCAATTCAGGACAGAAGCCTGCTAGCATGTGCGTGTTCACTGGGGAGAAGATTATCAAGTTTGAAGGCTGCTACCATGGCCATGCTGATTCCTTCCTTGTGGCAGCGGTGTTGCTATGGTCTCCCAGACTCCCTGGAGTCCCCAAGGCGCCACCACAGGGACTCTAACAGCAGCGCTGATGCTGAGGCTGTGAAATTATTCGAGGAGAACAAGGGAGGTTGCTGCTGTCTTCCTTGAGCCAGTTGTTGGCAATGCTGGCTTCATTCCGCCACAACCTGGTTTCTCAATGCCTCCATGACTTGACCAAACAGAATGGTGCACTCCTGGTCTTTGATGAGTGATGACCGGTTTCCGTTTGGCGTGGGGCTCAAGTACCAGGATCACCCTGACAACCATGGGTAAGGTTATCGGTGGTGGTCTCCTGTTGGTGCTTGTGAGGAGGGACATCATGGAGATGGTTCGCAGCAGGCCAATGTACCAGGCAGGAACTCTCAGTGGAAACCCACTTGCCATGACTGCTGGAATTCACACTGCGTCTGATGGAGCCCGGCACTTAATACTTGGACAAGATCACTGGTTATCTCGTGGGATACTGGATGCTGCCAAACAGGGCATGAAATGTGGAGGACATCAGAGGAATGTTTACTTCACTGGTTCACAACCCGACGCCAAGAAAGCGACACCGAGAAGTTCGGGAGGTTCTGCATGCTGAAGAGGTGTGTACCTGGCGCTCCCAGTTCGAGGCGGGTTTCACCAGCCTGGCGCACACAGGATATCGAGAAAACCATCGAGGCTGCTGAGAAGGTTCTGAAACGGTTGGGGTTCATCCATGCTAGGCTGCAGTTTTGCCACTTCAGTTTGATGTGAGTTTCACGCTAGAGTTTTGTATTGTGCAGCAGCATGGCAGTGCACCGTCTTATGTAGCTCCTTTTCTTTCTGAATTTAGCATATCTTGTTTTGCAGTGATAATAAAACCGTGGTTGACGATTACATTGCTATAGTGATGTTCAGATACAACTGCTTCATCTTTTGTTCCTCTTCTATATTTGCTGGATGCCTGGATGCATATGAGCTGGTAAACAAAGTGATGATCATTACACACATCATATGCTGTTTAATTTTCAGAATTTCTGCCAGCTCCGGTCTGTCCTGGCGGATCAATGCCGCTGATACACAACTATGCATCCAGACATCACCAACTACTGATATGCGTTTTGACACAACTGTTGACTAAATTCCCATTTACATGGGAAAGGAATGGCTAAATTCATGTTCACAAGCAAGATTTATTGAATGCTATCGAATATCCTCTGTCCCACTGATGACCAACTAATGAGCCGACTGAATTCATTCCCGTGGACGGGCGATCCAGAGGAGCTCAGAGCGCGTAGCCGGGAGGAATAGTCACTGATCGCGAGCAGCGCCCGGCAGATTGGCGGGTGGTCAGTGCGCAGCATCTGCTGAAGAGTCTGGAGTCGCAGATTGTCAGCCTGCAAGATACCACATCGTCAATTTGATCCCCGAAAATGAGAAGGTTTCTGCAAATTTACATCAGCATTGATCAACGAGAAACAAGATATGATGGCAAGTTCCATGGTGGCAGATGTGTTAAACAAAGAAGCGCAAGTTCCATGGTTTCAGTGAAGGTGTTACCTCCTGAAGAGTTTATTATTGTGCCAAGCTTCAATCGCCACTGCCATCTGCCCCGAGCAATCTGCTGCAGCATACCAGAAGAACCTGGCAAGGGACCCTGATGCGAGGGTTTCTGTCAAGACTGTTGCAGAGTTTACACCCAGAAAGATCTTCCTCAGCCTGTTGCGAGGACTGCTGCAGGTTGTATACTTGCTGCTCTGTTCAGATGACTTGCAAGCAACTGTGGTAAAAAAAAAAAGCAGTGTTATGAAACAAACGTGAGGTCTTTCAGCTTTGACAGTGCATCGGTACAGTTAAGAACAAGTGAGAGATATAAG
The DNA here is from genome assembly GCA_022644695.1 of Cenchrus purpureus. NCBI lineage: Eukaryota > Viridiplantae > Streptophyta > Magnoliopsida > Poales > Poaceae > Cenchrus > Cenchrus purpureus. Next base: position 170,305,303 of record CP053454.1, on the reverse strand, counting down.
AAATTTGACGGTAATCCACCTAGCCATAGAAACACCTCTCCACAGGGTCTTCCACATTGCTGACAGAACATGAAAAGCATCTGCCTTGGCTGCTACACCCTTAAGCCTGAAAACTTCGCAATAGTGTGCCATGATGCTATCGTCGAAGATCTTCATCACTGGCATGTGCATTGAGTGCAGTCCTCAGCTCATCTATCTGCTTTTGTGATCCTCTTACCGTGAATAGCCCATGTCAAATGCCAGAGCTCCAAGAGATACAAAAAACAAGTTAATTCAAGATACCCTGCGGGACATAAACATTTGACGCCAAAAATAGCAAATTACCATTCTCGCTAGTTGAATGAGGTCCCTGGGTAGGAATAAAATGCCCTGAACAAACAGGAAAATGTTAAAACATTTGGCCATCAGGTACTGCAGATTTTGTCAAATTCAAAATCAAAAGATGACAAACATACATGTTGGCGAGCACGCTGGAGTTCCTGCTCCAGTTGAGCAAGTTTCAGCCTGCTATTCTCAAGTTGCTCAACATATGCCTGAGGATAAAGAAATGGATAAGCAATTTAATTTAAGAGCATTTCTTATGCATAAGAAAATACTAATGATATCCACCATAAGGTACATGAAACTACCTTCTTTCTTAGACGGCTTTTCCTAGCAGCTTCACGGTTTTGGGCCAGACGGCGAGTGCCTACCATTAATTAACTCAGTAAAAGAGAAGTCTGTTATGTAACAACAGAATCAACAGATGGTCTTCAGTGAAGTGTAGAGTTTAATACCTTTTGTCCTAGCTTTTCGTTTGATTTGTCAGAACCAGAAGCTGTAAGGAAGCAAGCTGTCCTAGTTCCAACTGATAAGTAAACAATTCAGTATATACCAAGAATCAAATAACTTTTGAATGCAAATTAATTCCTACTGTTTGACTTGAAAATTGCATCAGAATAGAAAACAACAATCATGTGTTTTATTTAGAATAATACATTAAAATTTCAAAGACAATCATCAAAAGAAACTATCAAGTTTTACTCATGTAACGGTTTCTAGAAAAGTTTAACATCCACATAAGTAAACTAACCATCTACGAAATTGTACAAAAATATTTTCAGAACAGTATGTACCATTTGATTCTTCTCGTCAGTATCTAGATCTGTTGATGTATCGGTCCCAGGGCTTGCATAAGCCATCTCAGACTCTTCCCAGTCCAGCTCTCGGTGTTTCTGTTGTAGAACAAGCTGACAGATGGTTGTGCCTCCTTTCTTGCTGTACTTCAGACGTCCAGCTTCAGCTGCAGCAGGCTGCAGCACTTCCAACAATCAAAGATTGAAAGGGAGACAAATCTATAATTTGCATATTTAAGTTTAAGATAGCATTGTATCATTCTCAATCCTGAATAGCAACTCCCAGTTGTGCAAATATAGCGAAGAAGGGGATTAGCTGGCTGGATTGAACAAGGGCTCTGAAGAGAACAGAACACCAACCAAGCTGCATTCCAGCTTCAGCCAAAAAACTAAATAATAATCCAAAATGTTGGGAAGAATGAAGGCATGATCATCATGAGCAAAGAAGGGGTAAAACGAGGCTATGAATTTCTCGATTGACTCGAGCATCCAAAATTTTCCTTAAAACAACAAATGGGCACAGTGAAATTTGAAGCTACTTGGATTGCATCAGCAAATTGAGAATGTAGCATACCTGTTGGATGTAATGTCTTCCCAACCTCTTGCAGACTGCTCAACGCCAGAAACCCCAGCGAGTTGGATGGTGTTGTGACTTCTGAAGTCCCTGCATATGGTATATATGTAGCACATCGTGTACAACATATTATTCCCCATCAATATCTGGCCTGCCATACGTGTCCAAGGTCCAGCACGCATTCAGTAACCACCACTCCACCATGAATGCAGCTTATCACGAAAATGTGTAGACAGCGGCAAAACTTCTTTTCCGTCCACAACGGTTGCAGCCTTCAGTGAACAGTTACGTCCATACCGTAGCGTAGTGGCATAGCAGCATGTGCTCTGAACCTTTGCCGGGGCGGCTGCGTGGATTAGGCAGTGGCTAACCCCTAGCAAGAGCTTGCTGGACTTCGTGTAAACCGAGAATCTAGATAAATCTATCCACAGAAAGGTTTGCAAAGCTGCATCTTGATTGGGAGAGTGCTCACACCGCAGTGTCCGCGTCTAGCTCGCACGCCAAACTCGAGCTATCGAGCACAAGGCAAAAAGGGTCGGAGGATCGGGCAGCGTACGTACCAGTGGACGGAGAGATGCAACGGAGGCGTCGACAATGCTGCGCACTCGCACGGTGCGCCAAGCAGCTCTGCCTGGCTCGCATGGTTGTGGTCTCGCCACCGCCACGTCTGCTCCCCTACTGCCCCGGCGATCACACCGCATCACCTCGTCGTCACACGAACGCCACGTGACGGTGTGCTGTTGGCCTGGCGTGGGGCGCCCCGTCCGGGACGTTCCGTCGAGCACCATGCGCGCGGCCTCCACCCGCCATGGTTCTGGCACCGCGGCGCCAAGGTCGCAACGAGGAGGATGCAAAACGGCGAGAAGTAGCTACTCCCTCCGGGTGTGATCCGGATACGGCGGGCGCAGATCATCAAGGCCGCCGCCGGCGCTGGCGGTTTGACAACGCCGTGCGTCTTTCCAGTATTTATCAAAAACAAATTGCTGAGGTAAGCTACCCGATCTGCGACGTCAAGAGCCTCGTGGGCCCACCGCCACGGAAGCTTCTGTTGTTTTTCTGTGTTGAGCAAAGAAGGCAACCGACGCCAGAGCAAGCAGCCGTTACCTTCCCGCCATTCCTCCCAGCCTTCCCTTTCATGGCCACCCCCGCGCCCCGGAAAGGTTCCCCGCGCACCCCACCGCGCGGAAAATCTCCCCGGTTCGCTGCGCGTCCGCTTCCCCGGCGCGCGAGCGAGCGAGCACGAGGCCCCGTGTCGCCCGTCCCCACTCGCCGCCGGCGCCGACATGGGCAACTGCTGCCGAGGTCGTCGTCCGCGGCGCAACGCCGCCGCTGGACCCTCCGCCGCCCAGCCGCCCGTGGGCGCCGCCGTTCCCCGCCGTCCGCCGGCGCGGCCTCGGCGACCTCGGCGCCCACGCCCGCCAGGCCCCAGCCCCGTCGGCCCCGTGCTGGGGCGGCCCATGGAGGATGTCAAGAGCACCTACACCATCGGCAAGGAGCTCGGCCGCGGTCAGTTCGGCGTCACGTCGCTGTGCACGCAAGGCCACGGGCCAGAAGTTCGCGTGCAAGACCATCAGCAAGCCGACCTCATCATGACGCTGGTAGAATCGGCACGGCATGCTTCAACGCCATCCTGAGAGCGCGGCAGGTTGACGACCAGCGACCCATCGGCCGCGCATTTCGCAGGGCGCCGGAGGACCTCGTCAGGAGATGCTCAACCCTGACCCTGAGCAGCGGATTTCTGCACAAGACGTCCTGCTCTGCGGTGTTCCCCTTTACGTACGCTGAACAGCTATCAAATACTACGTGTCACTAGATTAATTTTTGCATTTTGCCTGAATAATCATCAACTCATCATGACGCTGGTACAGAATCGGAACACGGCATCTTCAACGCCATCCTGAGAGGGCAGGTTGACTTACCAGCGACCCATGGCCGCGCATTTCGCAGGGCGCCAAGGACCTCGTCAGGAAGATGCTCAACCCTGACCCCAAGCAGCGGATTTCTGCACAAGACGTCCTCAGTAAGTGTTCCCTTTACGTACGCTGAACATTGCAAATACAACGTACTAGATTAATCTTCGCCATTTACTGAAATGCATGGCATCTGTTCCATGTTCAGATCATCCATGGATCAAAGAGGATGGCGAGGCGCCTGACACGCCGCTGGACAACGCTGTTCTCGGCCGGCTCAAGCAGTTCAGAGCTATGAACCAGTTCAAGAAGGCAGCGCTAAGGGTGCGTATTTTGTTTGTTTCAGCCAGTCTGAAATCATGGTGAACTCAACTTTGCTCCTCTCTGAACCTTCGCCACGCAGGTCATCGCCGGGTGCCTGTCGGAGGAGGAGATCAGGGGGCTGAAGGAGATGTTCAAGAGCATGGACTCCGACAACAGCGGCACGATAACCGTGGACGAGCTGCGCAGAGGGCTGGCCAAGAAGGGCACCAAGCTCAGCGAGGCCGAAGTCCAGCAGCTCATGGAGGCTGTAAGACCAAAGAAACTAAACCCTGCTGATGAAACCCATTGCGTTGCACCGTGAAATTCAGAACCTTCAGATAGACGACATGATTTGGTGAATGAGTGCGCGCTCGATCTTTCCGGTCGCAGGCCGACGCGGACGGGAACGGGACGATCGACTACGAGGAGTTCATCACGGCGACGATGCACATGAACCGGATGGACCGGGACGAGCACCTCTACACCGCGTTCCAGTACTTCGACAAGGACAACAGCGGGTGCGGCTCTTTCCTCCTCGGATTCTGAATCCCTGATGCAGCAAGCAGCTCATGCGCGTACGCCGCTGCCATCCTCCGACTCGCAGGTACATCACGATGGAGGAGCTGGAGCAGGCCTTGAGGGAGAAGGGCCTGCTCGACGGCCGGGACATCAAGGACATCGTCGCCGAAGTCGACGCCGACAACGTAAGCCAACCCATCAGAACGCTCTCACCTGCTGCCCACCATCACACCCATCAGCTAGCACACATGTTCTTCTTGCACACACTGAACACGCCGCTGTGCAGGACGGGCGGATCAACTACACCGAGTTCGCGGCGATGATGAGGAAAGGGGACCCGGACCAGCCGTCCACCAACCCCAAGAAGCGGCGCGACGTCGTCCTGTGACCGCGGTGAGAGGCTCGCTCGGCGCTCTCGGCGTTCGGCGTGGCGGCGCGCGGGCGTACGTCATGAGCGGATTGCGCGGCTGGTGTTTCGGCGGCGGTGGCGGGGCACGCGTACGTTCTCGATCTTGCCCCGTGTGATACGTGCCGGGACGTGGGTATGTAGTAGCGATGGGATCAGCCGGGGGAGTGATCGAAGAGCCGATTATTGGGTGGGTGCCGATCGAGTTTGTGTTCTCATGCGTGTGTTACGTACGTACTGTGTACTCGTGTGTATAATAGAGCTGTCTGTGTATATTGTTTGTGTACCTGTTGCTGCCATGCGTTTGCTGGTGCCGCGCTGCAGCGGAGAAGAAAAACAGTATTTTGCTGTGATACGCAGGTTCGGATTCTACAAGAGTCTACAGTAGTCTAGCTAGAGAACAGCACGTCAATAAAGCAGAGAACAGTATTGTCCATGGGCATGATAACAGTATCGCAGGAGGCGACGTGTGCTCGGTTGGTATGGAACGACAGTCGACTGCCGATATGTATGTATGTACGTACGTACATACAGGAGAACAGGACGTAGATGCTGAGCTGGCGGTTGATGTGTACTTTGCTCGAACTGAGGAAGCAGAAGCCAGAAGCATGGCCAAACGCCCAAACCGGCTGGTACGATTATTGTGCTTGTGCCGGACGGGAGCTCGACCGCATGGGCCCAGCATTTCTGTACAGCCCAGTTTAGCGGGATGACTGGGCCATGGCTATCCACGCACTGGCATCATCAGTCAAATTCAGGCTGAAATGTCCGGCTGTCCTGGGTCCTCCCAAGTCCAACAGAACGGCTGGGCTCAAAGTTTTCAATATTTGCCATTATTGATCTTTGGACAACCATTAATCTTATTCAAAAAGGTTTTGTACATATTTTTTATTTGCTTTTATCATATTAGGATTTTAAGCTATTTATATTATTTTTGCATGTGCATAATTTTATTTAATAGCATGGATGAAATAGAAGAATGAAGCTTAGTTTTCTATTTTTTTCTTTGTCTTAGTGCTCCTTTTCTTGTATTTTGTTTTCCTCTTTGTCGAGGATTAGAGTCTAAGAACTCTTTGTAACATTTGACTCCATATATCCACTTGATGGATATATATAGGGGCGGGAGTTTAATTCTTAATTTTAAAAAAAGATGAATAGCCAAACACTGTAATTAAAAGTCAGCGGTGACAATGTTTAGGAATAATGATGGGTGACAACAGAAGATTTACGTCCAGGTGTAGCCCTAGACCTGGGGTGCTATCTGCTTGGGAAATCATGTTTGAAAAGAAGTATAAGATTGAGGTCCCGTCTGGAACGTGGGAATTTCACAGGAATTGTGCAGGAAGTAGTTCCGGACTAAGCAAGCCAAAGGAATGCATCTGGAACACAGGAATCACACCATCCGTTCCATAGGAAAGAGTACAACCTCCATGTAAAACACAGGAATCAGAAAATCCACTCTAACTCAATGGAATGGTTCTTGTAGCTCTCTCCCTCGTCTTCTCCTCTCTCCTGCCATGGCTGCACCGTGGAGGAAAAAATGTCACAAATCGCTAGAGATGACCAATCCGCGGCAACAAAGCAGCTTTCGCCGTACCTCGTAGGAAGATGTCTCCGCCCCATCATCCTCCTCTGTTGCCGCCCGTGGAGAAGGCCTCACCCGACGGAGAAGGCCAGCGTGGAGCTCGGGTCCCCGATGAAGAAGACAGGCGCGGAGCTCGGATCCCCAGTGAAGAAGACCGCGTGGAGCTCCAGCCCCCTAGCGGTAGCGACGCAATGGGCAAGCGGCGGCCAGCGGCGGTGCTAGCCCGTAGGCAAACGCGGCGAGCCGCGGTCTAGCGGATGGGATGGACGGTCGGCCGATGGCAAAAGATTGAATCGATCGATTCTATCCGGTTTTGTCCAGACATACTCCCTCTGTCCCAGAATAAATGTCGTTTTCACTTCCCGGGAAACAACTTTTACTAAATATATAAAAATATATACTATTATTTATGGTACAAAATTAATATCATTAGATAGATATTTGAATCTAGTTTTTAAAATTTATTTCAAGACACAAATTTTGCACGTATTTTCTACAAATCCGGTCAAACTTGTAGCACAAAAACCAACGGCCACACTCATTTGGGAACGGAGGGAGTACTCCATAAGCCAAAGAGATAAGGAGCACTTTAGTCCTTTCATCGGTCTGGAAAATGCAAAATAAGTTAAAATCAATGAAATGGACACAAATAAGGACATACGCTACATAATTTAGTTGTAATTGTAGATTTATTTATCTTTTATTTAGGAACTTGTAAAGAGGGGAAATAGAGATCCATTACTTTGTTTTTTCATTCTTTGCTTTTCATAATATGATTCCTGTATTTCAAATCCTACATTCCAAATAGTCATCTCCATCTCATTCTTCTGTTTTGCCATAAATGCTACATGTCATTTTGTGTTTCCTTTCATTCTGCGTTTTCTATTCCTTCATCCCAAACAGGCCTTGAGCTTGTTAGTGGATCGAGAACTTTGGGTTGCACATAGTGTTACTGCATTAGGTGTAAAAATTAAATCTTTATGCTAGCTTTATCATGGCTGCTACATTAGGATGGTGACTTCTAAGTACTCATGTAACTTTCGGTTGTATATATCCATTTTGATGTAGAAGCGGATTTCATCCTTTATCTAAAAGATAGTGACTTAAGTCTTTGACAATGATCAATTTTGCCGCTCTCTATTGCTATGACTGAGACCCACTCGTGGTCCAAACTTCACAAATTTCGTCCAGCGATGTAAGTACATACCTGTTGGGGAGCTCCTTATTAGACACCAATATCCTAATGTTATTCTATCGCGTGTGTTGGGGAATTGGATTAAATCCATCACCCTCGGAACTTTGGAGGAAACACGGAATTCAGGAAGTTCGTGATGTCGTGAAAAGAACTCGGCAACACAGCTGTGACTTCGTGATTCACGAAAATTCCTTTGTGAATTGTATGAGAAGCTCACCTAGAGTGAGAATCAAATGCTTTCTAGCCTACTAACGATCTTGGGGGAAAATATTCATCATGTAACATGTGTTCTTGAGGTTTTGTGAGTCTTTTCGGGAATGGCTACTTGAGAAGAAACAATTCTGGAAACTCGTCTTGAGGGCATGGTTCTCTGCAATCTTTAAAGAAGAGGGACGACTATAAGCAAACTAAGTCAATGGCGTGACACATTTGTGATTAAGGTGTGAACAGATGACAAACTTGTAATTTCGAAGGTAGTCACGATGGTGTGATCACTTGTGACATTTTTGTGGAGTATTCTCTAGATCCTAATGTCGAATGTAAAAGTCCTCCGTCTCCCTATAAAGGGGATAAAGGAACACAACTTTTGAGTAGAGAAAGGCTTTCAAGATTCTCATACTTCCTATTGTTCTTAAGTTTACTTTCTTCTTGTTCGGGGTTCCTATCCGTTTCGGACTCCCAACAGGTGGTAAAACGTCAATAGGTTTGATTAATTTTATGGTATTTATTAGTTCCTTAATTGCAAATATGAGAAATAGGATTTTAAATCTATAATTTAGTAAATATCTTCACCCACTGTTTTGAGAATCACAAATAGCATTGCCTGCATGTTTCCACACATCTCAATTAGTCCCATTTTGTTGCAACAAACACTTTAACATCTGGCATTGCATTAAGTATCTATTTGTTAAAAAGCTGTAAATATGCAAGAATTCTGTAAATCCACAAACAATATAAATTGCTGTCATGTTCTAATTCTAGCCTAGCTTAATTATTAAGCAAGATGAGAAATACTCTCTATGTCCCATAAGAGTGTTGACGGGACCCAATATTATGGGTACCTAAAGATAGTGATTACAAGCGACTACACTTGAGCCACGATGGCCCCCGGCGTATTTTAGTGGCTTCCGAATTATTTTCGTGAAAACGCCACAAACCAAGTGGTATTCCGGGGTTATTTGAGAGAAAGCGGCCATAAAGACAAGTCATGGCACCACGTGACTTCGGTCATGCGACTTCGACTAGTTGTGTGTCCTCCCGTAGTTTGGATTTCCTCATTGCCATGCAAGTGCCAAGTGTCGAAGCACTCAATGCCCGTGTTACTTGCTGAAAGGCATGGCAACAGGACCTGACACAAGCAACCATGCAGCCAACAGTGACATTGGGACCCACCGCATGGGAAAAGGCTTCCCCCGTACACCTGTTAAACATGCACACTCTCCCTCTCTCTTTCTCTCTCGGCTTGTCCCATCGTATTAATGTAACCTGCTCCCCTTGTCTGATAAAAGGGAGAGCAGGGGTCCTCTCGTGGAGGACTCTGCCCTTTACTTTTTACTTCTTCCTTCTCCTCCCAGGAGGAGCTCTCTTTCTTCTTCTACCTCCATCCATCTCTCAAAAACTCTCAAAACTAGAGACTTGGGATTGAGCTCCTCTCGCCCATTTGTACCCCTACTACAAATCAGTAGAAATAACACAGCTAATCCGGACGTAGGTGTTACTCTCCCGAGGCCCAACCAAGATAAATCGCCCTATTTGCGCAACCGTCCGAGACCCGGCACGCAATCCGATACAAATTTACTGTCGGCGGTAGAGAACCCCGACAATTATCCTTTTGGGTTTATCCTAAGTCAAACCATCTTAAGTTTGACTATGTTGATATAAAAATATGTCAATACTTTTGATGCCTAACAACTTTCATTAAATTCATTATGAAATGTATTTCGTAACATATTTATTTAATGTTATAAATATTGATAATCTTCGTTATAAATTTAGTCAAAATTCAAATGGTTTGACTAGAAAGACACTAAAGTGGACACTCGGATGGAGGGAGTAAGTTTGTGGAAAATATCTCCCCACATTCAGTGTGTCTGTGTTCCTGTCTCCCTTCAATTGAATACGACGAACTATAGACCGATCGCAAGAGCTCCCATCCATCCTTTTGGACGCACCCCTGCCAAAAAAAAAAACACTATCACTAGTACAATTTATTGTGTGCTAGCCCATAAGCGTGCACAGAGTGTGCCCGGCACTCCACACTCCACAAGCTATAAGAGATTAAGAGCTTCATTTTCATTTTTATTGTTTAAAATAGTAGTATATTCAAAACTACTACCTCCGTTCACGATTAAGTGACGTTCCCGACCAGATATTTGTACTGGAAGTAGGCAAAAACTTTTGTGCGCACTTGATCCAAGTGTCTATTTATGGATAATCCAAGCGACAATTATCCACGGAGTCATGTAGATTTGTGCGCACTTGAGATGGGTACCACAGTCCACAGGTAACGAGTTAGGGGATGGAACCAAAACATCCGAATTGTGTAATAGATTGATTTTTTTAGATCACAATAAAATAAATTTGGTGCTAATTTTTTATGCATTATAACCAGCTAATTACTGGAAAAAATAAAAAAAATTAGCTACAATTTTTTTATGGATTATTTGCTTTCGATAGAGAAAAAGGTGAAAAAACATCCGTATCCGAATACGAATCTGAATCCGAATTTCTTTTCATCATTTGATCAAAATATAGCACATATTTGGGGTTTATTTTGTATGAATCTTAACAAACACAACGAAACGAGAATATAAATTTTAGAATCTGAAAATATTATCGCCAATTTAAATGGTAAAATAAAAAAGCAATTAAAAACGCCATCCGAATTGATCCTAGGTTCCATCCTATTAGTAGTTGTCCTGTCGCGTATCGTGAGTGCACGGGCGACCCACTTGGCGCTTGCCAGGCAGGGCCCCCCCACGGTGTGGGTGGGCCCGGGAAAATCCGGTCTGCTCTTTCGGGCCTGCGACGCCTCGGCCATCCGTCGCATTCGCGCCCCTTTTCCCGGGTGGCCACGTGTGACCCCGGCCCCGCCTGTCAGGCGCAGGGCACGGCGAGTACAGATGCGCGGGTAAGCTATGGCGGGCGGTGACAAAAAGAGCGGGCGCCGATTGGTTGCAGTCCAGCGTCAGCGCGGGTCCTGAGGCTGACGGGAGGACCGGTGTCGTATGAGAGCAGGACACCTGGCGGCGGGCTGCATAGTGCATTTATTGTTCCCCGTTTCACTGCTGCGCGGCCTGCGCCCCCCGCATCAGATTCCTCTTGGTGGCACGCCGGAAATTGCTAGGCTCACCCCAAGCACTGCCCGGCGTCATAGATTAACTGCCTTAATTTTTTTTTTCAAATGAGAGAAAAGATATATTTTTGACCAAAGTCAGCAGGATGACTATCTATGTTTTAAGAAAAAAAGTCAATTTTACTCCCTTCATCTATTTATTTTGTCCACTTAACGTGCAATAAAAATTTAGGAGTATTTTAACTCCCTCGGACTACTTCATATTTTGTCCAATCTACTCATAATTATATTTCTCTCTTTTTTTTTGTTTCTCTGCGTACAAGTTTTGAGTTCAAATTTTACCACGTGACTTATAAGATGATGCTCTACATTAAAAATCACTACTACTTTTACAGTTTTGTATATCAAAGATCAATTTCATATTAATTGGTCCTCATATACGAAAATAACCATGAAAAATTCTTAGTATAATTTTTTTAAGATAAGGCGTCATGTTTTGCATCTAGATCTGAGCATTTTGCAGGCCGGGCCTAAAGCTCGACCCTTTCGAACCAAAAAAATCCCGTCCACACGGCCATGGCCATACCATGGGCGGTTTGCAGGCCTCTTTTTTTCGAGCTAGGCTCAGCCAAGGTCCAAGTCGGGCCCACCCTTCCCGCTCTTTTTCATTGGGAACTTCTTGTCGGGCTCGGGGCAAGGACAACTTTTCGAGATTTCCTGTGTCCAAGCCCATGCCATTAAACATCATGGGCAGGCCAAAACCTGCCGGGCTCAAGGCGGACTAGGTTGGAAATGCTCAAGTATATTTAAACTCAAATTTAACTCGCACGCGGAGAAATAAAAAAGAGAAATTTAATTAGGGGTTGATTAGGGAAGTAAAAGTGAGCCTAAATTTTGTTCAGGATTTAAGCAGCCAAAGTGGATAGGTGAAGTGAGTAAAATTGACTTTTTCCCTTTTTTATAGTTTAATTGGCTCTCATAGGGTATCGAACACATGATCAAGTGCATTCAAGTTTTTTGTTACACTCAATCTTTATCAGCATTTGAGTTGCAGTAGAGTTGTGTGTTTCTAAAAACTCAGGTGTTGAACTCTCTCAAAGTTCATAAATTTTGCAACATTTCATCGATCCAATTCACAATTTCTAGTTATTAGATACATTCACAATCTATTGTTTGCATATATCAACATGGTGAAGTGGGCATGAATACATGAACCATGTGGTTCTAGATGCAAAGGGTCAAAGTTTATATTGGAAACCATGAAGGTAGGAAATTGTAGCAAGCAAAGAGCTTAGAAGTTGCTACGCGGTTTCTTGCTTCTCAATGTAGTTTTTCTTATACATTTTATTTTTTTATATTCCATTTAGTTAGCTTCTCTAGATGGTAGGGTTTATTAAAGATATGTATCCTTGGTGTCACATTGTCATGACATCCTATTGATAATAGCGATTGAAAGTTTTATATACTTCATCTAAAAATAAGGGCATTTATATACACAATTACCCCATTTTCCAATTAGATGTTGTAACGTTCGTTAAGAAAAAATTGAATGTTGTAACGCGTTGGATACGCATAAAGATCAGCATTATATTACTCTTTCCCTAACAACTAGTGCATTTTCTCACTGGCGACACAAAAAAATCAGTGCATTACTACTAAAAATATCAGAGTAGTTCTGACTACCTATTAATCTCTACCTAATATTAAAGCAAGGACTGCTTTTGCCACAATTTTCGTCCATCATTGCAGAACCAGAAAAAACCCCACATGAACCGGCGCATAGAGTCATGCCAAACCGAGGAAAAAATCAAGAAAAAACACGTGAACCACTGAACCAGCAAACTGAGCCCCATCCCACCCCGGCACTAGCATGAAAACTCGAGCACCCCAGCCACCACGCCCACGAGCCCCCGCGCGGTAAGCCGAAAAACTAGGCACCCGTGACAGCCAACCGGCCATCTCAATTTAAAAAATACCAATACAAAATTAAGGTGGCCAAAGTGGAATTCAATCCCCGACTCCACCGACCACTTAACTTGTGGCATATGCATGCATTTGATTTTAGTTAACTAAATATTGAAAATTATCTATCAAACCACTAAAATATGAACGTTCCTTTATTAGTTTCGTATAAAAATCTTTACTAAAAAATAATGTGCATGCATCGACACATGATGTTAACTTGTTTGGTAGATGTTTAATCATTCGGCTTTAAATGAATAGAACATGTTTGGAGAATCTAACATAATGAAATAGAAAGTGAAACAAGAAGGTATGTTATCGTGGACTGACCACGTGCTACTCACTTGCATTAAGAAATAGATTCATGTATGTAGATTTTTTGAATGAGATGAGCCGTCAACCTTGGGTCTACAAAGTTAAAGAATTATAATTTGGAACGGATGGAGTAGTATGCATCAATTCAAATAAGAAAGTGTGACGTTGTATGGCGCAATATCATTGTACCTATTTGTCATCTTAGCAAATATTTTTATATTTTCTAAGAAGGATAGAATTGAATTCTTGTTCGAGTATAAGGATATATGCATAAATCCACTATATTTAATAAACATATATATAGTGGTAGATAAATAGAAAAAACATGAGTTTTAAAAAGAAAATTAGCATTTAACCGTAGCAACGCACAGGCATTTTGCTAGTAAGGAAAACTTGAGATGATTTTTGTTCTATGCAAATTCATGAACACTCAATTGTTATGTGAAAGCACTCTGAACAAAACCTGGGTGCCGTTAGCCAATCATCTCTATCTCCTCTGCAGTGCCAGTCCCCCACCCCACTTGGTGGGTACCAATTCCATTCCCAGTGCCGGTCACTACTTAGAGCAACTCCAAGAGTCTCTTTAAAAATCACTAGTTAAAATCCTGATTTAGCTACTATGTAAAACGAAATAACTGGCAAAAAGTTGTTGACATCCAACAGCCTCTCTAAACTGAACTCTCTATATACTCCACCGCCTGTGGGTCCCGCCTGTCATACTCATGAAAACAGGATAGCTAGTCACTAGCCACTAGCCAAAGATAGCTAGCGGGGCAACGAATTTAGCTACTTGGGTAGATAGTTAGTCTGTTGGAAGAGTGTATTTGAGATTTTTTTTCAAAATTTAGCTAGCCAAATCATTTTAGGTAGTCCCTTGGAATTGCTCGTAGCTCTCAAACCAGATCGAGGCACCGTTTCTAATTAAACAACCGTTAGTACCACGATAGGTACTAATTCTTCCGTTGCTGCTGTCCTTTCATGGCACACACCATTACCACTCCACCAAACACACCCCCTGATGTGCACCTGCACCACGAGATAGAGCTCTCAGCTCTGGTCTCCTCCCCATTAGCTAGGCAATAGCGCCCCTGAGTTCAGCTCTGTTCTCTGATCCGCAGATCGGCCGGCCATGGACCGGATTCCGAGGAAGCAGTACGGTTGTTCCAGGAGCAATGCTCGCCACGGCGCATCGGCCAGCACCAGCTCGGGCAAGCGCAAGGGGAAGGCTGCTGCCGGCGGCGGCGGGAAGAAGCCGCCGATCAAGGTGGTGTACATCTGCGTGACGACCAGCGCGGGCTTCCGCGCGCTGGTGCAGGAGCTCACCGGCCGCCACGCCGACCCGTACAACAAGTACAGCGGCGGCGCCGCAGTCGACGTCGACGGCGCCGACGACAGCAGCGGGGCAGCCTGGTGGGCTCCAGTCGGGCGCCCAGCCCGTCAGCACCCCGTCGTCGGACGCCGCCTCAGCCGGCGCGGCCCACGCCTCGAAAGCCGCCGGCGGCTTATAATTACGATGACGACGAGGACAGCTTCGCGCCGCAGCTGATCGACAACAGCTACTCCGTTCTCGCCGCCGACGTTCCTCTACGGCCCGCACGGCGACGGTGGGCTGTGATGATCCCAATCGTGCGGTAGGGGTACATGATGTATTGATGTGTGTGTATTGCATCTCGCCTGAGGATATATGGACGAACCGTATGTGCGTATCGTATGTGCAGCATGTGCAGGCTCGATCGGACCGAAATTTTGATTCTCTGCACGCTGCTATATACTGTAGCTCCCAATATGCAATCTCTGTCACACTGCCATTGGCAACTAGAAAATTAGTGTGGCACACTGTATGTTGTGGGAGCCACATAATCCGATTTGATTGGGAGCTAATTGGTGGTTTTCAGGCCCTGTTTAGTTGGTTAAATTTAGCCCAAAATTTGCTAAATTTTCAACTCTATCTCCAACACATCACATTAAATACACCAAAAGACATATGTTTGGAGCAGTAAATGTAGGTAAAAATTAACTAATCACACAGTGCTGTACATCACGAGACGAATCTTTTGAGCCTAGTTAGTCCATGATTGAACAATATTTACCATAAAACAAACGAAAGTCTAAGTGAGTTCAAATAGTTACTTTTGCTACTTTTCCTCCAACTAAACAGACCCTCAGTCTGCAATGATGAAATGGTAACGGGGTTAGTTGGTCAGGTATTTGAGTTAACATTTCGATCGCTTTCTTGCTTACTGTGTATTGGTTCTTCTTGCATCCGAGACCAACTTATCATTAGTTAAGTGTTTGAATGAACCGGGGATCAGATTCCTTTGTCTCTCATTAGTTTGTTTCCGAAAATACTGGCTTCTCATTATATTGATCCGTAGTTGCTTGACATGCGCCAATCCATTTGGTATGTTAAATATACAGAGGAATGATTTGAAAGATTGCTGACTTTTGATGCAAAGCTTAATTAGTTTAAATCTGTTCTGCTCTGTATATGAGGCTATGGTTGCAAGGCTATAGCTAGCCCTACTTTTAGAGGTAGGTGTTCTCAAAGGAAAATATCCAGCATGCTTTGATCATGAGCATATATGTGCCTGTGCATTATAGTTGCTAGGTACAGTGGCAGTCTAGCTAAGTCACTGAAAACTGAAGCAAATATTAATGGACATAGTATTGCCATTGCTGCTTGGCTTGATCCTTCAAATAAAAAGAGAGACCTTGTTGACGCTTTTTCTGGTCAACACACACGAACGCTGGATCGCGCGAACGCCGAAACGCCGAACTCCCGCCCGGGACCGGTCCCGACCGGTCAGGGCACCGGTCGGGCACCGGCCGACGTCTGCAGAGGCGCGGTGAAAATCTAAGATCGCCGCCGAGGGACCCCGTGGAGGTGGCGCCTAGGGTTGCTACGAGGTCGGCAAGGGCACTCGAACATCCACGATCGTCGTCGAGACAAACAAGGAAAGCACGAGGTTGGAAAAGCTTAGGGTTTGAGAGATAAAAGTTGTAGAAAGTAATATACGATTGGGTTCCTCCACCTCAAACGCCGTGGCCCTTTATATTTATAGGGTGGGAGGTCTTGCAAGGAATCCTTTTACAACTCGAAATTCGCAAGGATTCCTCAATTCTACTCGGACTCGGGGTCCACCGTCGAGACGGCCCCCACCGTCAGACCGGTGTGGTGCTGCCGGATCGGCTCTGACCCACCGATCGACCGTTGAGGACACCGGTCCACGGCGGCCACCGATCGGCCTTGTGCCAATTTTGGTGCGAACATATGCCCCCTATTTTTAGTAAAGCTCATTGTCTAAAAATAATTCTAAGGTCGATGTGACACTTCACCGGCCATTTTGGTCTAAGGCGATTTTGCTTTAAATCGGCCATATCCTATCAAGCATCTTGCCGGAGACACTTGGATGAAATTTCTTCAAGTACCTCCGTTGAGAGCCTTTGGAAGTCCCCCTTGCAAAGTCTCCATCATGTAAGAATTCCTAACAAATCTTGACAACCTTGTATGGACCTTCCCAACTTGGAGACCGCTTTTAACTTGTTACTCTTAGATCCAATAGGTAAAATTGTCTTCCAAACCAAGTCACCCACCGAAAAGATTTGGCTTTTACCTTCTTGTTGTATGCTCTAGCAACTCTCCTTTTGTCCTTTTCAATTTCCTCCAAAGCTTCCATACGCTTGTCGGTCACTTCATCAATATTGTCCATCATCAAAGCATAATATGACTCAACATCAAGATTATTTTGCTTTGCAAGTCTATATGCGCCTAGATTCACCTCAACGGGCAAAACGGCCTCTTGACCATATACAAGCTCAAAGGAGTAACCTTAGTAGCACCATGTCTAGAATACGATGAGCCCATAAAGCTTCAGATAATACCTCATGCCATCTTCTAGGATTGTCCTCTATCTTCTTCTTTATGAGTTTCACTAACGTCTTGTTGCTAGACTCGGCTTGACCATTGGCTTGAGCATAATATGGAGATGAATTGAGCAATTTAATACCATAGGAATCAACAAATTCACGCACCTCTTTGGATATGAATGAAGCCCCTTGATCCGTAGTCAAAGTTTGTGGAATGCCAAACCTATGTATGATATGCCCGAATAAACTCAATCACCGCTCTATGTGTCATATTCTTCAAAGGAATAGCTTCAGTCCACTTGGTGAAGTAATGAGTACCACGATCACAAAACAATACCCCTTTGACGACGCAGGATGAATCTTACCAATAAAATCCAGACCCCACCCTCTGAAAGGCCAAGGCTTGATGATCGGATGCATCAACGCAGAGCACCAATGAACATCTCCATGTTTTTGACACTCTTCACAACCTTTGTAGTATCTAAAACAATCAGCTATCATGGTAGGCCAATAAAAGCAAGCTCGCCTGAGGAGCCACTTCATCTTGGGAGCCGATTGATGAGTACCACAAATACCTTCATGAACCTCTGCCATAGCCAACCTAGCTTGATCAGGACCCAAACACTTTAAGAGCAAATCATCCGCAGTCCGACGATACAACTCACCATCATCAAGAACAAACTTAAGAGCCCATCGTCGGACTTTTCTATCAACTGAACTGCTAGGATTATGCAAATAATCAACTAGAGTCTTTCTCCAATCCTCCATCTCATCTTTGTCACGAAAAACCGAGGAGGAATTTTACCAGGGGACCGGTCAGACCGGTCATGGGCATCGGTCAGACCGGTGCCATTAGCCGACCCAGAACCATGGGACCGGTCGGTGACATCGGTCAGACCGGTGTCACCGGTTAGACCGGGTACGTGTCGGCCGACGGTGCTTCCAGGCAAAACACTTTCTACTGTAAGCAGCGGTTTGTGTTCTTGAAAATTTCTTTTTCGAACATTATAACCAGATGCTTGTTGGGCCAGAGCATTAGCTCTAGGATTTTCCTCCCGTGGCACATGATAGATAACAAATTCATCCATACAAGATATGATGTCTAAACATTTATCAAGATAAGCATTTAAAAACCATTTAAACATTGACATACCTTGGATACTTGCTGCACCACCAATAAAGAATCTCCATATGCTTCCACATGTTTTACTCCCATGTCATGCAAAATCTCAATCCAAATAGAAGAGCCTCATATTCGGTTTGGTTGTTAGTACAATCATGATCCAATCGGTTAAGAGCTTCAAAACAGCCCCACTTGGTGAAATAATGACAATTCCAACACCACAACCATCTTTGCAAACCGATCCATCAAAATGCAACTTCCATGGAGTAAAAGTAGCATAACCGACATTCAAATCAAGTTGCTTATCTACTCTATGTCCAACAATAAAGTCGGCAACAATTTGACCTTTCATTGAACTTAATGGCTCACAATGCAAATCATACTCAACTAAAGCATAAGCCCATTTGCCGACTCTACCACTTAAAATTGGTTTATGCAACATGTATTTGATTATGTCGGTTTGACATGCTACTATGCAAGTACTAGGTAATAAATAATGCCTCAACTTGGTACAAGTATGATATAGTGATAAACACAACTTTTCAATAAAAGTGTACCTTGTTTCGGCGTCCAATAATCTTCTACTCTCATATGCAACAATGTACTCCTTGCCTTCGGTCTCTTGAGTCAAAACACCTCCAATGACATCCTTCTCAGCTGCTACATATAACTTGAAAGGAATACCACTCTTGGGTGCTTGAAGAACGGTGGCGAAGTCAAATAGCTCTTAATCTCATCAAATGCCTCTTGTTGCTTTGCCCCCAAGTGAAGTAACATCATTTTTCAATCAAGTAAAGGAGTAAAAGCATTCACCTTCCCAGACAAGTTACAAATGAACCTCCTCAAGTAATTTACCTTGCCCAAGAACTTTTGCAAATCCTTTTTACAAGTAGGCGCTTTAACATTCCGAATTGCCTCAATCTTTTTAGGATCTATCTCTATGCCTTTTTCATGCACAATGAAGCCCAAAACTTCCCAGATACACCAAAAGCACATTTGAGTGGGTTCATCTTTAATTTATACCGCATTTTTTCAAATGCAAGTCTTAAATCGACTAAATGAGAATCATCTCCACCGATTTGACAACAATATCATCGATATAAACCTCTACTATGATGCCAAGCAAATCATGAAAGATTAAATTCATAGCTCTTTGATAAGTAGCACCCGCAATTTTCAATCCAAAAGTCATAACAACCCACTCAAATAAGCCAACAAAACCCGAACATATGAAAGCCGTTTTGGATATATCCTCTTGACCATAAAGATTTGATTGTAACCGGATTACCATCAAGGAAGCTAAGAATTCTATGTCCGGATGCAGCATTAACAAGAAAATCGGCTATAGGTATAGGATATTCATCTTTAGGAGTAGCTCTATTAAGATCTCTAAAATCAATGCAAACACAAAGCTTTTTGTTCCTTTTTCTCAACAGCACAATATTAGAGATCCAATCAGCATAACGACAAGGCCTAATAAACTTTGCATCAAGTAACCGATTGACTTCCTCTTTCACTCGGTCATAAATATCAGGATTAAAGTTTCTACGAGGTTGTTTATAAGGCCTAAAACCAGGTTTAATAGGTAAACGATGCTCAACTAAATCACGACTTAAACCAGGCATTTCATTATAATTCCATGCAAAGCAATCAACATACTCCTTTAACAACTTTATTAACTCGGATTTAAACAACGGATCAAGATTCTTGTTTACAAATGTCGGCCTAGGTATAGTGCCATCACCAATATCAACCTCCTCTAAAGGATCACCGAACGTAAACCCTTGTCCTAACTTGCTCAAATCATCAAAGTCTTGATGGCCTCACACATATCGTTCTTACGATAGTGCTCTCGCCTTTGTTGCAACCACTCCAGATTTGCATCCATCAAATCGACAGAGAAGTTCTAGCCTGATCAACGATCGGCTTCATGACAACAAGAGCAAAAGCCATCTTTGGTAGAATCAATAAGCCTCAAATTAGATAAATCTAAACCGGTTAAGCACTTAAGATTCTCATGATTATCCATAGTAGGACTATCACCGCAACACAAGCCGATGTATCACCATGAACAATCTCTACCTCGTCGCCTACCCATTGGATTAAGAATTGATGCAAAGTAGAAGGCACACACTGATTTGCATGAATCCAATCACGACCAAGGATGAGACTGAAGTTACCTTGTGTCTCAGCGACGAAGAATGCCGTAGCCAATGTCCTTGCTCCCAACGGTGAGCTCCATAGAGATGACGCTTTAGCTCCCATCGGCTCGCCTCCTCCCACACCGCTGACGGTCATGTTGGTCTTGATCAGCTCATCATCCGAACCTCCCAGCTTCTTGAACAAAGAATACGGCATCAAGTTGACGATCGCTCCTCCGTCCACCAGCATGCGAGAGATAGGCTTCCCATTGATGTGTCCCTTCATGTACAAAGCCTTCGATGATTTTCGTAGCTTTAGGCTTCGGAAAATAGCTTCCTTTGGCCCAAAGTCGAGATGCGCGACGCCTCCTCCGAGAGCACATAACCATCCATAGACATATGGATCACGTTGATGTCCAAATTCATGCGCCGCGAAGAATCGAGTCAACAAGCTCCTCATCCTTCTTCGTGTGATCCGATGCGGACTTGTCATCACAAACCATGGGAACCGAAGAAGAGAAACCGGGCGGCGGGTCATCGGGTCGACTGCCGACCTCCACCGTCTGACCGGTGTGACCGGTCGACCGATCCTCCACCGGCCCGACCGGTCGATTGGGAGCTGGTCTTGACTCTCCACTCTTTCCCGAGGTACCATGGGCCTGTCTTGGTTGAAAGCTTCTCCCTTTGCTTCTCTAGCTCCTTCTCTCTCTTCTCTTGAAACCTCAGGCGTTGAAGCTTCCTCCTGTGTGCGAGTCAATCCGGAGGACACCACCTTGGCAAGAAGTATTTGGAGTTGGAACCACTCCCACCGGCCTCATGGTCATTAGCAGCAGTTGATGTCACAACCTTATTGTTTGGAACAATCGGTCTTTTGCCACCTTCTCCAATAGGAACATCCATTGATCCAATCAATAATATCTTGGTTTGTAGTCCTCTCGATCAATTCCATCTTCTCGCACCTCCTCCCTTTGCTTCGGCTTGTAAACTTGCTTCACGGAGGTGATACGGCTTTGCACCGGTCCGACGGTGATAGCGACCGGCTCGACCGGTCAACCGTGACCCACCGAGCAAGGCGAGCCAATCGGTCTTGGATAGGCTCGAGATTCTGTCAAAGTTGGATTTGTCCACCCCATCCAGGATGAAAAGCTTGTTGGTATGGCACCCACATCACTCCATTATCATCATATACCGGGCGTGGTGCATTTGAACTTGACGCCCATGGTGGAGTAAAGCGTTGCCCTTCTGCGATGATTCACCCTTGAGTCTTGTAGCAGCCCTTGGAGGTGAAGATGACCCTCCTTGGTGTGTAGGTGACCTCATCCTTTTTAATGGCCGATCACTTGTAACGGCCTTTTGCTTGGAATACTTGTCAAATAGCATGTCGAAAGTGACCTTTGGCTTAGGACCACCCCGATTTTTGCTAGTTTCCAATTTCCAATCTGGCTTGATCATCTTTCGACCGGTCACCTCCACCGGTCAGTCTGGCGACAGGCTGGCAGCTCGACGGCCGTGCTGATCGGGTGTGGACGACCCTTGCCCCCATGTCCGGAGGCACTCACTTGTAACCTTGAAGGTCTCTTTGCCATCGAGTCTTCTCATACTCAACTGCGAACTAGCTCTTTTCCTCTCAAATCGGGCTTAGCCTCCCGATTACCACGTTCTTGCCTTTAGTTGCTTGACAGATGTGGCCGAACCAGTACCTTAGGCTGCTGTAAATCCATGGTGTTGATTGGAAAAGGAGCTTTGTCCACTTGCATCTCATGAAAAGTCAAACGACCTTCATTTATGGCCGATTGAACCTGTCGACGAAACACATTGCAATCATTAATAGCATGAGAAAATGAATTATGAAATTTACAATATGCACGTCTTTTCAACTCTTCAAGTGGAGGAATAGTATGAGTTAACTTGATATTTCATTTAAGCAATTCATCAAATATGCGATCACATTTGGAAACATCAAAAGTAAATTTAATTTCTTCTTGCCGACCTTTACTAGCCGGCTTAAGAGATGAACAAGAATAAGATTTTTCTTTAGAGGGCCAAACAAATTCAGCAGCATAAATTTCTTTATCACTATCGTCCGAACTATCAGAATCATAATCAATAACATGAACATTAGAACGACGTGATTTAAAATTATCTTTCTTTATTCATTCGGTTTTCAACAACTAAAGCTCTAATTTGAACTTGTGCAACCGAAAGAAAGTCAGTGCCCTCTATCTTATCTCTAATAGATGATCTTAAACCTTTCAGACAAATGTCTGCAAGGTCCATATCAGTGATTGACAAATTAAAGCACTAGGTTTTAGTTTCTTTAAACCTTTTAATGTAGGCAGAGCAGCCTCATCTCTTCCTTGCCTAACCGATGTTAAGTCTATCAATTTTAATTGTATGCTCCCACTATAAAAGTGATCATGAAACTTACGTTCTAACATATCCCAAGATATAATAGGCAGGGAGCAAGCGAGAAAACCAAGCAAAAGCGGTGCGGTCAAAAGATAAAGAAAATAAGCGTACTTTTAAAGCATTATAGACACCACTTCACCTAGTTGTGCGGTGTATTGACTAATATGTTCCCATGTGGTTCGGTCATCATCACCACTAAATTTAATCAAGTCAGGGCATACGCCAACCACGTGGAGAGGAAATCTATCAAACTCGGGATCATATGGTTTTGATACAAATTAGTGTTACCAATATCAACACCAAGTTTGGTTTTTACCACATTAGCCAAATCTTCCTTAAATCTATTAAATTCCGCCCAATTAGGATTATTTGGCATTGTGGTTGAGGATTCTCAAATTCATCTTATTTAAATAGGGAGCTATCTTAGCTTGAGCTAGCTGTAACTTTCAAACACATCGTCCAATAATGTTTTGGAGGCCGATGCATTTATTGTCGTACTATAATGAGGTCCAACATTACTGATTGTATTAGAAAAGTAGGGACCATTTGATTTGGCACAGTGAAATTGGCAAAGGTGATCGGGCACCAACTCCATAGCACTGTCCCACGGTACCGCATTTCGACTGCGGCCATGTTTGCTGCGCGGTTGAAACCGAGGGTACGACTGATCTTGGATTTGGTGTCAAACCATATGCAAAATTACCATTATTTGAGCAAAGGTGCTAAGCTAGGATGAGACCCGAGGATTAGCTTTAGGAGTACTACTATTAGTTTCATTATTATTAAAACCTAAAGCCCTATCCTTTTCAAGATCCTCTAATCGCTTCTAGCGAGCAATGTAAGAAGCAAGCAATTCATCACTTTCCTAGATTTCATAGGAGAAGTTTAAGGGGTTTCTTACTTACGGTGGGAATTATCTCAATATTCGTCGTTGCTTTGATCGCACTCGAAGTCTTTTAATCTTGCCACCTTGCGGATCGATCCTTCTTGACGCCTTGACTAGAATTGTACTTGCATGTACTCTGTAGCGCCTTGAACCTGCCGCTCCTCGGAGAGATCTTCCAGACGCGGTGGCGATGTTGTTCATGTCGAGCTCACACCGAGACATCGATTAGGGTTAGATTGAACGGTTTAGCAACTGATCTTTCTTTCCCCGGATTCGCCAAAAGTGTGTTGACGCTTTTCGGTCAACACACACGAGCGCTGATCGCGCGGGCGCCGAACGTGAACTCGCCGAGCTCTGCCGCCGACCGGCTCGGCCGGTCAGGGCACCGGCTGACCGTATGCGGAGAGGCGCGGTGAAAATCTAAGATCGCCGCCTCGGGAGGGACCCCGTCAGGTGGCGCGCTAGGTTGCTCCGAGGTCGGCAAGGCCACTCAACGTCACGATCGTCGTCGAGACAAACAAGGAAAGCACGAGGTTGGAAAAGTTAGGGTTTGAGAGATAAAAGTTGTAGAAAGTAATATCGATTGGGTTCCTCCACCTCAAACGGCCGTGGTGGCCCTTTATATTTATAGGGTGGGAGGTCTTGCCCTGCAAGGAATCCTTTACAACTCGAAATCGTAAGGATTCCTCAATTCTACTCGGACTCGGGGTCCACCGGAGACCGGTCAGCCCAAGTCGCCACTGTGTGACCGCTTGATCGGCTACAGGGCCCACCGGTCGACTGTTGAGGGACACCCGACGGCCGGTGACGCCATCGGCCTTGTGCCAATTTTGGGTGAGACCTTTTGCATTTCATGTGGGTATGATATTGTTGCTCGATCACCGGAAGAATCATATGCATGCACTGATGGAACTAGTTGCAATCTGTTTGCATTTTAATTATTTATGTATAGATAATTAATGACTGCAAAAAAATCGGTTTGAATCAATATAATTACACACAGTTGCGTGCAAACTATTACACCCAAGAAATTTCAGGAAAACTATATATCCACCCAAGAAATTTCAGGAAAACTATATCCACCGCGCGCGAAACTCATAAGGTGCGGCTGATTTATTCAAATGCAAACTATATTCTAATTGTTTGGGTGAAAAACACGAACACATATGAAAAATTAATGATCAGCCCTTAACCGTTATGTTTAAAATTTATTTCGATGATGACCCGGCTCCAACCCTTTTTGTTAACTCCTCATTCCTTTCTTCAATGTTCCAAACAGACATGTGACGACATAAAATTATAGCTAGTGCAGTTTCGATAATTTTGCAATAATGCAACTATATATATGGTTTCGGATTGATTTGTACACGCTTCATTTCAGTTAGTGGTCACTGTATAAATCCAAATTGTTGAACAGCCTCTAGCGTAAAATAAATGTCATCTCAAGGCACTCATAAAGATCGGCTTCTCTCATCGTCCTAATTTATTACTCTGATCCTCATTCAGTTGCAAAGCTTCTTATTATAGCTTCCTGCTCATGTGAGCTACTCCAAGAATCATTTTGTTGGAAATTTTATCGCGTTGTTGTTATGGTGGCCGATACTCAATAGTAAGACCCCCAGCGTCACCAAATTATATGGCACTCCACCGTTCAAAGAATGCAAATCTGCCTCAGGAAGTCAACAAATTTTAAATTAGACCAAATTTATATAATAAAATAATACTAATATTAATGATACAAAATAAATACCAAGCCATGCAATATTTTCATACAAAATCTATTTGGAGACATGAATGTTAGTATTTTTAAAATAAATTAGGTCAAATTTGAGTGTTTGACTGTCAGTGGAAGCTGAGAGTTGCATTTTTGTTTAAATCTGAGGTGGTATAGTAGATGGAAAATCATGGGTCACTTTAGAAAATCAGGATTCAGGAGCGGCTATAGGCGGCACACGGTACCAATAATAGTGACCAGAAAGAAGTTGGTAGCACGTGCAGCTCTCTTATATAATCGGCGGTCACGCTCACGCTGGTTTCTTTCATCGTCCACGCTCTCCGGCCGGCTCCTTGCGTTCGTTCGTCGGCTGACGGCATGGAGCGACCCGATCTGAGCGCTCGATCGGTTCTGTTGTTTCTGGATGGGCCGGGGCGCTTGGTTTGTTGGTTGGTAGTGCGCACCGGCCTTTCGTAAGCTAGCAGACAGGCCCACGGAGGAGGCCTATAGTGTTGACGGGTTCGCAGCCCATCCTACCAACACGCGAGCCTTGGCCCGCGTAATAGATGCGATCGATGCGTCCGGCTGGCGACAGGAAGAAACTAATCACCCCCGTGGCCCCGTAGTTCGTTCGCGCCTTGGAGAATGGAGAGTGGCCAAACGCTCTGCCGGAACAAAACCGCGCGCGCAAACCTTCACCCTCTCCCGTGACCATGAGCCTGCTTTTCAGTTACTCTATGCGGGTACTCCTGCTCAGTTGTTTTGCAAGGCCGGCCCGCTTGACTGACGGAGTGACTGTTGAGTGGCTGAACTGCTCCGCTGGGGCTCTGACCTTCAATTTCGCTCGTACTCCGGTGTTGAGCGCGAGCTGCGATCATCCGTGAGGGTTATACGCGTATGTCATTAAAAAGATGGTGGCCGACCTGTGTCACTAAAAGTTTTCGCCGTGTGCCATCGACTTGAACTTCTTTAACCTGTGCCATTCCGTTTGTTTTGCTACCTCGGCGTCAAATGGAGTGGTGAAAGGACCATTTACCCTTAGGTAGGGTCCGTTCGTCACCACTCCTCTTCCTCATCTTTGTCTTCCTTTCTACTCGGACTCCGGGTCCATGGGCGAACACGAGATGAGGCACGGGAGAGGTGGAGACGGAGGCGGCGAGAGAAGAGCCGCGCAACCACCGCGGCGGAGACATGGGCTTCACGGATCCACTAGCCGCTCCGTGCAATGGCCGCCGAGGTTTAGGACCCATGACGCCAGCAAGATCGCACTCACGAGGTCGCCGAGCCACCACAGCCGAGCCCGCCAGACTGCCGCCACGGGCACTCCACCACGACGCCGCCACCGCGGGTGCGGCAGCGGCTCGACCCGGCCGTGCGTGGCGTGGGAGGAAGATCGACCCGGCCTCATGGGCACCGGCGAGGCGAGCTCGACCGATCGCCGCCACCGGGCGCGGAGGGCGCTCGACCCGGCGCCACGCGGGCGCGGAGGAGCTCGACCGGTTCTTGGGCGAGGCGTGGGAGGAGCTCAACCCGGCGCCCATGCGCGGGCGGAGGAGCTCAACCCGGCCGCCCGCGGGCGTTGGAGGATCTCAAGCGGCCGCGGCGGATGGCCGGAGCTCGTGGTGGTGGCGTCGTGGGCGCGATGGAGAGGGGCGGGCGTGGAGGAGATGGATGTAAAAAGTCAAAATAAAAATATTGAAAAAGCAATGACATGTGGGGCCCACTTCACAACGGCTCAAAGGGCAAATGGACATTTACGCTGGTCCCACATGTCGGGACTCATAAACGGAAAAACTAGCAGTTGTGGACGGAATGGCGTGCGAGCGAAAAGTTGGAGACGATACAGCAGTGCGAAGCAACTTTTTAGTGGCACGCGCGATGCATCTTTTAATGGCATACAGGTAAAACCTCATCATCCGTCCGTGTTGTGTGCATGGGCATCGCCCTCGTCCGGTCGTCCCAGAAACACGAGTCGGTCGTCCGTCCCATACGCATGGCATGGGCGCGGCGGCCGGTGGGTGTCAGCACTCAGCAGGCAGGCAGGCAGGGTCTCGAGTCCCCGACGCCTGCCTTCGCGTGAGGAGAGACTTGGACCAGGCATGGCATGGTCGACGGCCTTTGGCCGCACGGCTACTACGCTGACCGGCACACACCTGACAGGAGCGACAACTGACAACTCGAGCGCATACATACGGAGTACACCTCTCTCTCGTCCACACTCGACGCTCCCAATTTCAACGCCCCTACTACTACGTCCACGTCGCTTCACCGTTGCCCATGGGGGTAATCAGATCCTTCCACTTCACTTCTTCAGACAGTACTAGTAGGCGCTGGCCGCTTGTCGTTCACGCCCACACGCCATGAGGAGCCCAGTCGGTCCCTCCTCTCCCATAGAAGTCAGCAGTCCATCTCTCCATCCAAGCTCCAAGACATGTGCGGTCCGTGGACCGTGGTCCGCCATCGGCCACCACCGCATTCTCTCCCTCTTTTTAAGCGGGTAGGTGTAGGCTTG
Organism: Cenchrus purpureus; assembly: GCA_022644695.1. Taxonomy (NCBI): domain Eukaryota; kingdom Viridiplantae; phylum Streptophyta; class Magnoliopsida; order Poales; family Poaceae; genus Cenchrus; species Cenchrus purpureus. The sequence goes on along the minus strand of CP053454.1, from coordinate 170,277,472 downwards.
TTTTTTAAGTTGGCCCTGTTCTTTACCTCATAAAGTAACTGTGAAAACACTATTACCTATCACATCTTCTACCATTAAAAAAATACTATTAACACTATCTATTTCTGTGGTTTGTAATTTCAGCTATTCCTTTCGAACGAAAAGAACATACATAAAGCTATATATGTTACTGTGTGATTTGGGTGACTCTTTACACTAATTATTTTCTTCCACAAAAACTCACTTTTTCTCCAACTCCGTGAGCTTCCGTGAGTTTAGGGGGGTGGGTTGGGGGTTGGGGGCTGTCCCACGGGACCTAGAGGGAGGGCAGTGAGGTGGCGGTGGCCCGCAGTTGGGCAGTCGGGCGGGGTGCACTGACGGTGGTGACCTGAGATGGCGGTCAGCGGTCGGGCGGTGGTGGGAGGCGGCGGTGGTGGCGGGCGTGGCCGAGGAGCGGCGGGGCTGCAGCCAAGGCGGAGGGCGGTGGGAGGCGGGAGGTCGGGAGGAAGAAGTAGGTGGGTCCGGGTGGGAGTAGGTAAGAAATAGAGGAGGGAGAGGAAAAATAGTGGCGGAGATGTAAATAGTTGCAAAATTCGTGTGAGAGAGACCCGAATTGCATGAGTGAGCTATAGACAGACCCTTTTTTAACCATTATTTGTATCCACTTTAAAACTGGAGGATGTGAGTATAAAAAATTATCCATTAAAAGATGAGGAGAGTAGTGTGTGGAGAGGATATAAATAATCGATTGGATATGTATAAAATCTAGTACATAATTAACAATTCATTAGATATAAAGCGGGATTAGGAAGGGTAAGAAGTGGATAATAATTATTTAGATTTGGATATGAATAAGAGTGGATTTGTCAAAACCCTCCTTAGTGGCAGTCTTTAGGTAGGTCATTTGTGAAGAAGAAATAGTTCAGTTTTACAGAAGGCTTATCACATAAATAAACCGAAAACTCTCTAGCACTTTGTAAAGAAACAAACATAGTTAACTAAATGAAACTATCGGGCATCATAGGAGCCCCACAAGCAAATTCTCTAAGCCGAAGCTCTTCTTCACTGTTTAGTTGAACAAGGTGCTAGTAAATTGTCAAAATTTGCTATCAACTTATCACATTGATCCGTGTGCAGTGGATTTATATGTGATGAGTGAACAGAAAAAAATTGCGAAATTTGCTAACTTAAACAAGACCGACGTCGTAACGAACAAAGCGGAGTGAACCCCCTTCTCGTCCGAAAAGACAAAGGGGAAGATAGTAGTCACCAGCCTAGCTGGGCCCCTGGCCTTGCTCGCACCGCATCTGTTTACGCCCTGCGCTTAGAGCAACTCCATCAGGGTGTGCAAATTGACCAAAATATATTTGCGCCCAATCGCATAAAATAGGTCCAAAATTAACACTCAACTCCAGGGGATATCAATGGGCCTCTATTCTTCCGTGGGACCCATCTGTCATCCTCTCCTCTCTCTCCTCATCGCTCATCCGCTCACCAACTCCTGCCCCCACCTTCCCGGCCGCCGCCTGAGGAAGGCCTCCCACGCGCGGCAAGCCCTCGCCGGCCTTCCCACGCGGTGGCGACTTCGTATGCTCCACGGTGGGATCCGCCACGAAGCTCCCGATGTCGGCGCCGGGGCATCGCGCTAGAAGGGCAAGATGTCTCCTTCGTGCTGCTGTCTCGCTGTGTCCACGCCGCTAAGCGCAAGAACCGCCAGGCGAGGGGGAAAGCCGAGCGCAGCAAGCCCCGCCGTCGGGCGTGGCGGGCGCCGCTGGGCCACATCCATCATCGCCGCCCGCCGCCTCCATTCACGAGCCGCACCTCGAGACGGCGGGCTCCTCGCACCGGGTCGCCGGCGGCCTCGTAGTGTGTCCACGGCGGCCGCGACCTCTCCACGCACTGCCGAGGCGTTAGCACTGTCGGGGCGCCGAGACCGCTGCCCGCCTCTCCGGCCAGTGAGGCGGCGGTGCTCGCCACGAGTGGACGGTTAGCCGCGGACCTCCACCCAGAAAGCGTCGCTGCCGCCGACGCGGCCGGGAGGCACTCGGATCTTGGCGCTCCCCTCGAGGCCGCCGCCTCGAGCGGCGGCGAGGTAACGGAGGCGCGGGCGGCGGACGCCACCGCCGCCCGTGGCGGCCCCAGCGCTACCGCGAGTGGCGCGCTCCTCCTCGTCGAGCTCGACGCGGCTCGCTGATGGCGAAATCGCTGTCGCCTCCAACTACCGACGGCGCATCCCGTTGGCTGACGGGCAGGGTAGCGGAGGCCCGCCTCGACGCGGACGACGGGGCCGAGATCTGGCCTAAAGGACGGGCAGGCCGAGATCCGCGCTGCCATGTAGGCCCGGGAGGGAGACAGGAGAAGAGAAGGAAATAAATTGAAAAAAAAAGAAAATAAAAAATGGTGGGACCCACTTTGGAGGGGTTTGAGGCCCTCCGAATGGAGGTTGAGATAGGAAATTTGGAGGAAAGGAGGTATTTGGAGCCCCGCTTGGCTTTTTACACCAAACCTCTAAATTTTGAGGAGACCCATAGGCCCTTGGAGTTGCTCTTAGCACCATGTTTACACTCACCTTTCCGTCGCCAAAACAGCGATTCCCCACACGCTTCCTGACGACCATCGCGGAGTACAACGTAAACAACAAAAGTCGGCAGGCCGCCACTGCGGCTCCTCGTGTTGTCTTCGATAGAGCCCCAGGAGTAGTCTAGTTTACCCGCTCGATCTCGTCCGGTAGTCCGGTTAATTTAAGCTGCCCTTCACGTTGGGACAAACAGGCGAGCTGTTGGTTTATCATCTCTGCCAATGAGGCGCTTCTTGGCTTGGGCGATCTACCAACCTGCCGCTCGATCGCTCCGAAACGATCCCGAAGCTGGATCAGCCTTGTCCCGTGTTCCTCCTTCCCAGATCGTCGCATGTTATACAACTTTCATCGAATTTCAAATTATTTAGTTTGTAATAAATTCAAATTATTTATTTAAAATTTTGAGACGAAGGAGCCTGGAGCCCTGGACTGGAGGCAGGGTGTTGTGCTCGCGCGTTGGTTCTCGTTCGCGGATCGGGCAGGCAGGTCGTGGCCGCAGGAAGGCAGGCACACAGATGCGTCCAACGCCGGGGAGCGGCGGGCTTTCCGGCGCTTTTCCAACCGATACCGTCGCCGTCCCGACCGGTCGAATCCACGCAGGGACGGACGCAGGCCCGCCTCCTCCTGCTCTCCCACGCACGCATGCTCTCCAATCTCCACAGCCACGGGCCGTTCCGGCGGCTGGCCCCACACAGACAGAATCCTCGCTGCACTGCACTGATCCATCGCTGCAGCATTTTGTTAACGAATAACGACGAAGGTAATAGGCATGGCCCCAGCCGCAGGCAGAAGAGTGCTATGCAGGGCAGCTCGCAATGATTCCGCCCGTCACCGGACGTCCGCGTTCACCCCCTCCTTTGCTCCCGGGAGATAAGGCGATGATGGCCCTGAGTCCTGCGAGATGGGCTGTGGTGTGGCCTCCTCGATCTCCTTGCATCGTTTCCTCCGAGGCCATGATTGTCCTGAGATGGCTTGCGTCGCTCCCACTACTTCCTAGATCTCGCCCCCAACACCTTTTTGGGCAGCCTTGCAGGCCGGTTTTCAGTTTAACTTTCAGTCGTTTTCATTCATCGGTGTGTTCAGTGCTCAAGAGATGAGATCATGAGACGACGAGGGCATCTCGGCTTCCTCGTCGCCTCCAGGTCTCCTCCACAGTCCACACTGGAATGCCGTTCGTGGCTTCCAGATTTGCTGCCGCAGCAGCAGCGTGATCTCAGCGGCCTAGTCTAGCCGGAGGATCTCACCGTACGCGCGCGTACCTCAGTTGACGCTTGAAACCGAAATGACACCCGGATTCCCTCGAATATAAAATGTATACAATGTGCAAACAAAAAAAAAGAAGATGGAGCGTGCACGGGATTGACCTTGACAGGGGTCAATCGGTGGAAGGAGCACGCGCGGTACACAGTATCTGCAGCATTCAAGCAGGAAAAGCCATGGATTCTGGCGCGGAAAAGAAAAAATGGCCACAGAGACCTGATGCCTCAGCCTCAGCCTGCCCAATGTCGAGTCACTGCTGCTTCAGCTCACTTCACGGACCCGGTCCGCCCGCCTCGCGCTCTCCGGGCCGGTCGGTTCGCGCGCGGAACCCTAACCACCCACCAGCGGCGGGCGGACGGACGGAAGGAAAAATCCCCAAAATTCCACACTGCCACCCCGGCGTCGCTTTCGCCGGACACCACCACCTGCCGCTTTCCCTCGCGCGCCTCCTCTCCCCGTTCCAGGCCTCCACCTCCCCCGCCCATCTCCTCCGCCCCTTTTGACCCCGGTTGAATCCGCATCCGCCCCGCGCCGGCATTCAGTTCCCCGTCCCCTCCCGGCTACGAGCACAAGCACGCCCGCCCCGGCGAGGGAAGCCCCGCGCGTCCCGAGACCGCTGGTGCGTCCGTCCTCTCTCGCTCAGGTTTGATTTCCGTTCTGGTGGAACGGCCTGCTGCTGCTGCTGCTGTGCTGAATTCGGTGTGGTTCCGGGCTGGCACGCCGCGCGCCGTGAGCTCCTCGCGGCGTGGGAGGTGCTGTCTGTGGCTTGCTAGTATTTGGTGGTTGTGACAGCTCGGGAGGATTGGTTTTTTAGCTACGGCTTTGGTGGATAGTTACGGGGGAGGTGATTTTTGGTCTGAGTTTGGATGAGGCTCGGCGTCTGTTGGTCGTCTTTGGAGTTTGGACTGGGTAAAGAGTAGCGAGAGAAAGGATCGTCTGGGTGGTGGTTGGCCTGAAGCAATGAATCTTCCGCGGCGAGGCCTTGACTCGATGGGGACGATTCCGATTCCGAGTCTATCTTGCATTTCGCTACTTGCTATGCTTTTGGATTGCGGGTTGTTTGCGGATTTTTTCGAAGTTCTTCGCCAATTCGATGCTGGGAAAAAAGGCTGGATTGGCGGTGTGTACTTGCCTAGCTGGTTCTGTGATCGCGTCCTGATCCATTCTAATTTCCCTGGAGCCTCTGTTGTGCAAACATTTGGCGATTGCAATCTGTTTGAAAACCTCAGCTCCAATCCTGGGTGGAGGGTGTTCGAGACTTCTTTGGGCATTTTTTTAAAAAAGTTATTCTTTGGGCATTTTGGGGTCACCAAAATTAGTTCTAGCCTTGCAGCCATCTGGCAGTTCTCAGTGTTCTATTATTAGTTTTATTCCTGTCGCAGTCCTAGTTCTGATGCCGCTTCTTTACTGGTAATCCTTGCTAAAATTTAGTCTGCCTGCCATTTTGAGCTCAGTGGTTAGGCTTGTCTTGGACTCTTGCTGTCTCGTCTTTACATGATCTGGAATGTTTGTTTCATGTCTATGTTTGCAAATATTTTATATACACTAGTAACTGTTAGGTCTGAAATGTGTTGATTTGATTTCTAATTCTAATGCCCAGATGGGTTAATGATGCTCATCTCATTCGCTTATACAAAAAAGGAGATATTTTAGCTGTGCTAAGGGCAATAATACAATGAAATGATGTGAGACTTTCATGTTCTTATTTGACATTTTAGCATCTACTTGATGTCTTCCATGAGATATGAACTTTAGGAATTTGAATATAGCTTAATTGTCCTAATTTCTCACTTCGCTTGGCCTTGTGTGAATGACATCACCTTTTAATCGTTGCAGTGTTCACATGATGTATCATGCTAAGAATTTTCTGTGCCCTTCGCTCCAGAGGGCTCAGAATAATGAGCATACAAGTAGTATTGGAGCTATTGGTGGATCCAACATAAGCAACCCTGCTAATCCTGTAGGAAGTGGGAAACAACGTCTAAGATGGACCTCAGATCTCCATAATCGCTTTGTGGATGCCATCGCCCAGCTTGGTGGACCAGATAGTGGGTATTCTATTCTCTGTCTGAGTATTTGTCATTGTCGTTGAACTTGATGCATTGCATAAACAGCCATATGCACAAATGTTCTGCGCTGATGGTATAAAATGAGTCAAATCTTGAAAAGTATTGGGTGCATATTAGTAGTAAGTATATCGCCTGAATGCACAACACGTCATATATGTTAGCAAACTTGAAGTTTAATTAACTCAAGTGTGTCAATATTTAGGATCAGGTTGCTGCACACTTTCCGAAATTCATGTGCACTTGTTATCTAGAACCTCTGTAACCATGTGTGCCATGTTATTAAATCCAATCACATTGGAAAATGTTTGTGCCTTGAGAACTGTGATCCTTGTCAGTTGGGGAATAGCTTTGAGTATTGCATGTGGCACAGATCTTGACTCTATTAATCTGAACTTGAGTAGTGATAAGCTAGCAGGTTATCATATGGGTACTTGATGTTTTGGGGATTGCAACTACAAGTACTCTGTATCTAAGACTCTTATCATATTTCTTCAGGAGCTACACCTAAAGGGGTGCTCACTGTGATGGGTGTACCAGGGATCACAATTTATCATGTAAAGAGCCATTTGCAGGTGAATAATTTCTCTTAAGGAAACAGATTTCAAAAATGTTTCATTGCAACTAATACCTGCACTTTCCTTGGTGGTGTGTAGAAGTATCGCCTTGCAAAGTATATACCAGAATCTCCTGCTGAAGGTGAACATTCTTCTGTTCTTCTGCTGCCTGTTCCTCTTCCCTAGTATCAAACCCATGAACTAAACAGCTATTGATTTTGTGTTATGATGGAATGTCATGTAGGTTCCAAGGATGAAAAAAAGGATTCGAAAGTGATTCCCTCTCAACACAGATTCTGCACCGTGAGCTATCTTTTACTCAGCTGTGTGTGTGCCAAGTTCTTATGAATTACATAGTTAATAACCAAATACTCTGACATGTTTCAGAGGATTACAAATCAATGAAGCGTTAAAGATGCAAATGGAGGTTCAGAAGCGGCTACACGAGCAACTTGAGGTCTGTTGAGATGTTAGCAATTTACATCATAACATTTGTTTTTGTATCATCTAATTTGCCAGCCAATCCTGGGGATTACTTCTACAAGTCGATGTTTCGGTCCATTCACTTATTATTTTCAAGTTACACCTCAGGGTGTTTCCTTATCATGGGTGTACTGTTTACTTGACAATTACTTATTGTTGTCAGTTATTTTATTTGTCTTTTTTTTCTGTAGTTTGTGAGTTCTTTTAGCTTCAAGATCAATCGAAATTTTCCTTTAGAAATCTCTCTTTGGTAAGATGAATTTCATCACACGATATCTTTTCAGGTTCAAAGGCAATTGCAGCTGAGAATTGAAGCTCAAGGAAGATACTTGCAAATGATCATAGAGGAGCAACAAAAGCTTGGTGGATCAATCAAAGCTTCTGAGGATCAGAAGCTTTCACATTCACCTCCAAGCTTAGATGAGTACCCTGAGAGCACGCAGCCTTCTCCCAAGAAACCAAGAATGGATGCACTGTCACCAGATTCAGAGCGTGATACGACTCAACCAGAATTTGAATCCCATCTGATTGGTCCATGGGATCAAGAAATCTGTGGGAAAAACATATGCGGCGTTGCATTCCCAGTGGAGGAGTTCAAAGCTGACCCTGGTATGAGCAAGTCATAAAGCAAAGCCTTCCTTGACAGGAATTATTTATATTTGACCTCTCCACTGGATGATCTCACTCGCATGTGAATATATATCATCTTAACAACAGAATGTTGTTTGTTCGGATCTTCCGGACCTGCACCTGATCCCTGGAGCAACGGCCAGTTGTTGTTGTCAATGTAGTATTCATCATACAGCTCATGTAATTATGAGGACGGTGTTACAAAGTTTGTAGCAAGCATTTCCTTAGCCCTGAGTTGAACCGTGTAGCAAGAAAGAGAACATGTTTACACGCAATACTTGCTGTGAAGAGGGTGCGCCCCTGGAGCTACCGAAGCTGTGTGGTGTTGGTTTTCATGTTGAACCATTTCCAAAATCGCTGTTACTTATCTGCACTTTGTTTCATGTGTCCAAGATGTAGCCAGGCATTCAGCAACATCAAGTAGTCAGTCAGCCGGAAGCCTGAGCAACTCTGCATTCAGCTGGACCGGATTATTGACTTGTTTACTGGTGAAGGTTTCGGTGTCGTGCACCCCCTTCAATTTGGCATTCGGATGTTTTGTAAGGTTCCCATGTTAGGTCGTTCATAAGATTTCAGTTGTAGTGCTGCCGGAATCAAAAGAACTTGTTTGAGAGAATCTTTCAAGGAGTTGCAGCAGAACAAAGGAAAGCATATATTCTACCTTTTGACATTTTCACAGGAGCACAGAAATAAGTTTGCGTCGTTGCAGCATGGAGCAACTAGAAAGTGGCAGTTGGCAAAGAATAATCGTTTATTTTGGTCAAATATTTTCACTTTGTCATGCTAATAAAATGCTTTCAGACAAGCAGTGATGCTGCACACTAAGGGACTGCTTGATTGGGGAATTTGGATCCAGATTTACAATTCAGTTCATATTGAAGCTAAATATAAAAAGTCCCTTGCACAGACTCCCTATAAGTTGCTAAAAAAAATAGCATATGTAAGGACAAAGACCCGCACGCTGGGCTCAGCTACGCAAGAATCGCTAATACGTTCAAAGGTAGTCAACTAGCATGACATACTCACGCTTGAGTGTAAATATTCGGTGCAAACCAACTGCTCGATGGAATCGTGTAAACTTAGCATTTGCAAACCGGAGGTACATCGATTGCAAACCTCGAGCGACTGAAAGGTTAGTATACATTACCAGGCGGGAGGTGTGTAGCGACAGTACAAGTGGGGTTGCAAAGGGTTGTGCCTTGCTGTTTGCAACTATCTTGTGGTTTGAGTTGCAATCGATGTACAGTCCGAATTGTAAATGTTGGGTTTTCACGATTCCATCGAATAAGTGATTTGCACCGAATATTTACCCTCATTGTGATTGTGAATTGGGAAGTGAATTTCCTTCTCGGAGAATTATTTTACCTTCTGCTTGCAGAGAAAGGAACAGTATTGAATTGGTGCTCTCTTTTCCCATCATTTCTTTTTTTTTTGCAGGCTTGAACGTATTCCAATTTCCAAGACTCAAACTTCCTTATAAACAACTAGTTTGACTGTCAAACTTTGACGGTGGAAAATTGATACAATGGACTTGAATTTCCTATATCGTGAATATTATAATCCAAAAGAGATCAAAAGTCAATATTGTAGTCTCAGAGACCATTACAGATAAAACCATGCTTTATATTTTGAAACGGTGCCTTTTGAAAGAGATAGGAAGTGCCTTGTGTAACAGGGAGTTGTGTTAAATTCTTCATATTTGAATTATTTAGCCAACAAATCATTGGTAATACCTAGAAAATAGCACAGGAATATTATTCACGATGATTTTTTCCAGGTAACTATTATTTGTTGACTTGAAATTGGAGAGCAACTCCAACATAATTGCTATCTAACTCTCCAACAAATTTTGACAAGTCAGTAAGAAAATCGTGGTCCAAAAAAGTTGCTATCTGGTTTTCCATCCCATCCGACTTGCCAAACTTCCCCTCACACCTGACAAACTTGGCAATCCAATTTGCTTTGCTAAAGTGTGAGTCCCACGTGCATAGTGGCGGAGCCAGGATTTTATACTTGGTATTTCCAAGCTTGTTGGATCATTTGAATGTGTGTGTAACTCGAAAAATGAAAGATTAGACCTAGTATTACCTACACATCTATACTATAAAGAACGAGTTCTTTGGTGGTTAACCGCTCTCCTTTCGTCGATCCTTCAAAAATACATCAAGGCGGCCAAAAATACCTACGCTGGTTTCAAAAAAAAATACATCAAGTGGTGCGGCACTTATTTCTACATCGTGCTGGTTACCAAAAAATACATCAAGTGGTGTGGTACTTATTTCTTTCCAAAACATACATCACGCTGGTTTCCAAAAAAATACATCAAGCGGTGGCACTTATTTCTTTCCTAAAAATATATCACGCTAATTTACCCACCCTTACGTACCCACTATTTTTTCATCGTCAGGGACTACGGACGCTTATTCTTTTCTTTATTTCCAAAAATCCATGATGTTGGCTTTCCAAAAAAAAAAAAACATCAAGCACCTTATCGTCAAGTACACGATGGACATGTTCAAGTGGCTCCTCTTGTTGGTCGGTGGCGATGAGCACGAGGTGTGGGGCAAGGGCATCACGAGGAAGAGCAGGCGATCACAATGATGTCGGCACCATCAATGTTGCTTTGGACGCCGTGGAGAACGACGCGTCATACCCCTTCATCGCCACGTCGTGCGTCTACGCACCATGGAGATCGACATGTCCTACCCTCTATCAACAGGGAGTGAATATGTGATTGATGCGAATATCAAGGGTAGGTATAATTTTGTCATTGAATATTTCTATATTCCTTCATTTTATATAAATATAAATTCTTATTTATGTGTAGTTAGACAGGTGCGTGTCGAACGTGTTTTACATTGTTTTGTCTTTGAGATTTAACTCAAGTTTAGACTTGACCTTTTCTTTTCTTTGATATTTGCTACGGCGTTTTGGGTCCTATGGTTTTCCATACACCAATCTTAGGTTTCTTGAGTTTAACTTGTCTTGGTTTAGATTTAGCATTTGTCTTTGATCTTGGGTAAGATCGGTGTGTCATGGTGGGGTGGGGTGGAGGGAGGCGGATTCGGCGGCGATAGCAGCTGAAGACGCAGGAAGACAGTGGGCGGGGACGATCATGGGATTGATCACGAGTGTAAGTTCTTTAAACATCGAGGGTAGGCATAATTTTGTTATTCAATATATCCATATTTCTTTATTTTATAGACATAAATTCTTATTTATGTGTTGTTGACACGATGCGTGCACATGCATACACATTTTACTATGGGTGTAAGTAACTCGGTTATTACTAGGAGGATGCTAACTACATTTTATCCGGTAATATAGCATTTTTAATCAAGAGAGTTCAATATCTTTTAGGGTGGATATCCAATTAGCTCCTTAAGTGGGAAAGTTGGGTTTTCTTAAGAATTTGCTGGACTTAGAGAGGGATGTCAATAGTAGGTCGGTCATGCGGTGATAGGCATGCAAGCGGGAGAAAAGGTAGCAGTGGTACCGATCAAGGCGGAAGAGGTCACGGTTAGATAGCGTGAGTTAGGGCAACCATATCGAGAAGATTAGTGTCCTCGGGAGAGGGTGGAGTGGTGGCGGATTAGCCACAGAGAGGAGGAGTGGGCGGGGCGAACACAACAAGGTTGTCTCGTTAGTGGGTTGCGCCATTCTGAGATTGTTGTGGGGACTTGTGTGCTTGACGATGGGATTGTTGTCGTGATAATAAAATTATTGTTATGATATTAGATTTCTTTATTGTTGGCCTTGTTCAATTTGTTGGTGTTGATTTGTTGTGGAGGAAAAATACATTTGGGTGATTGGTGGGTGGTGGTCCGATTTATTGTGAGAGAAATATTGTTGGTTGGTGACGGTTAAGCCATTTTATACCCATGTACCTTCATTTAAAATGTATTTAAATATTTATTTATTGTGTCTTTTAAAACACTTTACAATATAAATAATTTTTCTAATTATTGTGGTTGTTTAGACACGTGCGTGTGCGCACATTTTACTAGTATGTATACATATGAAGTATATTTGATTGTTTGTAAAATAGTAAGGTGTGCACCATGGTGTGCACTTTTCATGAGTGCAAAATGGAGAGGTTGTTGTATTAAAAAATAGAAATTATGCTCGAATGGATGGAGAGTGCGGTTTTACAGAGAGGAAACTATTTGTTGGAATTTGGAGTGTGGGAAATGGATAGTCTGTTGGAATGAGCAACTGAACATAGAAAGAATATTTTACCAACTTGAATGAAGAGTCAAAAGGTAGTAGTCTATTGGAGATACTCTAAATGTATGACAATAAGTCTCCATTCACATGTATAAATGTACATACTGACGGACAATAAACTTATGGCTATCTGTTGTACATACTGCAAACAAGCAAAAGCTAAAATCGACGAGAACCTATATGCATTATCAGCTGAATCAGACAAGCGAGGAAAAGTTATTCAACATCTTTTGTAGGTGGTGTCCGGTACCACAAAAGGCCCGAGAGGCAAATAAGAAGACACGGAACAGTGGAATTATGACTATAGGGACACATCGAACAACGACATTGAGTTTTATGGTTCACTAAACTATATTTTAGAGTTGTGGTACAACTCATCAAGGCGTGGTAGAGATTGAACTGTTGTATTATTCCGTATTAGCGGGTGCGGAAGGGAGCGAGGGAACCTAAGATTAGAAATGATGGGTACTTCACAAGCGTCAATCTTTGGAGGGTACTAGTACAAACAAGATCCCTACATTCTCGAACAAGCAACAAAGGTCTTTACTTGCGAGATACAGGCGTCCCTCATCGGAGGTGACTAAATGTGATACAAATACCAGGTCCCGGGAGGTCGGCAACACATTTATTACAACAATGGTGGTTCAGTCCTTACATCACGGCGGCATAGTGGGCAGGGGCGCCACCGCCACGAGAAACAACACAAAAGCTAAAGACCAAACTACAGCAAAGGCTTCTAAGGCCTCATGAGTACCACGCCATGGAAGCTCTGTGGCGACCACGATTCCACAGGCACGGGTTGGGTGCGGGACAACGACCTACTCGGCGTCTTGAGGGCAGTCGGGATCTTCCTCACGAAAAATAGTTAATTAAGCAAGGGTGAGTACATACGTACTCAACAAGTTCAACCCACCCACGGAGGCTAATAAGCGAGACCATGCAGGATATATCAAGGATCGAGAATAAGGTTTATTTTGCAAACGCATTTTACTCATGCGAGGGGTTTGTTTTGAAAAGGATTTTCGCAAACAGTTTTATAACTCGAGTAACTCGGTTGTTTTGTGAAAACCAAATGAAGACTACGGACTCCCGTCATGATGGCCAGCACTGACCACACACTTTTCAATCAACTCACGCCATGGAAATCATCCCAAACCCAAACACTAGTTTTGTGACCCCACCGTGACTCGTCCAATACCGTGGACACGGCTATTCGAATAGATTTTTCACTCTGCAGGTTGTACATCTTTACCCACAAGTAGGGTGCATGCCGCGAACACCATAGTGTCGGCGCGGATCCTATCAAAGCCATTACCCACCTTAGCTAACCCCACGAGCCACCACGCAACAAGGGGTTATCTCTCATAACCAGGCGTACCTCACACGGATCGTACCCCTACTCCTTGTTCTCCAGCTGCCCGCACTCCACGATGGCAAGTAGATTAGCTAGCGGGATTTATGCTAAGCCGTTGCCACATACAGCAGTCGGTGGTAATCGATAAGCTGGGTCGGGTGAGATGTCACGCAACCCGGTCCTTAACGACAAGATGGACATCTCCAACACGCTCAACCACAAAGTGCACGAGCTCACCCATACTCCCCGACACGCGTCCATCCGTCTACTCATTTTCCAATCATATCCCATTTCCATTTTTAAAGCACTCACACATTTTGAAAGCACTCACATATTTTTAAAGCAATCATTTAGGCCAAAACAAGATTAAATCATAGCAATCAAGGGTGGCTATCCTACCATGTTTTGCAGAAAACAATATGCGGTTTATAAAGCGGGTAAAGGGTTGTGATTATAAAGCTGGGACCAAAGCATGCATCAAAGGATGACTCGGCGTTGGGACCTCGGGCTCCTGCCGCAGAGGTGATCGGCTTGATCTCGGCTCGAGTACCTTCCTCCGTCTACTCCGTCGGCTATAGTGCACACATAGGCAAGCAAGCAATATTAGCACACATATTTCCGAGAGCTCGAGGAGGGAAAATGAGCGGAGAGGGGTATATATAAGTCCTAGGGAGGGTTGGTTGGCGGGGATACTCTGGGAAGAGTGTGGTGAAAATTTGGATTTAATGTCGGAATAAAATTGTGCATAGGGTGTTGGGTTAAAGAGGGGTTATAAGTGCTAAGGACCTATTGGTAATTTCTATTAATGGGGAAAGGGTGTGGTTATGATTATATAAAGCTTGATTAGGGCCTGGTTGTAAATTGTTTTAGGGTTAGCGATTTAACCTCCAATTATTTATTATCCTAGGGGCTTTTGGAAAGAAGAGAGAGAGAGGAATAGGGCGGGGCTATTTGGAAAAGAAGGAAACAGGGGTTTGGGTGGATAAAGGAAAAAGGGCAGGGGCCAATGTAAAGGGTTATTCCCCTTCCTTCTCTTCCTTCGAAAGCAGAGGAGAGGGGGGGTCGATCCGGCGGCGGCCGGGGTGCCAGGCGCTCGAGGCCTGGCGACCCGAGATGGGGAAACGGAGAGGGAACAAGGGCTACCTTTCCGGCTCTCACCTTGAGTCGGGGCGGCTTGTGTAGGTGGCTCACGCAGGCGTGGAGCAGGCGGCGGCGGTTAGCGGCGGCGCAAATGGTGGCGATGGTGGAGCAAGGAGGTTGTGGGGCTCGGTGGCGAGTGAGGGCGACGAGGAGTCTTCGGTGCTATTTATAGGGAGCTTGAGGCGGTTCGGGGGAAAAATCTTCCCGGTGACCCGGCGGCGGCTTGGCGAGGTGGGCGCGGCGGCGGCCTGGCGCTGCAGCGAGCCCGGCGAGGTGACCTCGGCGTGGCGGAGTAATGGCGGCCGCAGCGCTTGGTCACTTCGCGGCCTAACGCAGCAGGGGGATGTGACGGCAGGCGGCGGCGCGGTTGGCGGCGACGCGTCAGCGGTGGCGTGCGCGGCAGCGTGTGGCGTGGTGCTGCGCGGCCGGCGCGTCGGCGCGCCTGCGACTGGCTGGCGCGTGGCGTGTTGCGGTGCGCACGGTCGGGCGCGGGGCGGGCGAGGCGTGGCGGGTGGCGGCTGCGGTGGTGGTGATGGTGGCGGAGGGGCGGCGGCGGGTGGCCGGGCGGCAGACGGCACCGTGTGATGGTTCGGGCGGAGTAATGGCGGTGTGCTAGAGTGTGGTCGCGTCGGGCCGGGTGGCGTCTTGGTGGTGGCGAGGGCAGCGGTCGGGTGGTCGTCCGCTTGTCAGCCGGCCGGGCTCTGCCGGCGGCGCAGCGGCGGCGTGCCGGCGGGGGCAGGCGATAGGATGGCGTCTTTGAAGGAAGGGGCAGCTCGCGGGCGGGTGCGGGAGGCGTCAGGCGGCCGCGGCGGGGGCGGGCGTCGTGGCGGCGGCAGCGGAGGAAGAAAGGAGGAAGAGAGAGAGAAGGAGAAAGGAAAAAGGAAAAGAAAGGAAAGAAAAGAAAAGGGAGGAAGAAAGAAAGAAGGGAAAAGAAGAAAAGAAAAATAGGAAAAGAAGGGAAAAGAAATGGGAAAAGATTTAGAAAAATTTGGAAAATTGGGGAAAATTAGGAGAAAGGGTTTAGATTTCCGGCGTCGGCGTGATTTTCGGGACGGCGGTGATGGCGGCGGACGTCGGGACATGGCGTGTGAGATTCGACGGTGGCCGACCGCGGCGTTGGGAAAGCGGCGTGGGTCTGGTCGATGCAGGCGGTGCAGTGGATTCAGCACCTGCGGGGTGAAAGGGGAGGCGGTGACTAGGGTTTGAGAGGGGTAATTGAGCTCGGTAGCGGTTTGAAAACACGCATACGATTTATTAGGTGATTTATTTGGAGCTAAAAGCGGCGTTACAATACCATGCTAGGAAACACATGGAGAGTGGTGTAAAAATTTGAGTATATGCATTTGTGGAGCTATAATGAAAATAAGAAGGAAATAGTTGTTGGTATTTTTAACGACACCACTATGGCGCGAAATAGCATGAGAGTGTAAGAACCACCCGGGCATCTTGACGGGTGTGGGCGAATCATAGCGCTGAGATACAGGTTGTGGCACTTCACCTAAGGAGTATTCCAAAGGATATCGAATTCAAGGAACAAGATAGATCTATCTCTAACCTAGATATGGTCTAAGGACACCACTCTATAGGATAGAGCAGATGGGAAGGATCTTGTGGGTAGAACCACGGAGTCTAGAACGGCTTCTCAATTATGATCACTCAATTCGGGCACCGGCTCACCTGGCTCTAACAGAGTCCCGGCCTTTGGCTCTACGCTATATCGGATGAGGAGGAATATGAAGGTCCAATAGTTGTCACTATCGCGGACTACCTCTATCTAAGCGTGGGATACAAGGCAAGCGAAGGATAACCCATAGTCTAGACACCACGTCTACCACCGATTACTACTATAGCATGGCTCGTACAGATACCTATAGCAACACTATAACCTTTGTATAAATACGAAGCTACTGAGCGGCAAACCCGCATGAGGAGAAACTAGAAGTAGCTAAGATAACCACTACCTCATGCAAGGATCATAGATGCAACTTTCATCTAGTTAGAGAAATGCATGAGCACTCACTTTGTCTAATGGACAAGCTATCGACAAACGGAAATAAGAACTTGTGAACCTATGCTATGAGTTAAGAACCAGGTGAGTTTTAACAAAATGCTTGAAACCAGTTAGCTCAGTTAATTGCTTTCGTTCCCTCTGCGAGCGGGAAGATCCGGGCAACCCTTGTCTTCTGTGAAAATGTTAGTGTAGTGTCTACTAGGCGGGGTAAGCCATCTAGAATGGCACATGCTCCTAACCATGGGGAAGCTGTACATCAAATTCAAAATCCATGGGAGGAATCAGCAGATCACAGGAAAGACCCGATGCGATATATTATCGGGATAATACAACACAATAGGACTGAACTAGTCCTCGTGAACTTGTGTTCTTGATGACTTTGTTGTACATTGCTTTGTTGATGCTACCTTGATGTACCATGAATGTGGTGAATTATTATATGGAAGTGGGAAATGAATTGTTTTATGTACGATTGTGTCATGGTGATCGCAGCCAAAATAGTTAAAGGGCCTGCGAAATGCAATATGGGCCAAGACCCGGGAAAATGGCCCATAATCAAATGGCCCTTGAAGTACGGATTGGGCGACCGAGAGAGGGGTGGAGTGAATGAGCCGATAAAATTCTTCTCGGAAGAGATAGCTCCTTTAGCGAGATGAACACGGTCGAAATCCTAAAATCACTTCCGCCTCAAACTCCTTGAGTTTGCCAAGACCACGTAGCCACCGTGATCCTATGAACAACTCACACTTCCCACCAAAGCAACCACACAAACCGCACGAGAAAAAACAACAGGTTCACTACCGGACCAACACCGTCGGATCGAGTCAAGCACACAGGTCAAACCGTCGGCACGGTTAGACCGGTTCTCTGCCGTCGATCCGAGACCGGTTGTTGTAGCACGCGAACAACCATTCTAGAAGGCCACAAAGATGAATCTAGGCCTGGAACAAAACCACCTCAAAATCCAAAACATGAGGGACACAAGAAGCTCCACAAACCCTAGCAAACCAACTTGAAACTTGGCAACTAACCACAGGGCAACTTAGGACGAAACCCTACACAACCAAACTTTCACCGAGGCCAAAACCCACAAGGGCCTAGCATCGATCGGACCGGTGTGTCTGGGTCAGGCCGGTCAGTCCGGGCAGCTCGGGATGAACTCAACCCATGGGTCAACTCCAAGAATCAAATCCACCGATCTCCGATTCGCTCCACGCAGTTCAAGAGAAACTTTGAGGAATGTTGGAACACCTCATGGGTGAACTCTAGCTCGAATCTCAAGCTCCAAAACTCTCTAGAAAAGGAGAAATCACAAATCTTGGACCTCTACCTCAAGAACACCAAGAACACGAAAACCACCAAAATCGAAGGATTTTCCACAAGATTTGAGGGCAAGATCACCAAGAAAAGAAGTACCACCAACCTCTTGTGATTCCCAACACAAATCCCACAGAAACGCATCCAAAACTCTCCACGAAAATCCACCAAAAAGGCTCAAAATCAAAAAAGAAACAGGATCCACAAGCAAATCACAAGGAACAAGAGAACTCCAAACCTTCCATACATCATGAGGAAAGATTCTTTACAAAGAGCTAGCAACATCCTTCATCCTACCCTTAGATATTTGCAATAGAGCTCTAGCTAGCCTATGGAAAGGAAGAGAAAGGGAAAACAAAGAAGCAAATGAACTAGGGTTTCAAGAGTTGGCAACCATCCACCTCTTCACAAGTTTATATGAAGGCCACCGAAATACTAAAATACCCTTATTACATAAGAGTAAGATACCGCCCACGGAGGGCACCTTGGGAAACCTTGAGAATCACCATCGAGCGGATGCACATCGACCGCAATCCCACTTAGCCTCCACGCAAGCCTTGCGATCATGTCGCGTGTCCTCCGCCGAGCTTCCAGACGCTCACGGCTCACACGGTCGACCGGTGCACCCGCTGTCCGAGGCCAAGGCGGTCACGATGCATGTGCTCGAGAACCTTTGGCCAATGCCACTCATGACTTGACCCGCCGGTCGTCTAGCTCGGTCTTGGCTTTGTGGCTCAACCAAGGAACCATTCCCAACTTCTCTTAATGTTCTTGACACTATGCAACCCGCACTTGATCCACGAAAGGACCTTGTGATGCCTAGGGGGTGAATAGGATGAAACAAATGCGGTGGTTAAATCACAGGTTGGAGCTTCCGAGCGTGCCGGAACTCGAGGAACTTCGAGGGGCTTGGAAGCAAGGCAAGGCGGAACTACCTGGCAGAGATGACTAAAACGAAATTTGAAAACTCAAGCGAATCTAGCAATTCTATATGAATCGAAAGTTTAGTTTAGATGCTAGGAACCACCTGCAACCAAAGATATAGATAGGAACTTGACAAATATATAGATCGGGGCACAACAAGCTTCTAGGGTTAGTCAAATAGGAGAAGAACTCAAACAAGCAAGAGACAAGAGATTTAATCAAGTTCACTTCCAAAGGAAGCTACGTCTACATTGAGGATCCCACAAAGGGAGGCTATCACCAAGATCCTCTTGCCTCACCCAATCTCCACAAAGGAAGAATGGTGCTCACTAAGAATTCTCCACCAAGGAGAGGTAATACAAATGATCCGGTGCTCCACACAAGAGGGCACTCAACGGCCGACACCTAGTCTAGAAGCAAGCTTCAAGAGTAACAACGTGAATCGATGCGGAGATGCTTCAAGTGCTCTTGAAATGGAGGAGAAGGATGGGTCTCTCAAAACTTCTCAATCTCACACCTTCAATCTCTTCCTCACACAAGCCCTAGCTCAAAGGAATCAAGACTTAGCTCTAGGAGGGTGGAGGAGAGGTGAATGCTCTTGGGTGTGTTTGTCTCGAGTTAGGCGGCAGCAAATGAAGGGGGAGGAGTGGGGTATAAATACCCACCTCCAAAAACTAGTCGTTCTTGTGATGAAATGAGATTTTATCGGTACTTCCGAGCCTCGGTCGGTACTACCGAGGGTCCTTTGGAAATTGAGATAGTGGAGGCTTATCGGTATGCAGTACCGACCGGCCGGAACTACCGAGGGTGACGAAAACTTCGCAGAGGCCGAGATCGGTACTTCCAGGCCTAGGGCGTACTCTAGAAAGCTGATCTTTCCAAAAGATCAACTTGTGTATGCGTGTGAGGCTTAGTGACTCTCTAGGTTTCTTAGGGCATCTCTCTAAGCACTTTTAGCATCTCAAGGCGGTCCAATTCGCATCCCCCTTTATAGTACGGTGTTTCCTATACTCAATTTCGAAATGAAAATGAATTTAAGCCTTCAATGGATCTTAACAGAGAAAATGAGTTGGGGGGTCTTCTTTTGGTCAAAGCATAATTTTGCTTTCATCCGCACACATCTTAATTTACCATTAAATACCTCAAATTGTGTTTGTCATTATCACCAAAACAATTAGGGGTCAAGATGCACTTTCAATCCGTCGTACCAGGGGTCCCTCGAACCAAGGCTACTTGTCTCTCACACCTTGGAGGCCACACAGGCATACACCTTTCGCGCTTGTTCTTCACACGCACCAACGCAAATCAAGCCGCAACACACTGCACAATACTAGGATAAGAGTCGGTCCACACCACGTTCTCAATCACTCATCACAAGGCGACCATCCACCGGTCCTCGGACGCACAGGTTCTCGACCATGAAAATGCAATATGGGCCAAGTTTGTTAGGCAGACTAGGGCCGAATAAAACAACCCAATATAGCGTGTAACAAATATTTAACGATCCAAAAAATACGAAACATACAATAGGTTAAAATTGGCCCAACAAAATTAGGCTCATCAAGGCTCTTACATGGACCGGGCTTGGTTTGTGACAAGCCGAAATCGTCATTACCACGTGCCACATCAGTCACGTTGGTTCTCATTCGACTTGGTGCAACCGTCGAAGCAGGTTTATGAGGACAAGTGTTACGAATCTGTACGCGTCATTATATTAGTGACACGAGAGTAAGGGGTCATCACTAATCACGGTTTGTGATGCTCGATTGATGAGGAAGAGTTTTCGTAACAATCTACGTCATAAATCACGATTTATGATGAGGAACACGATTTTTTGTGTCACTAGTCGGCATTTTCCTTGTAGTGTATGGAGTGTAGGTGAACTCCGGAAGGGTATCTACCTATCCTCTTAAGGTATCATCCACCCACTCATTAAATAGTGAAGTTTCTTAGGCCACGGGCATGGTTCAAGTATAGCACTACTTTGCACCACTAGTATTGGATGTATCATTGGGGTTGGAATGAATTGCATCACCGGTGTTGGTTGTGAAATTGAAGTTGGAATGGATTGCACCACGGTGTTGGCTCTAGCACCATTTCATTAACGGATGGTTGTGCTTCACGAAAATTTCTAATATAATCTTCACCACGATTTCCAATATCATTTTGACCGCCACTTTAATTTGTTCTTCATCCATGCCCACCAAAATATCATCCTCCACATGTTGTCATCATCACAATTATTGTTTACTTTGCATGTATCAAAGTCACCTTCATCACCGCTATCACCTAAACCATGAGAACTATCATCACCACCCTCTTCATCATCCTCTTCTTCACCAATTTCATTGACCAAGTAACACATATCTTCGTTTAGATTATAATCTAAGCCTTGTTTGTATAAGCTTCTCCCAACCATGTTTAGATTATAATATAAATGAAAATTGAACAAAGATTTTTTCCTTCTTCCTTTTCACTTCCGTAGTTCAAATATCTTAAGTGACTTACGACATAAGCAACAATAGGTGGAAATAAGCAAAACATTTGATGGGGTTCTCGTTTATTTCCACAAATAAGCGAGAAAAAGTGGGAACAAACACACCCAATGTAATGTGACCAAAGTGATACTTTTAGAATTTTAGTTTGGTACAAGTTTTTTATATTTTAGTAAAAAGGATTAAAAATATACTACCTTGGCAGCTTACTAGAATGGGCTGGGTTTGCCCAAATCTATATAGGATAACCTTTTTTGGCAACTTACAATTTTTTTAGAAAAAGGAATTTTATTCCGGCCTCGCAAGAGTTTGCACACAACCAATCCTTATTACAGTATTTCCAAGCATCTAAAATTAAACCACAACTCTCAAAGAAGCGAACTAAGCAAAGGTGCAACATTATGCGTCGATCCTCTTAAAAGGCGATCACCCGTGTTGGCGAAGATCTCCATAGCCATGGTCTCTAGTGTGCGACACGCCCACTTCAGTAGTTGTTTGTTGCGCTTCTTTTTGGTTGGCAACTTACAATTGGCAGCTAGTAATATTTATCTGACCTTTGATAATACAAATGCTATAATTTTCCTCAGAAAAACGAACAACTGTCATGCTCTTTGTTAACACGTACCCCTTTCATCAGCTCTTTGTTTACTTCCGAGGAATAGGCCGATCGAGAAGAGACGAAACTTTTTTTTTGGACAACAAGAGGACGAAACATTGGAAAAGTCAGACAGGAATCCCTATCCAACAAATGTGTGTACAACACAACCTGGACACGTATAGAACTTGCTGTGGGATGGTAATATCACTTGACACTTGTGTCCACAAGGCAGCACAACTGGTACACTGTTAGCCGCGACACATGGATGGTATTATTGTTAATTGTTAACAAGGAATATTTTGACTGTGGCACACAAGGACTCGTGTGTATGACGCTAACAGTCTAAATTCCTGGAGGCAAGGCAAGTGATATATTCTGCCTTCACTTCTCTCTATATATATTCTTTTGCTCAACACTGATCTCTTAATTATGTGCAGAAGTAGCAATCAAACTGGTAGCTGAAAACTGCAAGGTATGTGTTGATGCTGTTGAGGAATTGCAACTTGTTTCATTAATCTTTCATGTTTGGGATTTATTTTCTCATTTAATTATATCTATCATTTCCTTTTTCGAATAGGATGATTTTGAAAAATTTCTGATTGTTAGGATGAAAATGGATGCCGTATTTGGTATTTAAATTAATTGGCCAGTCCTTTTAAAAAAATCATTTGTGTCCATGTTGTTGCTTCTTTTTTAGAATTACACATCACAACACGCTTCATTTCCATAGAAACAAAGCAAGTTAATGGTTTACAGTTCAGTGGCGTGTAGTCAAGAGTCAAGACACACCTGCCATAGGTGTACAAGAAGTTCGCAGGACATCACTCTTTTGATTTTCTTTTTCTTTTAGTATATGGTACTATCCTATTGGTACTGTTTGGTACTATCACCGTTAAATCTCATCGGATGGATGGTTCACATTAAGTACAAGCACCCAAATTTTCTATTAAAAATTAAAATGATTGTTTCAGAAAATGCAACTCCAATAAATTTGTTCCATCCAAAATCATTTTAGCCCCTCGTCCACGGCTAAATTGACAACCATTATCTATAACTTTTTTATCGTTTGATTTGTCTCTATCCGGCCATGGAGTCAAAATTCCATGGAATATCCTGATCTCTTCTGTAGATGTGTCCATCCACGTAGAGGAAATTACAGACATGGTTACACTTCCAATAGGCCATTCCAGAAGTCTAAAAGACACCAGGGATGAAGTACCTGATTCCTTACCGTCCACAAATATTGCGTAATGTGACCAAACAAAGATTTGGACATGCACCATATATGGGCGTATGGCCCTGCAGAAAACAGTATGTACATCATAATCTGCACAAGTCCAAAATCTTGGTGCACAACTTGTGAGTACTGAGTTGACATGAGCTGGAATGTCAATTTATTCCCTACTGCATCTATATAAGTAGCAACAATAACCTGCAGCTGCAGGGTTATTGCATTAAAAAAACAACATTTCCAAGAACACGTATATGTACAGATCTTAGTTATTGTCCTGTACATGCATGTACACTTCTTCATCTTACTAGCTCTAATACACAGCTAATATCGTGCTTGATCTTAGCCAACTGTTACGCAAATGGTCCACGATCACAAGGTGCTCGACGCGCTTGACGCGGCCAAGACGCAGTGGTACCACTTCACGGCGGTGATCATCGCCGGCATGGGCTTCTTCACCGACGCCTACGACCTCTTCTCCATCTCCTCGTCACCAAGCTCCTGGGCCGCATCTACTACTTCAACCCCACCTCAAAGACCCTGGCTCGCTCCCGCCGAATGTCTCCGCCGCCGTCAACGGCGTCGCCTTCTGCGGCACGCCTGGCCAGCTCTTCTTCGGATGGCTCGGCGACAAGATGGGCCGCAAGAAGGTGTACGGCATGACCCTCATGCTGATGGTCATCTGCTGCCTCGCCTCGGGCCTCTCGTTCGGGTCCTCGCCCAAGGGCTTCATGGCCACGATCTGCTTCTTCAGGTTCTGGCTCGGCTTCGGCATCGGCGGCGACTACCCGCTCTCGCGCGACCATCATGTCCGAGTACGCCAACAAGCGGACGCGCGGCGCGTTCATCGCGGCCGTCTTCGCCATGCAGGGCTTCGGCAACCTTACCGGCGGCATCGTCGCCATCGTCATCTCCGCCGCGTTCAAGGCGCGCTTCGACGCGCCGGCGTACAAGGACGACCCCGCCGGCTCCACCGTGCCGGAGGCGGACTACGCGTGGTGCGTCGTCCTCATGTTCGGCGCCATCCCGGCGCTGCTCACCTACTACTGGCGCATGAAGATGCCGGAGACGGCGCGATACACCGCGCTGGTCGCCAAGAACGCCAACAAGGCGACGTCCGACATGGCCCGGGTGCTCAACGTCGTCGAGCTCACCGAGGAGCAGAAGAAGGTCGAGGAGGAGGAGCTCGAGTGCCGCCGCGAAGAGTATGGCCTCTTCTCCCGGCAGTTCGCCAAGCGGCACGGCTTGCACCTGCTGGGCACGACGGTGTGCTGGTTCATGCTGGACATCACCTTCTACTCGCAGAACCTGTTCCAGAAGGACATCTACGCCACCGTGAACTGGCTGCCCAAGGCAGAGACCATGAACGCCCTCGAGGAGATGTCCAGGATCTCCCGCGCCCAGACGCTCGTGGCGCTGTGCGGCACCATCCAGGGCTACTGGTTCACCGTCTTCTTCATCGACATCGTCGGCCGCTTCGCCATCCAGCTCGGCGGCTTCATCTTCATGACGGCGTTCATGCTCGGCCTCGCCATCCCGTACCACCACTGGACGACGACCGGGAACCACGTCGGCTTCGTCGTCATGTACGCCTTCACCTTCTTCTTCGCCAACTTCGGGCCCAACTCCACCACATTCATCGTGCCGGCAGAGATCTTCCCAGCACGGCTAAGGTCCACTTGCCACGGCATTTCGTCAGCAGCAGGCAAGTCCGGCGCCATTGTCGGGTCATTCGGGTTCCTCTACGCGGCGCAGAGCACCGACCCAGCCAAGACGGAAGCCGGTTACCCACCGGGCATCGGCATGCGCAACTCGCTGTTCGTGCTCGCTGGATGCAATGTCATCGGGCTCCTGTTCACGTTCCTTGTGCCGGAGTCAAGGGAAAGTCGCTGGAGGAGCTCTCCGGGAAAACGATGTTGATGAGGCAGCACCTGGCCAGAGCTTCCAGCAGACTGTTCCGACCAATTTTAGCGAATAAATAGTATACAGGATCCATTACTTGCCAATGTCTTAACTTCCGCAGAGCTATATGCTAGCACATCAGGATGTATGGACTTGGCTGAATTGGCATGTTTGTAATATGTGTTGAACTTAACCTCAATCTGTCACCTAGTTTGTACATAGCTTAAGTTTGCTTTTGCTTTGTGTTAACACGTTGCTAGAACGTGTGCGCGCTCGCCATGGGCAGAGCGCGTCCTGTAAACCAGGAACGTCGTGCGGCTAGTGCGCGGCTGTGGGATGGCGCAGCCAAGTCGTGGCGTGCGTGCGCACGTCACCGGTGAGAATAGCTACCGGTGTTGCTTTGTTCTCTACTTATTTCCAAGCAATACAATCAGAAAAGCTGCTAAGTATTCGCAGCACAAAACCACATACTCCATTGTCGTTTGAGTGCCCGTGTTCCAGAGCTCATCGGGCGACGCAAGTCCCGCGATCTTTGGTCGTTTACAACACTTGGCATCAAAGCCGTAGCGGTTCTAGGGCGCCATGGCCTCTCCGGCACCCAAGCGCGCGACACCCGCCACGCGAAGCGGCACCACGCGCCGCCCGGAGAAGAAGAAGGCGGAGAAGCCAGGTTCGTCCGGTGATCTTGATGGGAAGGCGGTGTTGCCCAATCACGGGCGTCGCGAGCGATCTCCTTCCCGCTGCTGCCGCTTTCGCGTCACCACGACGCGGACAAGCCGCGCGCGTCATTGAGCGTGTCGTTCGCGAGTCGGAGTGCGGCGCTGGCCGCAGCTCACGAAGACGAACTGCGTCGAGTGGTCGCTGTGGATGAAGCTAAAACTCAAGCCCGCGACCTCTGGGGCGTGATCGGTACGTGCGATGGTGACTTCGCGACCAC
Source organism: Cenchrus purpureus (assembly GCA_022644695.1). Lineage (NCBI taxonomy): Eukaryota > Viridiplantae > Streptophyta > Magnoliopsida > Poales > Poaceae > Cenchrus > Cenchrus purpureus. The sequence goes on along the minus strand of CP053454.1, from coordinate 170,251,783 downwards.
CGCACACTCGGCGCCATCTGCAGCGCATGCCGCGAGATGATCCCGCGCCCGTCAAGGCGAGACGGCGAGGCGTGGGAGGCCATCAGACCCTCCGCCTCGGAGGCGGAGGCGGTGGCAGCGCGCAGATGATGCGCGAATACGAGATGATCAAGCTTGAGGACGGGAATCCATCGAGGACTTGCGCTCCATTTCTCGGTGTTGTCTCGCTGGCGAGCTCGGGGATCAAGAGCCCGACGTAAAGGCCGTCAAGAAGTACTGCGTGTCATTTGGCCCGGTACAAGCGACTGTCGTCTCGTGGGCGTTCGTTGACCTCTCAAAGCTCTCGATTGAAGAGATCACGGGGACATTGAAGTCCTCGACGCGCCGACGAGGAGGTGGCGTTGTCATCCACCTCCACCATGGGAAATTGCTTCTCACCCACGAGTGGTGAAGTACAAGGGACAAGGCGGGGCGCAGCGGATCCGGCTCCGTGAGAAGAAGGCCTGAGAAGAGTCGGCGAGGAAGGGGACGGCGGCGGCCGTGGGGAGAGACAGCGACCCTAACAAACCACCGTCGATGCCGTGCTTCAAATGCCACAAGACCGCCATTGCCAAGCAACGGCACAAGAAGGAACAGCCCATCATCCCAAGGTGAGAAGGCGAGCCCACACTCCTTATGGCCCATGTCGTCATCTTCGTCGGGGTCAACTCCCCTCGGATCGGCGCCTCACCCCATCACCGTCGACACCGCCGCCACGCCGTCGCGTCAACCTCGTCGAGCAGTCTTCACCCGGCTTGGCCTCGATCGGATCGGAGCCCCATCGATGGGTTACGGATTGAGGCCACGAACCACATGTGCAGGGAGAGGCGTCTTCTCGAGCTCGACTCCGGTATCCAGGGTTCGCCGGGATGGATCCGTGGTGGAGATCGAAGGTTGCAGCTTTGTCGTCTTCACACCGCAAGAATGGAGAGCACCGCTACGCGGCGTCTACTTCATCCCAAGGGCGGCGCGAACATCATCGCCCTTAGTCGGTTGGAGGAGTTCGGTTGTCGCATCGTCTCGATCATGACATCCTCGGCATCCAAGAGCCGGGAGGAAGATGTTGGCGCGGGTGGCGCCCGACACGCCTCTACATGCGAAGGCGAAGGTTGGGCACCGGTGTGCCTCTCGCTTGAGCATTGAGCGGCTTGGCTTGGCACTCTCGTGCACGGGCACATCAGTTTCAGTCATTGCACCGCCTCGCCAACCACGACATGGTGTTCGATCTGCCGCGGGGCGGTGGAGCAAATATCGACGCCTTTGCCTCGACAAGCACCCCCGCCTCCTTCCCGAGCAAGCACACCGGCGTGCAGCGGCATCCTCGACCTTGTCCACGACGACCTCGAGGGCACAACTCCGAGCAGCAACAAGTACTGCGCTCGTCGATGATCTCAACACGTCATGTGGTGGTGCTCGCCAAACAAGGACCACGCCGTATACGCAATCAAGAACTTCCAAGCGGGGGTCGAGGTGGAGATGGGGCCATGGTGAAGATCCTCCGCACGATCGTGGGGAGAATTCACCTCTATTGAGTTTGGCAGTCTTTGCGCGGGCGTGATGTTCACCGGCAGCTCACTTCCCGTACTCTCTCAGAGAATGGGGTGGTGGAGCGCCAAAATCACCATCGCCGCCATGGCTCGCTGCATGCTAAAGACCAAAGACTGCCGGGTCAGGGAGAAGCCGTCACCCTGCGTCCACATCACAGAGCCGCCGCGCACCCTCATTGCAAAACACCGTTGAAGCCTAGCACGGTGAGCGCCACGTGTCCACTACTTGAACATTCGGGTGCATCGGCCACGTCAAGAACACGGGCGGGACTGAAGAACTTGGAGGATCGCGGCGATGATCTTTGTCGGTTCGAGAACAGCTCAATGACCGCTTCTTGACCCCATCACAAAGCGTGTCGTCATCTCCGAGATGTCGTCTTCAATGAAGTTGGTGCACGGAAGTAGGCCGATCAAGGCGACACCAACAATGGCGACCGGTCCTTCACCATCAAGTACACGGAGATGCGTGCCCACGCCCGCTGACGGAGTCACGAGCGCGACGCCACACACTCTATCTCCGGCCCACGTTCTCGCGGACGCCCAACCTTTCTTGAGCGAGCACTCTAGCTCGATTCGTGTCCCCACGCGGACCACGAGGCGGACATGGACAATGACCACGGCGATGATGCTCCAATGCGATTCGCGCCATCGACGATTCGACACCATCATTGGCGCGAAACTTCTCAACCGGGCTGGCCGGCGAGTCCTCGGCCAAGCTTCACTTCACTTCGAGAGGAGCCCACTACATTCACCGCCGCGAGCGAGCCTCGGAGGCAGCCATGACCAAGGAGATGGACTCGATCACCGTGCTCCACACGGGAACATCGACCTCCCACGGGGCACCATGCCATCGGCCTCAAGTGGGTTTACAAGGTGAGCGAGGCGAGCACGGGTACATCGTCGATTACAAGGCGGCTCGTGGCGAGGATATGTCAAGTCTTGGCGGCATCGACTACGATGAAGTGTTCGCTCCGTCGTGCTTTGAGGTCCATGAGGCACGATCTGTAGCGGCGCACCAAGGTGGGAAGTCCATCACATGGGCGTGAAGAGCGTTCCTCAGCAGCGAGCTCAAGGAGGAGGTCTCGTCGTGCAGCCTTTCGGCTTCATCGTCAAGGGAGCATAGCACAGGTTTTGCGCTGCGCAAGGCATTTATGGCTTGAAGCGGGCTCGAGCTGGAATGCCAGCTCGACACCACCTTGGTGGTGCTTGGTTTCGAGGAGTTCTTGAGAGCACGGCGTGTACACTGGATCCAAGATGAACACAAGCTCGTTGTTGTTGTCTATGTCAAGCGATCACGGTGGTCGCGGAAGCAACAACAACGACATACTCGGTTGAAGGCGAGATGCGGGAGGTCTTTCGCATGGCGACCTTGGCCTCTGTCCTACTACCTCGGCATCGAGGTTCACGAGCAGCGGCATCACGCTCCGTCAGACGGCCTACACCGACAAACTCACGGGCGAGCGGTCTCAAGGCTGCAACCTTGCGAGCACCCATGGAGTCCCGCATGGTGAGCAAGCAGTACCACTCGGCCCGTCAATGTCACGGAGTACAAGCGGATCATCGGCGGGGCTCGGTACCTCATACACCACGGCCTGATCTAGCCTATGTTGTGGGGTATTTGAGCCGATTCATGTAGTCTCCCCATGAGGAGCATTTGGCTGCGTTGAAGCACGTACTTCAATATGTTCGGTCTACACTAGGGAGAAGGAAGGGTGACCCCGAAGGCTGATAGGCTACAGCGATGCCGACATGGCGGGGACATTGATACCGGGAAAGCACGAGCGTCATTATCTTATTCCTCGGTGCCATCCGGTTACATGGCAATCCGTAAGCGAAGGTCATTGCTACTGTCTTCTGTGAGGCGAGTACATCGGCGGCAATCGCTGCATGCCGGTGTCGGCTCGCTCGTCTCCTCAATGACCTCGTCGGGATGGAGTCAACAATGCCGGAGATCGGGGTGGACAACATGTCCGCCATTGCCCTCGCCAAGAACCCGATTCCATGATCGTTGAAGCACATCGATGTTCGCTACCACTACATTCGTGAGTCGTCAAGCGAGGAAGGATCGTCATGGAGTACATCACGGCGGAGGTGCAGCTCAGACATCCTCACCAAGGCGCATGGGCGTGTCCGCTTCTAGGGAGCTGGCGCGGGATCGGCGTCAAGGAACTGCGAGGTGATCGGATCAAGGCTTAGGAGGAAAATGTTGAACTTAACCCTCAATCTCACCTAGTTTGTACATAGCTTAAGTTTGCTTTTGCTTTGTGTTAACACGTTGCGAATGTGTGTGTGTGTGTGTGTGTGCGCCATGGGCAGGCGCGTCCTGTAAACTAAGGCGTCGTGCAGCTAGTGCGCGGCTGTGGGATGGCACAACAAGTCGTGCGCGTGGCGCACGTCGCCGGTAGAATAGCTACTGGTAGTTGCTTTGTTTCTCTACTTATTTGCAAGCAATACAATCAGAAAAGCTGCTAAGTATTCGCAGCACAAAACCACAGACTCCATTGTCGTTTGAGTGCCCGTGTTCGAGCTCATCGGCGGCGCAAGTCCGGAGATCTTCTGGTCGTTTACAACAACGTGAGCATACTTCTGGCTACTCATCCAGTCTGCGGTCATGGCCAAAATGGTTTACACCAACAAACCTAATCCATCAATGGTTTCCTTCTAGTAGGAATCCACATTTTTGCTTACAGTTGCATCTTGCAAGTTTCCCCTCACCGCAAAATCAAGAAAATAAAACAGAGGTTCAGCAAAACAACAATGGGATCATCAAAAAAGATGAACAGCAACATCGATAATAGATGTCGAGGTTACCATGTAAATCGAATGTCATTGAATAAATTTTAAATCTCAATTCTAGGCTTAAACAAAACAAGGATGAAACTCCAGGGTCTACAGCCATTGGCTTCAGGTAAGTGTCATATACCACCTATAGTATAAATTCCAACTTGTATGTTGATCATGGGAAGGTGTAACATGCTTCTGACCAGTTGCTGATCTTGGGAGGCTATGGTAAAATGATAACCACTTGCCCTGATGGTGCTACCAGCTATTTCCTGTGAAGAGGGTAGCGGCCATGTTTTAGGTGCCCAATGCTGTTTTTGCAGATTGGGCACATATTTTTTTTATAACCAGCCATTGTTTGATGCATGCAGTGTGGAAGTCATGACCACAGTCCAGTCTACCCAAGTCTTCACCTTCCAAGTAGTCTTCCTGCAAGATTTAAGGGTAAGCAGCTGTCAGTACCGCCAACCAGCTATCATTGACATCTGGGATTAAAAAGAAACCAGCTATTATTTAGATAAGTAATTATGAGAAGCAACCTGAAATGAGGATTCTATACTCAGTTTCAGAATATTGGATATCTGGACAAAAATACCATGATGTTAACTATAGTGAAGAGTATTTGAAACATGCAACCACATATCACCCAACATGAATAATCAGTCATTTCTGTTGTTTGACTGGCACCACCACCCAACTTGACTCCAAGCTTCCCTCTCACTTGAACCAAAAACTAAAACCACACCTGAAACCATGCAACATCAAGTGCTACCTCCATTCTTTTACATGAGCGTTGGTTAGTTCATTTTGAGATAATCAACGTCATATATTAAAGGATGAAGGTAGTATATGGCAAGTCAAAATTTGTATGTTAAGTTTGTTCGCTTGTTTAAGCAGAATCTTTATCGCAGTGGAAAAAACAAAAGGAAAGGCCTGGCCGACTCAGCTCATGGCTCGAGAGATGCAACATAGAGTCAACATGGAGAAGGGCATTTCGAGTTGTTCAGCCGTGCCACTGTTGTGCTATAGCGAAGCCTAACACGAACAATAAAATAAATAGCTCAAGTATCGAAAAGCGAAAGATGGGAAGTAAAACTCTCAGGTGTAATTCTCAAAAGTCGATCCCTTTACAAGTGCCGATCGGCCTCCTTTTATAGAGGCGACGGTGGCATTTTACATTCGAAAATGACCTTGTGTAAAGCGGATCAAACAAGAATGTACTAGGCTAATTTTGGGAGTTCTCCATTTGGTCTTCATGTAATCGGTGCTTTCACGACTTAGCAGCTGCGTATCACGGCGCTTTTTGGCACATGCGCTTTGTTGGGTGAAGACCTTTGATTTGGAGACACCTTTGCCTAGCCAATCCCATTACACGAAAACATACGTCGGTCAAGCGTCGAAACAAATTGTTAGTATCGATGAAACCCCAAGCGAAAATAAGGTTGTGGTTTCACTTGAGATGAGTTCGATCTAAGGGTTTTGTCTCGGTCATGTAGGCGACATTAAGCGCGGTTGAAAATCGAGACCATTTACACCACGGTTCCTTTCGGTGACGAAGGATAACCGAAAGCTAGGAAGTTAAAGGGAAAGAGAAACTAAATGGCTTTGCAGGATTCGTCAACACATGAAAAGAAGAATTTGGGATTTCACCGCTCTCTCGACGGCTCCAAAACGCAGCTTTATCCTACTCGAATCCGATCCCCCAATGAAGCCCCTCGCGAAAAGCTTGCGAGATCAAAAGCTTGAGCGAAACATAAGGTTTGAGAATTGAGGCAAAGAAAATGTCTTCCTTACCGCGACTCCCAAAACGTAAGGTTCGAGAATCGAGCCCGTCACGGATTACCATTTTGCCCTCGTTTTTACCGTTGGGCTCGAGGATTCGTTCTTGCCTCCTACCTATAAATAGAGGGGTCGGTGGTGATTTCACTGCTGTCTCTTTCAACTCTACGCCTCCATTTTGAAATTCCAGTTGAACTACGAGGTCTCGGTTCTCAAGAGCTCCGTTTTGCGAAAGGCGGTCGTGCTAATGAGTTAGCTTTTGCCTTAAGAAAGATGGACCGAATTAGTTTGCTTTTCGGCGCTATGTGTTTTAAGGTTGAGACTTTATGAGCGATGGCTCGCGTTAGGCACCAAAGAAAAGCGATGGGCGAAGGCTCTCCATCGAATCGCGAGGCGTCCCGCCGCCCGAGGTTGCGGCACGAGGAGGAATCTGCCGCGGCATTGTCTTCATCATCGTCTGGCTCGAGAATGCGGTAAGATTTACGGCGGGCGGATCTGCTAGCTCTCGCGAGTGGGCAGCTCTCGTCTGCCGATAGCGATGAAGTAATGATTTTGATAGTGGGGCGATGTCAAAATAACATTGCGACACGGATGTTGAGAAAGCGGATCTTTGGCATTGAGGAGAAATTATAATTGGTGGTGGGGTCTCGCCAGCGGACGCGAGGGAAAATCTTGCCAATGTCGATGCTCACCTCGACGAATTGGTGAAACCGACTTGCTTTATGGGTCGGCGATGACTCAGCGAAATGGACGCCTGGTTTGGAGGGCTGTTTTCGTCCGATGATTGCGGCTCACGGGAGAAACTACTCAAAGCCTAGATCCAATGAGAGTGGTTTTCCATGACTTCTACCCGACTTTGAGGCTGCGGTATCGAAAAGGTTTGCAGAGATTCTTGCGGCTTACAATGTTCGAGATCCATCGGTTGACGAACTCGATCCCTCAAGTCCTCAAATTCCTTTGGGCTTGTTGCTCTTTCTTTGGAACAAATGATGTGGACACCTTCGTCCATCACTTTGAGATACCTTTGGGTGAAAAGGGTATTTCACGGTGGATGATGAAGAAAAAGAGGCCCAATATGGTTGTTGTACCTTTCGGACCGGCGGATCAATAAACACCAAGTTACGGTGGAATTAGCCCTTATAAAAATAAATGGGCTAACAAGTGGACTTCATATTGGTTTTACACCACCATTGAAGTGGTTGGGTGGGATGAGAAGCAAGAGGAAGTTGTTAGCTATGATTTGGCGAGCCGCATGGTAGATCTTGAGGTTGAACTAGCCGGAGCTTACGAAGGGAGCCAGCTCCACCAGTGCAGTAGCTTTTGCCAACCCAAGTGATCGCGAGATGCTCTAGAAGAATTCGTTGCGGTGGACATTTGGCCACTGCAAGCCTCGGTGGGGCTCGTGGGGCTTCACTAAAAATGATTGCTGGCCTTGATTATGACATACGAAGCCCCAAGTTTAAAGTCAAGCGTCCCAAAGACAAGGCGATGAAGAGATTATAGCTGAAGTCGAAAAGAAAGTTGTTCAAATGATCGGCAACTATACCCACAAGGAGTGGAAGCTACTCAAAAGATCACGAAACATGAAGGTGCGTTAATTGCGTCTTGGAAGAAATGGGATTTCATGCCCATTGCTAGAAACACTGCAACACTTTGGCAAGAAAATGCATTGAGCAATTTTGGTGCGAAGGCGTGGAAACCTCAAAGAAAGGAAAGGCGGGCAAGGCTACTGAGAAGGTCCTTGAAACTCACCAAAGCAAGTGAGGCTTTGTACGGCGAGGCGGCAAAGACTACACTAGTGCCTATCGCCGAAAAGCCTTCTAAGCTCTTGAAGGTTAATGAAAACTTGATTCGGTCGGAAGATAGAGGCACAAAGTAGCCGCCGCCAAAAGGAAAAGACGGTTCAAGGCGCGGCTCGACACGCTCTTGAAAAGAAAGAATCTTCCAAAAGAAAGACTCAGCAAACAAAGAGAAGGACAAAGGGACTCGCATTGAAGAAAAACAATCAGCTAAACCTTGTGAAAAGAGGCCGCAGGATTGACCCGTCGACGAGCGGATGAAACCACTAATGTTTTGGCTACCCGAAAGTTCGGGTTGATGAACTTACCCACCAAAAGCTAAGGAGCCCGAGGCAGATCGGCTGGCTGCTCCAGTTGAACCGAGTTTGGCGGCTAATCGGCGCTTACAAGCGTGCACTGCGGCATGCAACTGTATGAGAAGCGCATGAAGCAAGCTAGAAGAAGCGATCGGAGAGAAATCCGGGAGCATTACGACAAGGCGGTGAGCTCTTTGGTCCCACTAACCCATCGTACTTGCCGGACAAAAGTGTTGTTGGTTTGATGGGCGTGATCAGCGATGAGGAACTATCATACATCGATGAAGATGTCGCGGTGGAAATCGAAAAGAATGATGCAACCTTGGTACAAGACAAGGCGGAACCAATCTACGGAGGAAACCGATCAAGCTAAAGCGGGTGAGCCAATTGAATTGGGCTCGACCGACATGAGTGCATGAAGGGACATTTTCTCGGTCATGGTGGTTGAGCAAGCGTCCAAGGATCAAATGAAGGTGGTAACACTTTGGGCTCCAAAAGCGGCGACACTCTCCTACTTGAAACCTCGGGTACAATGCCTTCGAGTTTTTCTCTTGTTGAGTAGAAACTTTACTCATGAAGATTGGCTCATTATTTTCGTGGTTTTTCGCTACTCTGTGGTCACGAGGGGACCAAAGATAAAAGCCAGCGAAAAGAGCAAGGCGCGACATGCTTGTTTGGATTAAGGCCGACCCCTCGATCACGGAACTGGTATGCCTCTTGGATTCATGTTTCCTTTCCTTGTTGTTTAAAGAAAACTTAACCTTGCCCTTTGCTATTTTTTGGTACTTGTTAAGCCTCTAGAAATATTATGATGGATAATCTGCGCGGATCAAGTGAGCACTTCATCCGGGAAGAGGGTTTTAAATATCGAATCCACAGGGAGAAGGGTAGAGTGATGCGAGATGTATAACTAATCCACGAGTAGTTATCAAGGACTTGATAGAAAGAGAGATAAGGAAAACTTTAGGATGTCTAGTTCTTACGCACAAGCTATGCTATTATTGTTCTTATGGGGTGATTGTCGAAGGCACACTTAGGAAAGGGAAACTTCCGACAATCTATGGGGAGTCCTCGATTTCTATAGACGGAGGTGGACGCAAGCGATGAGCGAGGTCACGAGGTCACTTCTACCACCACACGATCCGGAATATAGAAGGCATTCATAAGCTAGCTAGTCTAAGCACCAGCTTACACTAAACATGCAACTTTAACTCAAGAGACAGGAATTAAAGTACTCATAAAGAGTTATGAACCGTAAGAACAATAATAACAATGTTACTCACTTGAATAAGAAGTTGATCTTTCCACAAGGTCTCAAGATCGCTCCAATGGAGTTGATCCCAGAGGAAGAAGATGAAGAGGAGGCACCAACTGTGTCGGGCCTTCCTTATTCCACCTCTACCACTCTCTAATTCTCTCGAACAAGATTAGCTAGATCTAATAGATCGTGGCTCTAATCTCTCAACTTGATACTAACTCTCCAACTCTAATTCTAGTCTTGAGCTTCTATCTTAGGTAGGCATTGATGATCTAGAATGAGTTGTTCCCCTACGGGGTCGGGAGCCTATTTATATAGTCTGAGGAGGTGCCTTGCCGTAGGATCAAACCGACCTAATATACGGTTTAGATTGCTTCTCATAGGCGGTGGAAGAACATTCCAAGTAGGGCAGTTGGCGGGGTCAGTCGGCCCCACCATGGGGACAGGGCTGGTGGGCCTCCCTCGGTTCTGCCTTGGCCGGGGGGTTCTTGCCCCTTCTAGATGCTTCTTTCTTGCAAGCCAATTCACGTTGAGTTCGGGAGTGTTGGAGCGTTCTAGACTTGTTTCTTTTCTTGTATTTCGAATAGTCCACAGCAATTTTATGAATTCACCAAAACTCGTGGAAATTGTCAATAGTGCAAACCCTAATAAGGTGATCTAATTATATTTTAGTCCTTTTCCAAGAAATATGAGGGAAATATTTATAGATAAATGTGTCAACAAACTCCCCACACTTAGCTTTTACTCCTCTCGATAAAAGGATGGTTCAAAGAGAGACAAGAATCAACATAATTATACTCCTTAGTCATATATCATACTTAGGGAAAATTTGAACATAGCTTAGAAACAGATCACCTTTATTTCTCAAATCAAGCCAATGGAGAGCTTTTGAATAAGTTTTGAAAAGAAAATATAGCCTTACTCCTTTGTGATACTTTCAAAATGAGCATTTATTTCAAAGTATAAGTGGAGTTTTAGAATGTAAAGATGTAGCAAACTTACCTTGCATATATTGGGTCAAAATCTGATCCATGAAGAGTATGTCATGAGTCATAGATCAAGATATGTGCGTGTCAACTTTAAAACCACCGCCTCGACTTTAGAATCTTCTATCTTTTTCCCATATATATTTTTTTTTAGAACAAGGTATTCAGCTATTTTGTGGAGAGTTGGGTTCTACTCACCCTCGGACACGCGTCCATTATTACTCTCTCACTTTTATTAGAGAAGTGGGCCCTACTCACCCTCGGACACATGTCCATTATTCTTCTCTTTTATGCCTTTTTCTTTTCGAGAGGGGGTTCTTACGTAGAACACTTGTCCATTTTCTCCTCTCTCTCACTTTTCTCTCCACTCGAAATTTTTTTTCGATCTTTGGCTTTTTCTCTCTTTTTATAGCTGTACCTTTTTCACGATATGGGAGATAGAGATAAAAATTTAGAGCATAGATACTTTAGTGAAAGCAGTGTACGTGATCTTGATCTTAGACTTAGACAAAACTTCAACATAGGTCGTAGATTTGACAAAGCTTAATACAAGTAAGCAAGCATTTAAATTAAATTTATTTTCAATGATTAAGCTCTTCTAGGATATATTATTGATCACAAAGGAGAAAGCATAGCTAATGATTTTAATCTTTTGAAATAAAGTACTCTCATAGACAAGATAAAAGAAAGATGGTTCTCATTATTCTAACCTTATTCTAAGCATCCCAAAAGCAACAAATATTTCTAAGAGATAAACATGTGAAACTTTATCTTTTAGGTTATCTGAGGACATTTTAACAAGGCATCTTTGTTTTAATTGAAACGGAAAGTAATTTGCAAAAATTTAAAAGTTTAGAAAGCAAACCGAGTGGTGGGCGAAACTTGAGTGGCCGTGGCGGCCGACCGATCGGTCTCCTCCTACGTGGTTCAGGTGCGTTTCGTCGTGTGATCGATTGTTCTTCTTTTCCGTTTTCTTGATTTTGGTCGTGGAAGATGCCATTTGGTCATCGATTTTCTCCCCACACTTGTTATTATCTTGCATACACATGGTGGAGACAAAATATATCTAGAAAATATAGATAGAAAATATAACTCAACTGGATCACTTCATTGATAAGAGAGAGCACTTTATTAAACAACTCTACTATTAAAGCAAACTAACTAAATCGAACTAACTATCACTAATGTGCTCTCTAACTAAGGTGTTTACAAAGGGCTTTGCCCTTCTTAAGGTCGCTATGCGTCTCCTCATCGTCCCCACGTTTCTTTGTTTTAGCGATGGAGGACGGTTTTGGTGAGAGCTATTCACGTGATGGATCTCTTGCAAGTTTCACAAGGCTTGCTACTTCTGCGCTGAGCTCGGCTACCGTCTTCGCTTACATGGCATCGGGCGGCCTCAATGACGAATTCTCTTGAATATGAGGTTCCTTGCACGAACTTCCGTCAATGGTGACACGCTTGAGGAGGTGGTGTACTTGCACTCTTGTGTTGCCATGCTTGTCCATGCGCACACGGTGAGTCGCTCTCCATCCCTTGGTTTCCTTCAAATCCATGTAGCTAGGAACATGGATCGGCTTTCTTCGAGCCGCTTCGGCGGTGGCGATCGTACCGGTGGCGTACATCACGCCCGCCTCTCAGTGGTGGCGGTGAACGTGGATGGCTTGGTGGAACGGTGAGAGAGATGATCTGCGAGGCAAGGTATGATGGCAAGTGGCTTTGCTTCCTTCACGAAGGAACAACCGCCTTGGCTTCAAAGCTAAAGGGACAAGTCGCTTTGTCGGCCATTCGCTACTTGGGAGGTTTAGATGAGAAAAGGTGGAGGTCCGCCTGGTTATATATCGGTGGACTTGCAAGGGGTTGACCTAGCTTGGAAAGGCTGGGATATCTCGAGAATGATCCCGAAGTTTTTCCAAATCTAAACACCTATGAGAGGCGGGCGGGGCCGATGAAGGGGCGAGGGGGCCGGTCCACTGCCTCGCCGACGCATGACGGGGTGCTCTAACCGCAGTGTCTGATCCCTAAAAACCCTAAGTTGGCCCATTAGAGCCTAAAATTAATATTCTTAGGTAAGCAAAGAAATTCTATCACATCTAAATCCTCGGACTCTTTGTTGGGCTCTAAAATATTTTAAGGCGTTGACCATTTACCTTGAATAACGTACCTTCGTCATCTTGAAGAGTGGCGGGCCCGTGTGACGATGAATCACCACCTTGTATGGTCCGTTCCCACTTGCTTCGTAGCTTCCCGTGCCCAAAGAGTCGCACGGAATTAAAAGTAATACTGATCGCTGGTTGAATTCTTTCTTTATGATTCTCTTGTCGTGCCATCTCTTGGTTCTTTCCTTGTAGATCTTGGCATTGTGGTATGCCTTCTCTCCATTCTTCTAACTTAGACGATTGCATTTTCCGTTTTGTTCGGCTGCTTCAAAGTCCATGTTCCATCTCTTGATTGCCCAATGAGCCTTGAATTCTAGTTCAATGGCAAGTGACATGTCTTCCGTAAACAGTTGGTAGGAGACATTCCAATGGGAGTTTTATAAGTCGATAAGCCCAAAGTGCTTGGGTAGCTTGTCCTTCCATTTTATTCCCATTTGGTCCACCATTTTACGTAGAATGTTCTTGATGCTTATTGGACGTCTCGCTTGACCACTTGTTTGCGGGTGATAAGGAGTAGCGACATTGTGTTGGATCCCATGGTTCATGAGGTATTTCTCGAAGCGCTTGTCGATGAAATGGGATCCTCCATCACTTATCACTAACCTTGGCATCAGAACCTTGGAAATATTGTCTCTTCAAACATTCTTATTGAGCTTTTGTGGTCGTGATCTGCATGGCGAGGCTTCAACCCATTTAGAGACATAGTCAATCGCCACCTAAGATGTACTCAATTTTCCGGATTTTGGGAATGGTCCCATGTAGTCAATTCCCCGGACATCAAAGAGCTCGATCGAAGGTTGGTTGTCGATGGCATGGCATTTACGGAATTGATGTTTCCGTGCCTCGACAAGAGTTGCACCTTCGCTGAAATCTTTGTGTCTTGATACATGGTTGGCGGAAAAATCCGCTTTGCGAGATCTTTGCATGTGTGCGGAAAGCTTCATAATGACCTCCATATGGTGATGAGTGGCATTTCTCAATGATCTTCATTCCTTCTTCAGCCGGTACACACCTCCCGAGTAACCCTCGAGCATACTCGAAAAGGTATGGTTCATCCCACGGTGATGGAGACTCGTAAATAAGCTTTTCTTGTCGGCCCCTGGTCGTACATATCCTGCAACCATAAAATTAACAATATCTGCATACCAGGGGTCGGATCGGGCGATCCGATAGAGCATGTCGTCCCTCATTGCGTCATTGATGGGTAGTTCCTGCGGTTTCTCAAAATACATTCTAGACAAATGATCGGCAATAGAATTTTCTACTCCCTTCTTATCTTTATTTCTAAGTCAAACTCTTGGAGCAGCAAGATCCATCTTATTAATCTAGGTTTAGCATCTTTCTTAGTGAGCAAATATTTTAAAGCAGCATGATCAGTGTAAACAATAACTTTTGCTCCTACTAAGTAAGATCTAAACTTGTCAATGGCATAAACAATGACTAGCAGCTCTTTTCAGTTGTGGCATAATTAAGTTGAGGTCCGTCAAAGTTTTACTAGCATAAGCAATGGCATGATGTTTCTTGTCTTTGTTTGCCCCAAAACAGCCCCACAGCATAATCACTTGCATCACACATAATTTCAAAAGGTAAAGACCAATCGGGGGTTGAATAATGGGTGCGAGAAATAAGAGCATTTTTAGAGTTTCAAAAGATTTAAGACAAGCATCATCAAAGTCAAAGGAACATCTTTGGCAAGTGTTTGTAAGGGTCTAGCAATATGAGAAAAATTCTTTATAAACCTTCTATAAAAACCAGATGGCCAAGAAAACTTCGATTCCTTTGACATTAACAGGTGGAGGTAGTTGTTCAATTACTTCTATCTTAGCTCTATCTACCTCAATTCCTCTTCGAAACTAGATGGCCTAGCACTATTCCTTCTCTAACCATGAAATGACATTTTTCCCAATTAAGGACTAAGTGCTTTTCTTCACATCTTTGCAAAACCTTATCTAAGTTTTCTAGACAATCATCAAAAGTTTTTCCATAAACGTAGAAAATCATCCATGAAAACTTCCATGATCTCTTCAATCATATCGAGAATATAGACATCATGCATCTTTGAAAAGAAGCGAGCATTACATAGTCCAAAAGACATTCTACGATAAGCATAAGTTCCATAAGGACATGTAAAAGTGGTTTTGCTTTGGTCCTTTGGGATGGATTGGGATTTGGTGATACCGAATATCCATCAAGAAAGCAAAAGAAAGAGTGATTTGCCAACCGCCTAACATTTCATCAATGAAGGGCGTGGAAAGTGATCTTTCCTTGTGGCTTTATTGAGTTTCCTATAATCTATGCACATCGCCAACTAGTGATAGTTCTTTGAGGAATCAATTCATTCCTCTCATTTTCACAACTGTCATGCCTCCCTTTTAGGCACGACTTGCAGGGGCTCACCTACTCACTATGTGGCACAGGATATATAATCCGGTGTGTAAAAGTTTGAACTTCTTTCTTCACTACCTCTCTCATCGCATTATTGAGTCTTCGTTGAGGCTCTCTAGATGGTAGAACATCAGGGTCTGTAGGAATGCGATGTGTGCAAAGGGCGGATGATGCCCTTAAGGTCTTGGAGTGAGTAGCCAAAGGCGAGCGATGTTGTTCTAAGATAGGTTATCGACCTATGAGTCTCTTCACGAGTGAGTTGTCATTAATGATCACAGGAGACTCGGGAATCATTGTGCAAAAGGCATATCTAAGACGGTGGTAATGGTTTGAGTTCAATGGGAGGTCTCGAGGGTTCCTCGAGTTCATCGAGGGGTTCAGATTCTGTAGGATTTTCTTCTTCCTCCTCGATGAAGAATTCAGTGACATCTTCTTGATTGGATTCTACAAATGTTCTAGAGATGCTTCATTCACCTCTTCCATTGGAGTGCAGTTACAGGGGTTCGGTCTTAGTATGGATCAGTGTGAAGTGTAAGGGAACTCTAATGGTTTTGCCTAGGCAAATGTCAAGTTTCCCTGTGTGTCCTTCCTTAAGGAGTCTTTCAAAGGATGGCCTATTAAAAGGTCAAACTCCTTAATATCACAAATGTGAAAGCTCGTGAATTGTCATGTCGTAAATGAAGCGGGTAAGACATAGAGAATTCTGAACTTTGAATAATTTGTCCTGAGGAGCACTTTAATAATTTCGTTGTGGGAGATAATGGCTTGTTTTTAATAAACTGATGGAAAAAGGATAAGGCCATTATATTGATTCCCACAATTGGATTATAAAGGGCATCAAAGGGTTCCATTGATTGTACATTGAATTGGTGTAGAAGGTGAATCCAAATGGACTACATCAGAGGAAAGCTCTGACTCTTCTAACCATTCCCCACTCATGATGGATGCAAGCTCCACAGTGTGTTCTCTTGAGAAGGTTTGCTCAAAAGGGTCTATTTTGTCATGCGAAGAAGATGTGTACTTTTGAGGCCTCTTCTTTATGATAATTCGAGGTGTTTCCATAATCGGAAAATAAATCATCCTCGATATCATTTATAAAATCAGGTAGAGGGATAGCTATAGGTTGAGATAGTTTCGCATAGGCTCGGTGTAGCTATCTCGGAATCTCTTCTTTAAAGTTTTCTCTTCTAATGGATCATCATTGGTGCTGGCTAGAATATTATCTAGGACAGGTTCTAGCTTCACTGGATGTAAGGTGTATGAATGATCCATGAGGAGGTATTTAAATAGGCTCTAGATTCCTATTAAGACCAATATAGAAATGTTGAAGGAGAATATGGTCTTGAAGGCCTAGATCTGGTCGGATTTGTAAAGGAGTTCAAAACGTTCGGGATGAACTCATAGACTCACTTATCCCCTGTTTGAAGGATATGATCTTGGTTGAGAGGTTGACTACTCGGATAAGGGTAGAAATCCATGCAAAATCTGCGGAGAATTCCCCAATCGCCTTTCTTCTTCCCTTTGGTTCTGTCATACCATTGGCGAGCTTTTCCTTTCAATGTGAATGGAAAAAGCTTCCAACGGATAGTCTCGTCAGACATACCCTCTATATGAAGGCGATCACAAGTTTGCTCAAACTGTTGGAGATGATGATAAGGGTCTTCGTCTTCTATTCCTAAGAAAGTGTTGGTTTGGACCATCTCTATTAACCGTGGGCGCAGCTCATAGGCATCAGATAGGATTGGTTTTGATGATGGTATGGGCCTAAGGTGAGCTCGAGGGTGCCGAAAAGTCTTTAATGAGGGTAGTATCCATAAGGACAGTAGAAAAGAAAAATCTAAAACTAAAAAGGAAAAGATAAAAGTATACAAGATATAGTTATACTACGAGTTCTCTCTTAACGTTCTCCCGACAGCAGCGCCAAAATGCTTGTTGGTATTTGTTAAGCCTACAGAAATATTATGATGGATAATCCGCAAGCGCACGGATACCGGTGAGCACTTCACAGGAAGAGGGTTTTAAATATCGAATCCACAAGGAGAAGGTAGAGAGTGATCCGAGATGTATAACTAATCCACGAGTAGTTATCAAGGACTTGATAGAAAGAGAGATAAGGAAAACTTAGGATGTCTAGTTCTTACTCGCACAAGCTATGCTATATTGTTCTTATGGGGTGATTGTCGAAGGCACACTTAGGAAAGGGAAACTTCCGAGCAATCTATGGGGAGTCTCGATTTCTATAGGCGGAGGTGGACGCAAAGGAAAGAGCAGGAATGAGGTCACTTCCGCTTCTACCACACGATCCGGAATATAGAAGGCATTCACAAGCTAGCTAGTCTAAGCACCACGCTTACACTAAACATGCAACTTTAACTCAAGAGCGACAGGAATTAAAGTACTCATAAAAGAGTTATGAACCGTAAGAACAATAATAACAATGTTACTCACTTGAATAAGAAGTTGATCTTTCCACAAGGTCTCAAGATCAGGCTCCAATGGAGTTGATCGAGAGGTAGAAGATGAAGAGGAGACACGCAGTCCGGGCCTTCCTTCGATTCGCCTCCGCTCACTAATTCTCTCGAACAAGATTAGCTAGATCTAATAGATCGTGGCTCTAATCTCTCAACTTGATACTAACTCTCAACTCTAATTCTAGTCTAGAGCTTCTATCTCGTAGGCATTGATGATCAGAATGAGTTGTTACAGGGTCGGGGGTATATAGTCTGAGGAGGTGCCTTGCGTAGGATCAAGCAAACCTAATATACGGTTTAGATTGCTTCTCATAGGCGGTGGAAGAACATTCAGTAGGGGCTGATTTGGCGCCGGGGGTGGGCCCACCACTGGTGGGCCCCTCGGGTTGCCTTGGGCGGTCCTTGCCCTTCAGATGCTTCTTTCTTGCAAGCCAAGTCACGTTGAGTTCGAGTGTTCGAACCTTCTAGACTTGTTTCTTTCTTGTATTTAGAATAGTCTCTAAATTTTATGAATTCACCAAAACTCGTGGAAATTGTTATAAACCCTAATAAGGTGATCTAATTATATTTTAGCCCTTTTTCCAAAGAAATATGAGGGGAAATATTTATAGATAAATGTGTCAACACTATTCAAGCATGATGCTTCATATATTAACTAACGACTTGCTGTTTTGTGAATGTAGATTTCTCAATCCTGAGGCCTTAATGGATGTTAGATGATGCAATCCCTACTTTCGAGGAACTGGTCGAAAGGGGAGGAAATTGCAGAGAAACTCAAAGCCTCCGTGATGAAAGATCTAATTGAAGAAAACCGAAGCTGAGAGAGAATGAAAATCAATCCAAGTAGCTCTTCAAGAACACAATGTTCAAAAAAATCTGCGATGCCAAGAAGGCGAGCAGCTTGAAATGCTATGAAGAATGCATCTCGTGATGCATTGATCGATGCGATGCCAATGTGCGTTTCACTGTGGCTCGATAGAGGAGCTTAAAAAATTCAGAGAAGATTTTGGAGAATGAGCTCCAATGGGAGGTATGCATTTAGGTCACTCGTCATATTGAGGATCCAAACCAAACCTTTGGGGTTCAACATCACTACACTTGGATGAATAGAACAAACTTTTCCGACACCATGTCAAAGTTGGATTACGGATCGAGCTCTAAGCCATTTTTCCACTTGTTGAAGAGTGCTTGTGATCATTCAAAGCTTTGGGACCTGGGGTTGCGTTCTTCAAGACCTTCCAGCCCCAACGGTAATCACCAAAAATGTGCAATTCCTAATGAAAGTGGTCGATATGCCTAAGAAAGCTGATCGATTAGGTTTGTGTTCTTCAACTGTACTTTTGATTGCTCATGATTCTATCTTTCTAACTTGGTTTTTGATACGCCTCTCATAGTTCTATCTTGGCGTGAGGGAGCATCGAGATACGGCACGACCTTGGACCATATGGGCCATATGTGATGGACCGCTACCATTGAGATGAAGATGCTATTCCGAGCTCCGTGACAAATGAGAAAGGAGCAAAAAGACCCTGGTGAACTCCCTCCTCAACACATCTCTTCAAATCCACCTTAGACCGCCGGAGGTGTAAAGGAAAAACTCTTAGGGACTACTATGTAGATTTGCTTAGGTTTGAATGATGTAAACTCTATGTGAATTGTTTCGCAGACAGAAGGATGTTGGATGTGATGCCTAAAACTTTCAACCGCCAACACATGCATCGGTGTCTTGAAGTTTTCAACGAATCTCGAGAAAACTTTGATGAATTTTTGGGAGTATGTCGTACTATTCTTTACATTATCCTTGCTACTTTATGACCAATGAAGCTTATGATCGTCCAGAAAAGCTCAAGCGTGAGAAGAACCAAATTGAAGGAGAGGAAGATTTCGCATATGAAAGGCCAAGCTGGAGGATTGTAGAGGTAGTGGTAGAGCGCTTCTCAAGACATGCTTAGATTGACATTCACCGGATTGATGTTGAAGAAACGCCTTCCCCTTCAAAGGGAGAAATAAACAAACATGAAGTATCTCAATGATGAACTTGAATTTTATTCATTATATTGTAATGAAACTTTGCCGGTTATGAAAAAACTGCTAGAATAATGTTGCATGGATTCGCCGCATTTGAATTATCCTTTTCATGAAAAACTAGCCTACTATGACGCGAAAAGCATTGTAGGACTAGTCAATGAACATGTCGAATATTGCAGCTTGAGCTGTTTTTTGACAACGAAGTTTACCATTTTGGCTTGGGATCATAATGCAACTAAGTCTTACTTAAGTTGAAATAAAATTGCAACTTGCAACTTTGATGCTTTTTCGATTCAAGAAGAATTTTTAGTGCACCGTGGGGTGGGCTATCAGAACGCTCTTTAAGATTTTGATTCTTGTGAATGTGTTTCACCACTTGTGGGTGGGCTTTTATGCAGCACTTCAATTCACTCGCAGTGGGCTATCTCTTTGATAGCACTGAAATGCTTTGAAAGTAAAGAGGAAAATAAAGTATTCCATTCATGGTGAAAGGAAATTTTACATCAAGGTTGCCTCGTTAAAACCTCAAGCTGTGATGGAGTCCTCTTGTGAGGAAAAGAGTACAACCCTATTATTGAATTTAAATTAGAAAAGTAAGTACTAGAAAACATGAGTCATCGTGATTTATAGTTCCATGCACCGACTACTGATTTTCACTATGGAAAAACTTGCAAGTTATCCACATTCCACTGGTAACTACACCTTCTCATCTTTGAGATGAAGGCACCATCTCTAACGCTCACGACAATGTAGGGACCTTCCCAAATGAACATGCCCACAATCGATGTTCTTTTTCCTCTTGATTCTCCCGATGTTCTTCAAAGAAACCTTTTGTCTCTCCACTTTCCTCCGGTACTTGAGGTTTGAACGCTGCTTCGGTTTCAACCAAGTCTTTATCTCCTCATTTTCACGGGAGACCACCAAAACTCGGCGCTTTGGCTAGCTCTTGACATAGCTCGCCCCATAAACACGAAAGGTGTGAACTTGGTAGCCCGACTCGGTGGTGTTGTGTGACCAAATGACTGGGCAAACTTATCGCCCATTTTCCTTCTTGATCAAAAGACATTTCTTTATGCGAAAATTTGTCGTGTTTCACCGCACCATTGGATTGAGGGTCATAAACGGAAGCAAGCGAAGCTTTGTTTCGATCATGTGATGATTCAATCCACGGCAATCAAACTGCTTCCATTATCATGTGAGTTTCTAGGAACCCCAAATCTACAAATGATTTGCGCAAAACTGATAGTGCCGGTGATAGTGGCGACGGGCCTTGCCTCAATCCATTTAGTGAAGTTCACCCAGAATTTGAAATTGCCTTGATGGCAATGGTCCAAAATATCCATGCCCAACGAATGGCCAAGTAGGTGTGATGAGTTGCGAAGAGCCCCGGCCTTCACGGCTTTTTGCAAACAAGCCTTGAATGTTTTGACATGCTTTCATCTCTTTTGCCATTGGCCAATAGAAACCTTGATGAAAGCCTTTCATAAAGCTCTAGTTGCTGTGTGATCCGCATTCCACTATGGATTTCTTCATCAATACCTTGCTCTTGTGGTATGCACTTGAGCACATGCCCAACTTGAAAGAGATCCTTTAAGACATAGCCTTGCGAGCTTGCATTCTTTTCAAATCATGGGCTAACAGCTCATAATGACGAAGGAAAGTAATGATGGATCAATCTATCTCACACCACCGATGTTGCTTGCCGCTTGACAGGGGCGATCTTTCAGCATCAATATAACATCTTGAACTCAGAGGGCCTCAGACAAAATACACCGGACTTTGGTATTTCGTCGACCTCACGAGTCGCATGAGCTCCTTGGATGCGGCCCCGTATAGGAAAAGAGGCTCACGGAAGAGGTGACAATATTGCCATCTTCTCATGTAAACTTTAGCTGTAGCCTTGCCAGAAATTTGCCTTTTCCTTCAATGCTTTAAGAAAGGAAGACTTCGCCGGCAAACGAAATGAATCTGAAAGCGATCCAACCATTCAACTTAATGTCCTTTTCGTTTTTGGTTCTTCCATCTCCCCATCGCCTTTATTTTGTCGATTTGCCTCAATCTTCTTGGCTGAAATCAAGACACAAAATTTTCCTTGGTGACCCAAATACACCTCCGGATTCAATATAAACCCGCCTTCTCATGTTGGCAAAGTTTGCCAGTCATATGATTTGATCTTCGCCGCTTTTGACTATGAGGTCAGACGGCTCGGATGTTTCGCAACGAGGCTTGAACCTCCCCACCATTGTGAGCGGGTCTAGCTTCTTCGCATTCGGTTGAACGGCAAAAGGCCAAAAGGCGTGATGAAACTAGTCTTTTCATCCTCCTTCGCCATCCGGATTGATGATAGCGAAAAACAATCCAAGAGAGACATGATGGCGGCCGGGTCGAATCGATGACTTAGTCCATCCTGAGCGAGAGTTATCTTTGGATGTAGCCTTGTTTAGATGAAATCTATGCACATTATCCACTTTCCATTTTCTTTTGGCCGTGTTGGCTAACCATTTTGGATACATGATCAAATGACATCAAGCGTCAAGTAATCTTTGGACCAGACTTAAATGCTACCACTTTGTCATCGGACATCTTTCTTAGTTTTCCTTCGAGGCTTGATAGCGCATCGATGGTCAACTTGTGCTCAATGAAGTTTCCTCTCGCCAAGTCCTGCTTAAAACATCCCCATTCTTGAGCTGGATTAGCTCGCTTGGTTGAGATCGAAATGCGACGGGATCCCAAACGTTTCATCTAACAAAACTTTTAGTGTCGATGGCTGCACATTGACTTTTCTGTGCTTTGCTCCTTCTCCACGGATTTTCCAGTCGTGAGGGTATTAACGTTCCTCGAGATTTCTCTCTCTAAGTTTGAGTCGTTTTGGTGTCCCTCATGATGACGCTTGTGTTGCTCTATTTTCAGATAAGCACGATGAATGATGGCCTCTTGGAGAAACCTTCCAAGAATCCCATTGTAGGGGTAATACATACCACATCGAAGACAAGTACTGCTCGCATTCATCTCAAAGAACCTTTCCTATAGCATGAATGACTCGCCGGCCATATAATGGTATCAGCCTACAACAAATTCCTACTCAACCCCATTTTGTCATATTCGTCGCAAAATTATGTCCACCGATGAGCCATTGTCAACGAAGCTTTCCCAATGTCCGAATGTTGTTTCGATCACAAGGGCATCGAGAGGGAAGCCTTAAAGTTTTATGTCCTCCAAAAGGTGATGGAATGTGTGACCATCGGTTCTTTCTACTCTTCCCACACACCGATGTTATGAACTTCATAAATAGTTTTCCGTCCTTTGCAATCAAAGGAGCCACTCGAAATGGGGAGGATGGTTCCATGAGAGCAGATATCATTTCTTTTCGTAGAGGTGGAGCGTTGATTATGGGGTGGAGAGGAGCGATGAGTATCAACAGACTACATTTTGAGCTTGAAAACGGATTGCCGAGTGTGGGTGTAATAGGTGGTGGGAAATAATTGGAAATTGGTGAAAGTACTCCTCCCAAAGTTTACACCACGGGCGAAATGATTGATAGTTGGCTCTTTCTCCTTTTCTCCTCTAGAATAGCCTTGAACCTTTCTTGTCGGGCAATAGTTTGAGTGGTCGTAATTCTCCTTGTGAAAGATGCAATACCATTTCTTTTCTCTTGATGGTACCTCATACATGCCCTTCTTCCACTTGTAGCCAATTTTGCCCGGAGGTTTAGGCTCTAATGTTTTGCTTTGGAGTATCGCGGGATTGCCTTTACCCACTTCCAGGGCCAAAAACATTTGGGATTAGCGAGGCGTTTCAGGATTGGACCAATCCCTTTCGTAGTTAGTTTTGGAAAATTTCTTTGTTGGGACTGCTCCTCCACACATTGAAGTCATTGTCCGAACAATAGTTCTCAAATAGACGTGGATTGTTTTGGGCCTTTCGCGCATGATGCGAAGGCCTCGACCTACTATTGCGGCATTGATGGCTACGTGAACATTAGGTGCTTGGGCTCGAGATGGACAAATCAAGAAGTTACGGAGAGGCACTTTCTTCGCATAAGAGAACAAATCTCAGAAGCTGACAAAGCCTTGGAAATTTGAAAGAATGCTGGTCTTCCTATAAATCACCCGGCTCAAGAGAGAATACCACGCATCAGCCGCAATGATGAACGATTTTGAAAGCAATCGTCACAGAGAATGACAGCTTCGTAACTCATTAGGAATTGTCTAGTCCGATTGGCTTGAGAACACTGGAAGTATTCAGATGTGCCATGGTGTGAGCTGGACTTGGGGGGGCGATTTTGGGTCCCAAGTTCTCGTATGGTAGCAGTGTCACGATTCGAAGGGCGGACTCAAAAGGGTTGGAGAAAGGTTGCAAAGTAGTGTATGGAGGAGTTTGGGTGAGTGGAATATCACCTCGTGAACATGGAATGGCTGAGTATGACGAAGGTTGGTTGAAATTTAGCTGTTGACCTTTATGATCGTAACTCTTCATGTAACTTAGTGATTTTAGCTTTTGATTTCTTTAGTCGCGTCGGCCTCTTGTCTGCCAAGAGCCAGACATACCTACACGAGGAAGGATGAAGACGGACTCTACTAGAATTCTCGTAATCCTACTAGGACTGTTGTAATCCTACTAGGACTCCTACCTTGTATGACTAGAAACCCACCTGGACTATATAAAGGAGGTACCCAGGAGGAGAACTCAATGCAACCCAACACCAAGCTGGGACGCCATACTTGATACCCAAGCAGGATGTAGGGTTCGCCACCTCGGCGGCGGAGATAAATCATGTGTCCCGTCTCTAACTGAGTTCATCAGCGATCCCACCACAATCATCTACTTGGCAATTTCTTGTGGTTTGCGGCCTAAACACAATGACCACCTTTTGGTTTTGGTGGCCCTTATTTAATTTGACTCGGCCTCGTATGCTTTGGCCATGGCGCATTAGCATCATGGTTGACTCGGCTAGGGGTTCGACTGGGATCTCTCCCCTAGGTGAGAAGATTCAAAGTTCAACTCTTCCTCGGGATGACGATGCCCTTGCTTGAATTGGTAGTGGTCCTCTTCTTTCTCATGGACATCTTGGGTTTTACTCGAGCCAAACACAAGCGCCAATTGTTGTGCTATAAGCAAACACGAACAATAAAATAAATAGCTCAAGTATCGAAAGATGGGAAGTGAAACTCTCAACAATGTAATTCTCAAAAGTGATCCCTTTACAAGTGCTTGGTCGGCCTTCTTTTATAGGGAGAAGGACTTTACATTCGAAAATGACCTTGTGTAAAACGGATCAAACAAGAATGTACTAGGCTAATTTTGGAGTTCTCCATTTGGTCTTCACGTAATCGCTTTCGACTTAAGCGTATCACGGCGCTTTTCATATGCACGCGCGTCAGTGAAGACATTTGATTTGGAGACACCTTTCGCCTAGCCAATCCCATTACACGAAAACATCGATCAAAGCGTCGAAACAAATTGTTAGTATCGATGAAACCCCAAGCGAAAATAGGTTGTGGTTTCGCTGAGATGAGTTCGATCTATGGGTTTCATCTCGATCATGTGGCGACATTAAGCGCAATTGAAAATCGAGACCATTTACACCACGTTCCTTCGGTGACGAAGGATAACTAAGGAAAGCCGGAAAGTTAAAGGGAAAGAGAAACTAAATGTAGCTTCCAACGATGACAAGAAGAATTTGGGATTTCACGCTCTCATGACGGCTCCAAAAGAAAACTTTATCATGCTCGGTTGAATCCCCAACACCGCTTGAGGTGGTTGTGGTACCAATGGGTGGGCCGGATCCCGTGGTTGGCATTGAGGTGCCGTGAAGTCGACAAGCAATTGTTCAGGTTGAGCACTTTTGTCATTATCGGGGATGGAAGGACCGCCTTTTGGGAATCATCATGGCTAGATGGTAGAGTACCAAGAGATTTGGCTCAAGTCTGTTCAAGCTAGTAGGCGCAAGAACAACACGGATAGGGATGATTTACTGGACCAGGATGGGGGCTATGGATGTCCAGCGGAAGAGATGGGTGAGTTCGTGATGCTATGGGACATGCTCGAATGTGCGGCTAGGAGACCAGATGTTATTCGTTGAAATGGACCACATATGGATTGTACACTTAAAAGTCGGCCTACAATGTCTTCGAGTTCAAAAAATCTGACCTTCAACAACAAGGCTATTTGGCATGCGAAGGTGAGGAAGCATGCCATGGTTACTTGTGCAAAGTAAAATCAACGGCAGACTGATTGCACAAGAAAATTTGCCTTGTGACCCAATCTGTGAACTTTGCAATCAGGAAGAAGAAACTGCTCAACACCTTTGCCTCCATTGTGTTTATGCACGGAGGTGTGGCATAGTTTCGCTTTGGTCGATCGGCTTATTCCGGAGAAGTGTCGCTGGAAGCATGGCGGAGCTGCGTTGGTAGGCAATCCAAGGAGGTCGGTGGCGCGCGTTACTCATCTACACTGCTTGGAATCTTTGGAAAGTAAGAGAGTTTTGAGGAGTTTCAGCTAAACAGAACTGTGGCCCTGATCAAGGAAGAATTGAGATTAGAATGGCGCTTGTGGCGAGTGGAGAACGGTTTTCTTTTAATGTTAGTTAAATGGTTTAAGAGAAGTTAATCCTTATATTATGTAATATCGACCATGTAACAAACCGCATTCTTCTTTTCTTAAACTAGGTAATACGTGTTGCGAATTTTAAACAAAAATTTTAAGGTGAAATGTGAAAGTGGAAACACCAAAGCGATTACATCACGATATTCATCGTAATCAATATTATATATGAAAGTATGTTAATTTTGTTGAGAGAGACCGTTTTAAATGATTGATCCTACATGTATTTCAGCTGCGAGAATTTTATGGCGTGCTACAAATAGAACATGCTATTAGTCACGGAAAAGCGATGAAGATGTAAATATATGGTTTGATGGATGTTGACATGGCTTGGTGGATGTTGACATGGCTTATAATGGATAGTGACATGGCGTGTAGTGGGTTATGACGTGGCGTGTTGAGAGACAGAGAAATCGAGTGGGTACCAATTATATAGTTTATATAGATAGATGATATAACAACGCCCTGCTTTATTAAAAAAGAAAGGCATTTCGTATATAAGTCTTGAAACCACATACTAATGGTTCATCTTTTCTTTCGGTGAGGTACTAGATAATAGGTTGCAATAAAACTAATAGCAAAAGCATGACACTTTTGGGAGACGGATCCAGGATGCATGCGTTGATTCCTTCTTCTTCCTTGAGCCCCCTTCTTCTTCCTTCTCTATTTTTCACTTCTTCCCTCCATCTCTCCTCTATTTCTCATGGTGTTCATGGCGGAGGAGGCTAGAGCCCCCCCACCGCCGATCCGTCCGACTTTTTGGTATTGATCTCTCTTGCACTATATAATCGTGAGATAATGCAAATCCATTGCATCAATCTTATATTCTTATAGCACAAAATCTAATATTTGAATATAGTTATCAAATAAAATTAGAATTGCGCACAAATCATGCTAATAATATTCACAATTCATTCGGCTTATAGAACTAGCCGTTTAGTAATACCAACCGTTTAGTCTTACCAACTGTTGTCATGAACATATTTCTATAAATACATATGTTTATAGCCTATTTTCATAGTTATTTATGTAGTTCTTTCAAACAAATTAATTGGCAAACATCATCCCGACATTGAACAACTAACGTTTTGGTACATATGCCACACACACACTGTATATGACCTGGAGTGTACCTGTCGCCCGCGGTTTTGACCAAAACAGGCGGGGTTTGGACAGTAGAGGCGGAAGCTACCCCACAAAATGCACGTATAATTTTACCACATATTGCTCACCAACCTATCGGCGAATTGTAACTCCAGCCGATGGCCCACTGTCAGTGACACAACGAAAACCCACACCATATAAGTCATGTAAATTTCTCGGTGAGTATAACATCTCCGCTAGAGATTTGTAACTGAAACACACCACCGTGGCTCCAAGCCACCTCCCGGCTTTACGAGCCACCTAAGACCTACAGTTCAAAGCACAATTCGCAACCATGTACCTCTACTCTAAGCCTTCCTCACATTATAAAAGCCACTTAAGAACACCACCTCTGGAGCTCACAACAACAGCACAGCACACCTGCCTGGCAAACACCCATTGGCAATTATTGCTCACCTCACAGTACGTCGTCATCGACGACCATGGCGGCGCCTGTAGCCACAAGAACAACCCTGCCCCTGGCGGGCGTGCGCCGCCGTCCCCATGGCGGTGGGCATGGCATCCTTGTTGGCACCACCGGTGGCGGCGAACGAGGAAGGAGACGCGCTGATGGCCCTGCGCCGCAGCGTAGAGGACCCCGACGGCGTGCTCGCGAGCTGGGACGCCGACCTGGTGAACCCGTGCACGTGGTCTCACGTCGGTTGCAACGACGAGTCGACGACAACCGCGTCAACCGCATGTAAGTGTGACTGAGCTGGGCTTATACTTCCTGTATGGATCGGGCCTTCTGGCAAACACGGCCCACTCGGCGAACAAATGCTGGCTGGGGGTGTGCAGTTTTTTCATTTTTTTCCCTGGACTGACGGAGCATAGATTTGTTTTGGATTTAAATTTCAACTCGATGCGTTCGTCTAATTCTTCTGCTTGTTGGACAGAGACCTCGCAAACAGAGACTGTCGGGTCCTCTGCCTGCGGAGCTGGGGGAAACTGGAGCAGCTGCAGTACATGTACGTGCTAGCTCTTTTCCGAATCCTAAATTCCCAATCCGTATCAGTGAAATGCAGCATACTAACAACTTCCATATTGTCGCATGACCTGACCAGGAAATGAACGGTAACAATCTCCAGGGCCCGATCCCGGAGGAGTTGGGCGGCCTGAAGAACCTGATCAGCATGGACCTGTACGGCAACGACCTCTCGGGGCACCTGCCCGGAACGCTCAGGGAACCTCAAGTCCCTGCAGATCCTGTAAACAACAATCTCTGAATTCGTTCATGCAGTAGCAGTACCCACCCCTTCAAACGTGAAATTCGCCTGATGCGTGCGTGCGTGCGTGCATGGCCGTGTGGTTCATTCGAATCGACAGGCGCGTCGACCACAACCGCCTGACGGGACCCATCCCCTGGGAGCTGTCCGAGCTGCCCGACCTTGTGAACGTGTAAGTGCAATCCGAGCTCGAACTGTTTCTGCGAGCTGCGACGTTCGTTGCCGTAACACTAGTAGTGTTCTTGTGCTTTTCTGATGATGCAGGGATCTCTCCAGCAATGACCTCTGCGGCACCATCCCGACGGCCGGCCCGTTCCGGAACGTCCCCTCAGCAGGTAGACGACAGCGCGCGCCTTTCCCTTTCCCTTTCCCCATCGTCTTCCTCTTTCCATGGAGGTTCACGATGCTCAGAGGCTCGCTGCGACAGCGCCGTGTCGTCCTCAACCTCAACCGCTCGGCTCTGCCAGCTAACGGAGCTTGTTGTATCTCCTTTGCAGCTTCTCCAACAACCCGAGGCTGAGGCAGGGTCCGGGCGCGTACGACGCCCACTGCTAGTGCTAGACTGCGAGACTTGGCTGCTGCCTGCCGCCGGCGCCGGCATGAATAACGAGAGGTCGAGCGGTGTTTGGTGGTGCCATTGCGCCGGTGGAGTCGATGACGGCGGCGCATGCATTGCAGGCTGTGTGCGTGCGTGCGCCAGGGCGAAGGCCTCTCGCCCCTCGCTGTACTCTTGTGTACTCTGTCTTCACCCGGCGCCGATCGCAATTCGCAAGTGAGAATTGAGAAAAAAAATAATTTAATCTGGCTTCGTTCTGTTGCGCTAAAACCAAAAGACGAGCCCGGCCGATCGGTTTCTGCTGCGCTAGAGCTCAAAAGACGAAGCTGGCCGGCGGCCGGCGTGAGCGCGAGGAGCATGCCGCGGTTGATTGGTTGCCGTAGGCCAGCTGGAGTGCGTGACGGAACCGTTGGGCTCCGGCTGCCCTGGGACGCGCCGCGGCGTGCTCGGCTGGCTCTGGCAACAGATAGAGAGCCGAAGCCCTGTGCCGCGCGCTATCCTGTCGCGGTAGCCAGCCGTGCCCCGGCGGCCAGTGTTTTTGAAGCCTCTCATCATTGTAGCGTCTGTTCATCTGCGTACAAAGCGTACATCCCACATCTACGCACACCACACGCAACCCCATTTGCAAAGCGGACCTACAACTACATACGAATCGAAGACCGGCGCTCCTTCTTGAGATCACTGAGTCAACATCGATTCTTGCGATTCGTGCGGCGGCGCGTCCTTGTAATGCGTGGTTCCAGCGTGAGGCGAGAATTTATTTGGGGAAAACCGGTGAGCACTGCGGAGTCGAGACTTCGAGCGAGGCGCTGGCGCAGCCTGGCGCGCCGTTATACCGCTGCCACGGCAGTTCTCCCCGGCGGCGATGTTGAGGTCTGCAGTTTGGCGATTTCGGATCGTACCTCAGCGGAAGGGATCACGCGCAACGCGGCGACACGGACGGCGTCGTCTGCGTCGGCGTCGTCGCTTCTGATTTCAAAGTGTGGTCAGCGGGTCGTGGTCCTCTCTGTTCTCACCTCCGAGGAGCGGGCCGTCGCCGCTGATCCGATCGGCGCAAGGAAGGAATCCGGTGGCGGGACTGGCGTGGCATAGGTTGGACCGGTCCGGTCCACGAATCACGGGTCCACGCCGAGAGTGCAGCTTATCTCACTCGGAGCCATTGATGTGGAGATCTACTGCGCGCGTCTTCTTCCTTGGCTAACAAGGGGCGCTTGATTTGGCGGTGCGGGCGCCGGAGTAGGCGGATCGCTCGCTAATTCGCGGAGAAATGGCGCACGCGTGGATCGGCTCGAGCGGCCCCGTTAAGTTCAGCGAGGCAGCCGCATGTATAAAGGGTGTGTTTAGATGTCAAAATTAGTTGCAAAATTCGGAATTTACGGATTTTTAAGGCATTGTTCGGCGTTGTATCACTTTTCGTTTGTTTTGTGGTAAATATTGTCTACCATGGTTCAACTAGGCTCAAAGATTTACAGTACATTCAATGCAAGTGTAATTAGTTTTTGATTTCATCTACATTTACTGCTGTCTTAGCGTTTTGATGTGATGGAGAATCTAATTTTGCGTAGTGAATTTTGGGGGAAATCCAGCTTCGAGGCCACGCAAATCAGCCGTCGCATCGATCGCAGCCCCCACCCAGCCACCCTCAAACCCGCCGCTCCGGCCGCCACCAGTCAGGGTTCCATTCCCGTTAGCTTGCACGGGCCAAAAAAAGGAATACAAGGGCATCCATGCCCAGAGATCGCCAATTGCAGTATGCGGTGATCATCTTCTTGGACACCGTTTGCAATCCCTGGTCAGCGCGATGACGTCGACGCCGCCATCTGGTCGATCAATGGGGGCGGGGGGAGGCCGGGAGGGTGAGGCTGGCTGGGCTTTGATGGGGGCGGTGGTTAGCGGCAGGGGACGAGGAAGACACAGATTAGTAAGGGCTGTGGCCTGTAGACGTGCGGCGGGCGGCACGACGGTGTGCTAGTGCCGGCGGAATAATCGTAGTAGGAAGAAGAAGATCGCTAGCTGGTGGGCAACCTCCAGTCCTCGCGCCTTGCAAAGTTGCAATCATCGGCCGTAGTGCTTACGCTATCGATCTCGCTCGACATGACTGGCATCTTTCTTGTTTTCTTTCCTCGTCGGCTGGTCTCGCTACACGCTGGCCGCCGGCCGCTGCTCACCGGCTCGCTCGCGTCGTTCCTGTCGAAATTCTGCGTGTGCGAGATCGAATTCCGAAACCTGGGGAAACTTTTTGCCGCAGCGGCAAACGATCTCACGCGGTCTAGCCGTCTAGCTCGCTGCAGTCCGGACCCGGAACCAGAGCATGGCCTTTGCCGGCAAGTGCAGATCAGGCTGGCTTCGCGGGGACAGGGACAGGTGGTGCCACACGGCCACGCGTCGCAGAGGATCACGGTCGCGGCAGGGTGGGGTCGTCGTCGTCGTCCCCGGAACAGCAGCCGCAGAGGATAGTGGATAAGCACGGGCCTACCACAGCCTATCCATCCCCGCGCGGCACGGCTGTCCCAGTGTCCCCTCCTCCTCCGCCTATTATTATCGTCGTCATCATAATTTATCGTCGCCGGCCGCAGTACGCAAGCAGCTAGGATTATCTCTTTCGCTCGATCTAGGGGGGCTCAAAAAGCACGAGGAGCTCCATTTTTTTCTCTCTCTTCAAATCTGATGATTTCGGTTGGATTGGGCCCTACCATTTCACCCTTCTTGCTTTCTTCGCGGACCCAACGTGGCAGCACCAGACTTCCCGTGCTCTTGAAGCTACCATCATCAGATGGAGTAGACTTGATCTAACATTGGTTCAGATTATGGATACCTAAAACACGAACAATTTCAGAAATCATAGTAATCCCAAATATGCAATAAACGTAACGTAGCTTCCATAAACGTTTTCCCTTCTAGATCTCGTGCGAGTCCATGACACCTCTGCATCAGCCACGACATAACTCCTGTAGTCCTACGAAGCAAAGCATCCCCATCCATATCAAAACAGTTTTTCTCCGCCCATATCCCTATCCTATCCAAGAACATATCCATCTAGAAAAACCCGTCCAAATTGTTGACTTCCCATCCCAAGACACCACCACGGCACCACCTCAGTTTTCATCGGTCCCTATCCAAGAACCTATCCTCTAGAAAAACCGTCCAAATTGTTGACTTCCCAGACCTTCAGCTTAAAACCAAAGCCAGAATAATCCTCCGGCCTAATCCAACAAGATCAGATCACCAGGGGCACCGCGGTAACTTCCCCGCACCCGCGACGCATGCATGCACGGACGCGCCTCAACGGCCGGGACGGCGGACCGCTCGATCCACGGCGGGAAACTCGCGGAGAGAAGAGCTCCAGAACAAACACGCGCGGCGCGAGGCGGCGTGCAGGTCACGTGACCCGCCACGTTGTATTATATCCCGTTCCCCCTCCGCCTCCGGCGAGCCCGGTGGCTCGCCGGCGTAAATTAATCCAGACCCCGTGGCATTCTCGAGCCATCCTCGCTCCTCCGCATAGTCGCTTTGCTTCGCCATAACACTCGCGCTTGTAATTAGAGCGGCGGTTTCGAGAGGTGGGTGTAGTGCTCTGCTACTACTTCGCTTCGAGGGTTTTGATTGGTGGTGGAGGTGGGAGTGGGTGAGTTCAGGAGTACCTGCGGCGGCGATTCGGGCGGCCATGGGGAACGCGGCCGCCAAGGAAGGGAGAACGGCCACCACATGGCTGCTCGCAACGGCGGCGGGAGCAGCTCGGCGGGGGGCGCCGCCGCGAGGCCCCCGCCGTTGTCGCCGCCGGACGCGGTGATGCTGGAGCAGCCACCGCCCGTGCCCTACCTCTTCGCGCCGCAGGTGATGATCTCTTATTACCCGAAAAAAAATAGAGATGATGATTTGAGAGGAAGAAGAAGCCCCTCCTCTTGTGATGTTCTTGACATTTTCGCGTGACAGAATTGCTCGGCTACCTCATTCTTCCGCTGCTTCGTGCGAATTGTGTTGTCCTAGGGCCCGCAGATTAGAAATTTCGAACAGAAATTAGTGCTCGGTTGTTTCTTGCTCCTGCTTGGCGAACAAATTCAGTTTTGCTCGCGGCGCGCTTTCTCTTCTTGTGTAATCCAACAATGGTAATTAAATTTGTTTTAGCTGTAGAAGTGATGCGTATCACTTGATGCAACTTTCAGATCTGTCGCTAAAGTGCAACTTGTAGATGTTTGTGGTGTTCCGAGAGGGTGGATTATCTCGTTTTGATAAAGTGCACCATGCCAAAAAAAAAAAAAAAATCGAAGAAAAGAAAGATAAAGAACTAGGCAGTGCAACAAAAAGATTGTAAGGGATTTGACTGCACCTGGATTCTGCAAAGGGATTTGGTAGTTCTGAATCTTGGATTGGGTTGGGTGGAGGGTGAACAAGTTGGCCCCTCCTTTCTCCAATCGCACACACATACTTTTTAACCCTTCTATTAGATATTTAGCTGTGGGGCACACAACTGACTAAATGATGCAAATGTTGTTGATTGTTTCATTTTCTTCCTCAGTGACTGTCACACCGCATTGTGACAAAATTGTTACAGCCTTGTCTTGGTTTTGAGAACATGTGGTCTCTTTAAATGCATACTTTATGCTACGAGATCAACGATGTTCAACGTACACTGTAGAACATATTGCTTGCTCATTGTTCTTTCATGGTCCCCATAAAAGGAAAATAAATGTTAGACGCCATGCTCTACAAATGTGATTCACAATAGGAACAGTTCTTAAAAAGAATCATGTGAAACACAAGTACAGTACTTTATTTAAGGCTGCTTAAATGTAACCACTAGTTAGACCTGCAACGACACATTTAGTATTTGACTACTACATCATTTGATTAACCTTCACCTGCAATTTACATGAGAGACAAATGGCTGCCTCTTAGAGCATTAAGTTGGTACATCTAGTTGGATGAAGTTTTAAATCAGGTATTTGCTTATTAGATGTGTCATAAAGATGCCCCTGTGTTTATAGTAACTTTGAAGCCATCTTATTTTTCACAAGAGTCATCTTGTTATGATGTTAATTTTCCTTACCAGTGGACAGACATAAACCGTACGCTTGACATGGTTAACCACTTGACTTTCTTCTCGACAATTCCATTTAAACTTATGAAAACGTATGAAAAGTTAGTATGCTCTAAAATCCTTGTGTATTGTCTGAACTAAGTCAGTACATTGCTCCATGAATTTTTAGTTGGGACAAATCACATTGGCATTGCTGTTGGTCCTACTTCAACTTACAGGTAAATTGCACCTTGCAGGTTCCAGTTGCTCCACTGCAGAGACCTACTGAATTTTCTCCTGTTTTCAACCATTCACCAATAAATGGAACAGACAAATCCACCACCAACGACACCCCGAGAAGGGATTCCAACTCTGATTACATGGAGTCAGGGAGGAAATGAGGTGCTTGTGGAAGGATCTTGGGATAACTGGACATCGAGGTATCTGCTAAATTGAGAATTTGCATCTTCAGAAACCTTATTTATATCCCAGATTCTCAGGATTAAATTACTTCACTCTATATGTTTATCTCAGGAGAGTATTAGAGAGGTCTGGCAAAGATCACGCCATCTTATTGGTTCTTCCGTCTGGAGTATATCATTACCGGATCATTGTGGATGGGGATTTGAGATACATCCCTGAGCAACCTTATGTAACTGATGAGTTAGGACAAGTGGCCAACCTCCTCGATGTCCATGTCAGTAAGGATATTATATTTCTGTTTCATCATTCAAACTTGTGAGAACCTAAACAGCAGAGCGAGAAAATTACTGGGGTATTTGCTCTAAGCCATCTTTGGTGCTAATGTCAATTCACGTTTCATCTGAAAAACATATTTGTGCTGAACAGGATTATGTTCCTGAAAGTCTTGACAGCGTAGCTGAATTTGAGGCGCCTCTATCACCCAGAGCACAGCTACGACCTGCAGTACCCAGGAGATGAGGAATTTGCCAAGGAGCCGCCCACCCTGCCGCCCCAGCTTCTCATGTCTGTCCTCGGCGATGGTGATCCTGACAGCACTGTTGATCAACCTCCAAAGCCACAGCACGTCGTCCTCAACCATCTCTTCATCGAGAAAGGGTGGGGATCACAGTCTCTGCTTGCCCTCAGAGTCACTCATCGGTTTGAATCCAAGTATGTGAGCTTTGTGCTCTACAAACCGCTGATGAGGAGGTGACACTGTTGAAGAAGAAAAGGAGTGCTGGCTAATTCCAGGCTGATAGTAAGTGAATAATGGAGAGTAGCTGACTTGGTAGTGTTGTACAGAAGGGAATTATGCAGGAACCCTGGCTGATCTCGTTTTCTTTTCGCTTTTGCACCTGTATTTGAAAATGACTGTCCTTCATGTGCGCTTCTTGCAGTTGTGAAAATTTATGTGGACTGAAATTTATAAAAGAAGTCATGCGTTGCGTTGAATTGTGCAGATATCTGATCTTTGTTCTGTGCTGTAGAGATATCGGAAGAAAGCAGATGGTGAGGCCAGCAAATCAGTTAGCGACTGGCTGTGCTGTATCGCCTGGATTAAAGTTGATGTGACGATTTGCTGGAGACGTACGTAGATACTCCCTCCGTCCCACTTTAAATGCACTCCTGATGTTTAAATTTTTTCCCAAATTAAGTGCAACTATCCGTTTGTGCATTGGCCGAGGGATCCCAACCGTACCAGCTTGCTTTCATTTCTTAATTTTAAAAAAGAAGCACACAGCTTCCCTGTAAAAAGAGACACCGGTAGAAGTACGCCACGCGTCTCCTTACCTGTCCAGCTATGCTTCCGTGATCCTTCCAGATACCCTGGTCACTCGCCTGTGACTTGCGCAGCAAAGCATTAAGTAGGGGTAGTAAAGTAATTTCACATTGGTGCTAATTTGTTCATTTGAATACTACAAGTGCACATATATTGGGACGGAGGAGTAACAAGGACAGGGAAAGGAAATGGTTTGATGTTTGACGTTGATGGCCACCATACAAACAAGGTATGGATAACGTTGTGCGATCACAAGCTGCCTGGATTCGTCAGAAAGACTCGACAGCGACAGTCCGTAAGATAATCAACTGTGACGTTTCCTTGGCTGTGGAGAAACCAGGTCTGATGCAACACTAGAAAGACTTGACTGTTACAGATCCGGTCTTTCGGTCTTCGGAGGAGTCTTCATAAGGTAAGGTTGTGTCGACGTGTATTCATAGGGGTGAGTGTGCGTGCGTGTTGTGAGCGTCTACGTTGTACTGTGTAATTTTTTTTTAAAAAAAAGACTCACTGGTCATGACTTGTAGCCTACTGGTTGGTAGGAAGGTTGGAGATTTTTTACAGGATTTAAGGGTGAAGATTAGTTTCCTAAAACTTTAGGGTATTTTTAGTTAAAGTGCAAGGGTTGTGGATTGGTTGTGACGAACCTGGAGAAATTTTTCGTAAAATTTCAAACCGTGGGTAGATTTGCAGATGGTTTAGGGTACTAGTAAGGTGCACGTGCGCCACGCACGTGTATTAAACAAAATTTTTATGGAACACGTCATGTTTAAAAAATATTTGCACATTTTATCTTTGTATTCAAACAAGCAAGAGGACCGGATCATTTGGTCTTGAACCACACATCCTCTCCAAAGGAAGACAATTACTTTAAACTTTAAAGTTGCATCTGTTGTTCTAGGCCCTAAATTTTCATCCTTTGGACCTTTATCGATCGACATCCCATAGGATCACGGAATGTCATGTTAATGTTCAGTTCATGCTAAGATCTTGAAACTTGAAGGAACCACAAACTGAAGTTGCATTAGCAAGTGCAAGCGGCCTCTTTACAATATGTTTTACATCTCAGCTTGGGACAAGAATATGCAAAATGGTATCTCTGAACTTTGGTCAACAAATAGCAGCCGTTGTGGAGCAAGAAAAAGAAGATTAACATATTTAAACTTACAGATTGAAAGCATGTTGCACTATCAAGTGACGACACATGACAGTCTGAAAATAGTGATGGTTAGCCAATTTCGAGCTTGATTTTTGGAGAATTGTTCATTTAAGTGCTGGGTGTTTTTAACCTTATGTAATCTTGGTTAAACAAAAAATATTATGGACATGTTGTTGGACAAGGAAAAGTGAGATTTCTATTCAGATTGAGATCCAAAGTTTGAAAGTGTACCATCGTTGGAGCACTCTGTCATCAAACTGAATGGCTATTGCCATTGAAGTCTGAAAAACAGTTGCATATGGCCATCCTTGAGTCAAGGTTTTGAGTAAGTTTACATTAACACTTTGGACAATATTATGCAAAACGGAATCTCCAGTCTATGGTTAAACAATTTTATGTAGCCCTTCAACAAGGAACAGTGGATCTTTCATATTTAAGTTTGAGTTCAAAGATTGAAACATGTATTGTTTTGGTTCTTGATGTCAGCGGACGAGCAGGGCGATTCGAGAGAAAACTTCGAGTTCACTTGAGGGTTTGATAGGTTTGATCTCTTAGTCGGTTTCTCTATGCAACAAAAACTTTTTCCATGACTTGTAGTTGAAAGTTACTAAGCTTCAACATTGATCAAAAGTTTAAATGTTTTGGGCGATATGGTTACTGGATTGGACATATTTCGTTGCTGAACTGACCGGCTTTCAGATAAGAGCTCCCTTTGTTACCGTCTCTGGAGCAACTCGTCGCCTGCCACTGCGGGCGCTTTTGCGCTAGACCGCCACGCAGCCTTCCAACTTGCCACGAAGTCCTTCGCCGTGCCACGCAGCTGCCACCGCCACGCCTCGCCTGTCTTGCTCTCTCTTTTCCTCCACCTGACATAGAGTCGCACCGCCGCTCCAAATTCCTAAGCTCCACTGCCTCTCGCTTCGATTGCTTGCATCCACAGCTCCACCACCATCTTCTCTTCGCCCTCCGCCTCCGCTCTTCAATTTCTTCGTTCTACGGCAGCGAGCTCGCCTCCGCCCGTGTTTTCGGTCCATCAGCCGTCCTTCTTTCTTTTGCCCCACGAATAATCAGTCTGCAGTGAATATCAGATGGTGGCTTAGGCATTATGTCGAACAAATCACATGCACTGGATTGCAATAAAAGCAGACGAAGCGTAGCAGCATTAAGCACGGGACAGAGATCAGAGCTTTGCTCAAGCTTGTGGCCTCCGCCGAACACCACTACAAGCAATGGTGGATGCACTCGGGCATTGTCGTGGGAAGTGAGACGGCAACTCGGCAAGCACATGCAGCGTGGATGGTGGGGGGAATGCGGGGAGGTCGGCGGTGAAAGTGCATGCGCCTAGGTGGATTTTGGTGAATTGAATGACAATGCGATTAAAGGTCTAACGTATTTGTCTAAGATTGTGAGCAGGTTTTATTTATATATTCGCGAGTTATTGTTGGAATATTTAATGGTGAATGATTATTATATGGCTCACATTGGAGAAGACAAATATATGGGTGATCCTAAGGCATAATGGCATATATCAAGCAATAAAGGACGATAAATATTGAAAATATTTTAAGAAGGTCAATTCATGGTCTCCAGTAGATATGGTGGCTTGATTAGAGTACAATGATCATAAAAAGAGAAGATGGTAATTCTCTAAACCAAGTGCAAGTCTTCATGTGGTAATTGAAAAAGGACACAAGACTTTATGGTCCTTAATTGGAAGCTTGCATATTCGTTGTCGATCGAGAACAAGCATTTGAAGCATGATTTCAAATGGAGGTTAATTGTGGATGAAGCAAAGTGGAACTTAACGTGGATTAGGTAAGTAATGAAGAGATCAACCGAGATGTCTAGGGCGAGGGACTAATCAATCTTTGGGGCCTTAGCTAAGCCGCCATTAGTGTTTTGCTAAGGTGAAGTTCTAGTATCCGTGGGGTCTAGAAGTATCATATCCAAGTCTTAACCGAGGGAAGTAATGCAACTCATCTACATGTTGTGATTGACAATATGGAGTGACTTGTGGATCCAAGTGTGCATTCTTATGCTAGATGGAAAGATCCTAAGTCACTAGCTCAAGTATGGACGTGCTAAGACATAGGCTAAGTTGAAAGCCCTCAAGTGAAAATTGTTCAAGTATGGCAAGGTTGAAGACATTCAAGCTCAAAAGGTTGTCACGGTGTTTTTATTTAATCTGGAGTATAGGTATGTGTCAGAGGTTTAGATTTGAGCAGTCCACAGGGGGGTTAACCCCGGTGGTTTATTTGTTCGGCGGGGAGATCAGGAGCTAAGAACGCGATGGTTATGCTAGCGTAGCACACGAAAATCACGGCGAGACACAAGGGACAAAGCGATTTTATACTAGTTCGGACCTCCGGAGAGTAAAACCCTACGTCCAGTTCTTCGATTTGTATTGATTTGATCGTGGTGAAGGTGGAGGTCGATGTCCCTGGGGGACGCCCTTGCCCGCCTTATATTGGGCGACGGACAAGGTCGGTGGACCGGAGTCCAAGTCGGTTACAACAGGGAAACCTATCTCTAGTTAGTTACAACATGGAAAGCTTATCCGAGCTGCCTTAATCCGTCTGGACTTCCTTGTCTTGTCTTCTCGTCTTGGGCCCACATGTCGGTCGGACAGGGCCCTCTGGCAGTCGGCGGGTCTTCTGGTGGGCCGGACCCACTTGTCGGGGACGGCCGTGAGCCTGATCGGTGGGGACCCAGGGGTACCCATGTCTCACAAGCCTCCGAGCGATGTGTAAGCGCAGCGACCTTGAGGGGGTCATGACGAAGTCTTGAAGCCATCGACAGGTCGAATAGCATGCACGTCGGTCCAAGAAAAAAGAGAAACAAATCAGCTTAGCAGCCAACCTGTTTGTAGTCTTGCCGAACGAAGAGAGGTCGAGTGACGACCTATAGGAATCAGACTTCCAATAGATCGAGCGACGATGAAAAAATTCGAGAGCATCATGGACACACTCATAGAGTAGTATCCGAGCATCGTGGCGGGCAGGATGGCCGGTATGATGATCCAAAAAAGAAAGAATAAAAATGAAGGTCGAGTGATGAGAAACAGGTTTCCCAACAGGTCGGTACGACGAAGAAATCAAGAGGGCGTCAAGACGCTCTCGTGAGAGTAGTCCCCGAGCATTGAAGCAAAAGATGGCTGGTTTGATGCTCAAAAAGAGAAGAACCGAGTTGTGGTCTTGATCAAACGGTAGAGACACCGGATCCCGAGCATGGCTGCAAGGAGTGCGCGAGCCGACCTCAAGAGGCCTTGTAGGCGTGCCGACCTCGAAGAGGCCTCAAATCATCAATACGTAGTATCCGAGGATACCCAGCAGGGTCATTTAGACGCGCATCGCATGAAGAGGTCGTCGATGATACCGTAGCTGAAGTTGTGATGTCCAGAACTATTGTTGATGAAGCTATGAATATGTAGATCTTAACCGAATGGAGTGTAGAGACACCCAGATATCCTGCATAGTTGCAAAGAGTCTGGCGGAGCCACCCGAGGCATGCCGACCTCAAGAAGGTCTCAAGTCAGCAGCGCCCAAGCACCCAGAGATGCTTGGCAGGGACATTCGGCGCGCACCCCACAGGGAGGCCTTCATTCCCGACGTAAAATCTCGGTGTCGAGCAGTGGCAGGGGCTACAAGAGCACACCGACCTCAGAAGGTCACGCATCTGGGGCGCCCAACTAGGTTGGCAGAGCCGTAGACATACCGAGGTATTGCAAGACCTCGGTCTTAAGGCACGCCGACCTTCAGAAGGTCGTTTTGGTGCCCAGACGACCAACATAGCTGCTAGCCATCCAGCGGAGTCATGGCACTAAGGAATTGATGACCTAAGTAGCGGGCACACCGACCACGGGGGCTCAACGAAATCGTAGACGTGAAGCTTCTGGACTCCAGGCGCCCAGACGGATCTGGCAGAGCAGCGAGACACGCCTACCCCGGAAGGTCTTCAATCGAACCTATGACCATTCGCCAGGAAATGTAAATATAGGCTGATTGGTATAGGTCCGTTTACGTGTAGAGCCATAGCGGGTGCACCAAGACGCAGAGCCTAGCGGGTGCAATGAAGACGCAGAGCCGTAAGGGTGCGTTTAATCGTCATCGTAGTCGTCGTTATCTGTAGATTCAATGAGGCGCAGGGCCCTCTGACACAGAGTCAGGCTTATCTCTTCGTAGAGACCGCAGGTCACGGGTCAACAAAGGGTCGAGATTCTCTTGCCACCCAGAAAACGACAAGCTGCCCACTGACCAAGAAGTACGCTGTAGCCATGTGACGCCGCAGCGGCCTCAATGAGCAATGATGCACACGCGACAAAAGGGTCGTAAAGTAATGGGAGAGGACATCGCTTTAAGTCATCCACATGTCTGTAGGTCCTCAAGATCACATGGTAACAGTGTCACCACTACACCGGCCACACAAGGTCTGGTTCCGGCTATAAATAGCACCATAAGGCTGAAGGAGGCAAGCACCGAGCATTGCTGAGCTATGAAGCCGCAGAGTAGAGTTTCGGCCATGCCATGGGCATGCAACCGTCCACCAGAGCATAGGAAGCAAAGTTTGTAGAAGCTTGGAACTAGAAGAACGAAGTCGCTGGGAGGTCTTCCGAACTGGTGAAGGCGTCGATGGAGTCACAGGGAAGGTTCGCCAAAGGCGAGGACAGAGCTGGAGAGAGGTCTAGCGACCTAACGAAGGCGACGACAGAGCCGTAGGGAGGTCTAACGACCTGACGACGATGGCGGAGACGCCGAGAGGTCCACCGAAGATGACGCAAGAGGTGCAAAGAGGTCTAGCGACCAGATGAAGGCGACGACGAAAACACCGAGAGGTTTAACGACCTAAAGCCGGTGACGACGAAGCCGTAGGGAGGTCCGCCGACCTCAATCCGACGACGACGGAGCTACCAAGAAGGTTCGCCAAAGGTGGCCGGCGGAGAGAGAGATCTAGCGACCTAACGAGGACCACGACAGAGCCAGAGGATGTGTAATGCTAGCCGGAGCTGAACATTCTTGTGCTTTGTTTTGTTAGAAAAGGCGGTATGTATTCCCCTTATCGTGCAAAGCACACATTATGTGGACTCGAAAGCTCTGAAGCAGCAAAGTGTTTCACCCGTCTACAATGCTCAGCAGGGAGCCTTAGATGTAGCTGACGCACGGGGAGGGGCCTAGGACCCAGGTTTTGCAACCACACAACATCGAATACTCATAACGAGAGTCAAGCAGTTAAAGGAAGAACACACATAGGAGAAGTAGGACCCCACAGGTCTGGCGACCCTTAGATTGGCGTGGCCAAGCCCCCGAGCATGTCGAGGGGGAGGGGAACATAGCACAAGATAAAAATTTGAACCCTCGTGTCGGGCGACCTACGTGTTGGCATTGCCAAGCCCAGCATGTCGAGGGGTCGGAAGAGCGAGACAAGCATGTAGAGCAGGTCTACGAAGGTCACGGAAACACGAGAATCAAAGCGATCGACAAAAATATACGAAAGCCGTAAAATATTTAATTGAAACAGGCACTTAGCTTGCCGAGTCGAAGTGGTCGAGTTGAAGTCGTTGAAGTCGGAGGTGCTGACTGCTGACATGTCGAGGAAGACATCGAGGGACCATTGGTGGTGTAGTAATTAGCCGCAAGACGTTGTTTCCGAGTCGGTGTGGTCAGGTGCATGGCATGTATGCCGTATGCACGAGTGTACGTGCATCACGTTTCCAGAAAAGAAGAATTAGAGACCCATTAGAATAATACTTGCCACCCAAACAATACTCGAGATTGGATTAGAAAAAAAAATAGAAGAAAATCTTCCCTGTTGTCGTATCGTGGATGGATACTGTGGGTGGACCCTTCGTGCATTGGTCAGCCTGCCGTAGATGGAATCCTAAGCAGCGCAGATGAACACGAACAGGACGCGTAGACGTGTTGGTGATGAGGTGCGACGGCCGGCCCACTACATCTTCCGTGCAGTCGTGACGACGCATAGCGCTGGCGGCGCACGCTCTGGTCGAGATAAGGATGTTTTGCTTGGAGCCGACTCGCGAATAGATCACGAGACCTCGTCGGGTGGGTGGGTAGACGAGAATTTTTTGCGGCTAACGCGTCGACCTCGCGATTAGATCGGAGGGTGGCAGCGAGCAGGTCGCTGCGGAGATATCCATCGAGTCGTCACCGAAGATGATCGCCGGAGCGAACTGCCATCGCGCTACACAAAGAACTCCCAATCTACCCCTACCTAGCGCGCCAACTGTCAGAGGTTTAGATCGAGCGGTCCACGTGGGGTTAACCCCGGTGGTTTATTTGTTCGGCGGGGAGATCGGGAGCTAAGAACGCGATGGTTATGCTAGCGTAGCACACAAAAATCACGGTGAGACACAGGGGACAATGCGATTTTATACTGGTTCGGGCCTCCGAAGAGTAAAACCCTACGTCCAGTTCTTCGGTTTGTATTGATTTGATCGTGGTGAAGGTGGAGGTCGATGTCCACAGGGGCGCCCTTGCCATTATATTGGGCGACGGACAAGGTCGGTGGACCGAGTCAAGTCGGTTATAACAGGAAACCTATCTCTAGTCAGTTACAATATAGAAAGCTTATCCGAGCTATCTTAATC
This sequence comes from Cenchrus purpureus, assembly GCA_022644695.1. NCBI lineage: Eukaryota > Viridiplantae > Streptophyta > Magnoliopsida > Poales > Poaceae > Cenchrus > Cenchrus purpureus. The sequence goes on along the minus strand of CP053454.1, from coordinate 170,208,230 downwards.
CGTCTAGACTTCCTTGTCTTGCACGCCAAGCTGTCTTCTCATCTTCGGGCCCACATGTCAGGTCGGACAGGCCCACGGTCGTGGTCTTCTAGTGGGCGGACCCACTTATGTCGGGACGGCCGTGAGCCTGGTCGGTGGGGCCCAGGGGTACCCATGTCTCACAGTATGCCGTACTATCAAGAGGGATGCAACATTAGCGAGTTGACCAAAGTCAAAGTGCTCTTAGTTAAGCTAAGTGAGATCTAGCCTTGAGAGCCTTAGGGTGTGCTAACAAACTCTCCTAACCTAACCTGAGCCATTTCATCTCTTTGGTGAAGTGTTATAGTCATAGAAAGGGTTTTGACCGGCGATCGGCTGTGGCACCGGTCTGACCAGTGCCGCTAGCCCAACAGCTAGTTTTTTGAACATAGGTCTGACCGGTGTGAGGCACCGGTCTGACCGGTGCCGCTCGACAGCTAACTGCTAGTTTTCTCCTTTGACGGGTATAAGTACCCCAAGCCTCCTACAGCGGAGGGTAGCTGTTCTTGGTGTCTTTGCTGAGCTCTTAAGCCAATTCTTGCAAGCCCTAAGCCTTAGTGGCTCTCCCCAACCTCTCTTTGTGAGATTTGTGGATTCAAGCCATATCCTTTGTGTTGGGTTGAGAGAGTGAGCTCAAGAGCGTCTTTGTGAGCTAACAAGAGCATTCCCATAGCTTGAGCACTTCGGTTTCGCGTCTACAAGCTTTGAAGCATTTGTTACTCTTGGAGGTTTGCCTCCTAGACGACTAGGTATCGCCGGCTAGCTCCCAAGGTTGTGGTGAGCAGCAGCAAGTTTGTGAGGGCTGTGATCTTGCCTCTTCGTGGAAAAGATCGCCTTAGTGGAAAGGAGGGAAGTGGTTGAAAGAGACCCGGCTTGTTGTGGGAAATTTCCCTTTCAAGCTCCTCAACGGAGATGTAGCCTTTCCTTAGTGGGAGGTGAACTTCGAGAAACAAATCCTTGCGTCTCATTGTGCTTTGCCTCTCTAAGTTGATTTCTAGCATAATTGATTTGCTTCCGCTTCGATCTACTTGGGTATGCTATTTGTGTGTGCAGGATCATTACCTTGCTTGTGATCATCTACAAAGGCCACTCACCAAGTTTGGTTCGTGCTAGAAGTCAAGAGGAGCTTAAGAGGCAGCAGTCGGCCGGTGCCTCTTGTGAAGCATTATTAGTGGTAGTGCGGCCGGTCGGTCATTACCTGATCGGCCGGTGGGTACTAACAACTCAAGTTTTGGGGAAGAAAAGAAGTTGGTCGTCACGCCTATTCACCCCCCTCTAGGCGACATCAAGGTCCTTTCAGGCGGGAGCTTACCAGTGCTAGAGCATGAAAATGACGTCGCAAATGAACGACTGTATGGATGACATGGTGAGGAACGCGGCATGGAGTGTCAGGACGCGGTAGCGAGCACGTGAAGGAGGCGTGGCATTCGTGGGCGGGAGAGAGAGAGACGGGGACTTCTGGTGTCGCGGTAGATGTGGACTCAGAGGCTTGCGGCGGCAGCGAGGCCGGCTTGGACTTAGTGCGATGGTGCATCGCAGGCGAGTCGGGGATGCGGGGAAGCGGGAGATGGTGCCACTGCCCCTCGGGACATCTGCATCTCGCCTAGGCGAAGCGGTGGCGAGCTCGGGACTTGGCCACGCTCCTCCGCTCCCCCAACCGCGGCAGCCACCTCCGCGTGTGGCCAATGGCGGCGACGACCCCAGCGGTGGTCCTCTCGCGCTCGTCGGTGTTCGGACGGGTAGGAGGAGGTGGCGGCTGCTGGCGAACGCGCGGAAGAGGAGGAGGAGGAGGCGGCCGCTAGCGCCCGCGCGGAGGAGGAGGAGATCGCTCAGGCGCCGACCGGCGAGGTGGCGAGGTGCTCGCAGGTGCGCGGATGCGTGGCGGGTGGTGGGTCATGCGGGGTGCAGGTGGGTGGGCCCGATGCATGTATGCATGGGCGGGTGGGGTAGGTGTGGGTATGAAAAAACATCGTTTTTTGGCAGAAATACTCTCCAAATTGCGATTTTATGGGTCTTCCACCCTATCCACTTCCCCAATTACACAGCGGGTGGGTCGGCGTGAGGGTATGGTGGACCCGAATTGGGTGAGAAAGGTTTTTCAAATTATTCAATCTTTATAGTATAGATTTTCCTAAAACTTTGTAGACCATGGGGTTTTCATAAAATTATTTGAGTGTGGGTTGGTATGAAGGCTGGGGATATTTTGCAGGATTTTATTTGTGGGTTAATTTCTTAAAACTTTAGGGTATTTTTAGTTAAAATGCAGGGGACCGTAGATTGATCATGACAAAGTTGGGGGACTTTTCTGCAAAATTTTGGACTGTGGGTAGATTTGTAGTAAGTTTAGCGTCTTTACGTACGTAAAAGTGTGTGGACTGTGTGTTAATTTTTGTGAAGCTCAGGTTTGTGGGAGATGTATGGATCGTGGATTGATTATCATAAAATTATCTGAGAGGTGGCTCGATCAAGAGAGATGTCGTCAAATTATCTGAGAGGTAGCATAAATAAATGGTAGTTATCTAAAGATTAGGGGGCTTAATTAAATTATCAGAGTAGTGGTTGGAGTATAGTTTACTTTTGATAAAGTTTGAGAGGATTTTGTAAAATTGGCGATCATCTTGGCATTCTTCAAAGCTTGAGGAGATTTTCATAAAATTTCCTAAGAGCTGGCTTCAGCAAATGCTATTGTGGTAAGTTTGAGGGGTTTTTATAAAATTACCAAAATGTGGGCTGAACTACATATTAGTTTCGACAAGGTGCGCAGGGTATTTTTAAACTCCCGGGCCTCCTGAATGAATCCGAGCCATCCACGATCCGACGGCTGTTGTTTTCTTGATGACGTGCCTTAATGGGAAGCAAAATCCCCGGCCCCCACCCACTAAGATGATACTGCACGTAATACGTACGTAGTAGGAACATGTTCTTTACTGGATATATAACAGTGGTGTGAAGCCTAATCTTTGTACAAGGCAGAACAAAGTATCCAGGTAATCAATGCAAGAGCTATATCTCATTACATAAAGCTTCAAATATTGACATATCGACGCCAAGTGCTACCAGATTGAGCACCGCCCTCTGAATTTGAAACGGACTCATGCAAACTAGTAATGTCAGAACTTGAAGTTGCGAACTTGCAAACAGCAGTACTTATCTGGATTAGACATAGTACATGCTTATATCAGAACAAACACCAATTCATTGTGCTGTTTTAAATTTTAACATGGTCTCATATGCCATTTGTTTGAGTTTGATTTGATAATTCATGACAACATGACCAATGGGACTAACCATATTGTTGAGCATGTCTTTGTAGACATTTCTAAGTCCCAAGGATGAAAAAATTCCAGGAGAAATGACTAGCCCAGCGCTAGCCTCTCGAGCCGGCAGTGCGAGGCCGGCGACCGCACCTCGGCGTTAAGCCAGCCACCCACCTCCCTCTCCACTGAAACCACTCAGCAAAGCCCGCGCCGCGCTGACGGTGCGTCGCACTTAGCGCGGGTTTTCATCGGGGTTCATTAACCTAATGATCTAGTCAAACACATTGACTTTGGTCAAACAGTTACTTCAAAAACTTTGGTCAAACAGTGGTCAACCAGGGTCATCACCTCGAAAACCTAGCCAACATCACTAATGATCAACCTTTGGTCAAAGCTTGGTCAAATCTTGTCAAACCCTAGTCAAACCCTTTGACATCCATGTCCCTCTAGGAACTTTTACCGCGTTCTCCAAAATTCACCTAAACACTTCAAATTCTCCCAATGTAAAAGTTGTGCAGTTTTTGAGGCACACAACTTTCATGTTGAGTGGCATTCAATTCAGGAAAATGGTGAAAAATGTGAGTCAACGCCATGAAATCTTTCAGTTAGCCATGAAAATCCCCATCTTGCTCAGATTCATGTAAAATCCTTTGATCAAAAGACCCCTTCGGCCTTTGTAAAAGTTGTAGAGTTAGTAGATCTACAACTTTCGTATAGGTTCCTTGGTGCACTTTATTTTCAAAATCTCGAGTTTTTGGTGGTCAACGATGTTAAACCAATTTGCCTCTGGCCGCCTTGCACGCGCAGCGATAAATCGCCCGGAGCGTCACGCCCGCGCCACGCGTGCCGCCGCCGTACGCATGCCGAGGCTGGCCGGGACCCGATGGTCCGTCGCTGCGCCGTGTTCCCACATGCGTGTGACGCGCAAGTGGTGAGCGCACGCGTGCGCCCACCGCCGCCGGCGGTCTCTGCGCGCCGTCGCCATTGGCCGCCCGTGCCCGCACGCCGCCACGCCTGGCGCCATGCCGTGCCCCGCTGCGACCGTGCGTAGTCGGCGACCGTCTTCCCACCCAGCTGCGCCTATTTAAACCGTCGCTCCTCCTCGCCGCGGCACATGCTCGCCGCCATTGCGCCGTCACCGCGGAGCTCCTCGCTCCGCTCGATCCGGTCGTCAAGGCCTCTGGCCCTCCTTAAGTCACCACAGGCTCCTGCGCACATTGCCTAGCTGACCCTCACCTCACGGAATTTGAGCCGCCCAGCGCCCTGCTCCGCCGCGCCGGCCGACACCTCCCCTAACCAGCATATCGGTGCTGGTGTGAGCCCAGTGCGTGCATTGCCCTCGGCCCCACCTTGCTCGCCTCCCGCCCGAGAACTTAGTTGTGAGTTTTGGTCCGAGGGCATTTGTGTGAAGCAAAGTTACAGGGGACACGTGTAAATAGATTCTTCCTTTTAGTGTGTTTTGATCGGTGTCTTGTAAAATTCAGTAGAAATTCAAGGAAAAATCAGAAAAATGTGAAACCAATTTTGTTGGTTTCCTTGTGAGTAACTCTACAACTTTTGTAAAGCATGACCTACTTTTGAGTTATAGTTTTTGCATGAAAAATTGAAATCAGTTTACCTAGATCTGTTGTAGTTCAAAATCTACATGTGATCATGAGCTGAATTTTGGATATGTTGTGAGTAATGCCATGTGTAGGCTCCTACACAAAATTTGCACAAAGTTGATGAGTAAATCTTTTAATATGATTTATCTTGTATTTATGATGAATCTGTATAAATGATTTTTGTAGCAAAATAAATTTATTTTGTGCCCAACTTCTGGCTATTGTCTTTTTATGCTTAAATGCACCTCTGGTGAATTAAATGATTTTATAACTGTCAAATATTTATTCTTGTTTTATGCTTAGTTTTAAAAGTAATTGCATATCTCAAGATCTATAAGTAGCCCTAGATGTGTATATGTTGGTTGCATAGCCTTGTTTTGGACCAGAGAATCAGTGAGAGAAAGTTTGGATCCAAAAGTGCTTTATTTATTTTTATATGCATTTATCTTGTTTTGTGGCTAGAAATAAAGTTGTTATTTTGGTATAATTTATTTTATAGCTCAAATAGTGTGCATGTTGTGGTCAGTGGCTTAAATTAGAGTTAGTGAGCTCGGTGAACACCATCCATGGTGTTTTATAAATTGTTTTGTTGAATAAAAATGGAGAAAGCCATTTAAGTTTAATAATAAAGTTAATTGGAAAACCATCACTACACACCTAACGACCATATGTATGTGAGGTGAAACATGCTAACAAGTTTAAAACCACCCCTTGCTGTTTTGTGCAAATAAATTAATTTATTTATATAAATATGTACACAATCACTATTAAAAGAATAGTTAATAAAGCATCACATATTGTTCCTTTATAGGAAGAGTATGTTGAATGTATGTTTATCTAGGTGAATGTGGTCAACCATGCACCCATGGTTGTCATGTGTTGTTTTGTAATTAATTAAATCAAAATCGTCAATTAAATCTTGCATATGCATCCTCGTGTAGATCTTTCGACGGTAGCTATACGTCGTCTGGGAAGGAGGAGAGAGCGAGTTGATGGGATGTGCACTACGTCGCTCAGTAGAGCAAGACCTGGACCAAAGTCCGGAAGGGCCAAGGCCAACCTTGCCAACGAAGGCAAGCCCCTATCATTAACCCATGTTTTCTTTAAAATTATGCAACTATCTTTGTTATGCTTGTGCATTTACGTTTGAGTTGATATGAAACCCTAGTTGCATGATCCCTAGGTGCCTATGTTCTTTTACTAGTATGCTAGGTCGTTAGATGCTATGCTCTAAGGACACGGTAAAAGTCGAGTGATGTTCGTCACTCGCGAGAATAGGTTCTTATGTTGGAATCATAAGATCTTTATAAATGGATTGCTCATGTGGTAAGAGCATGGGATTTGGGCTCCGGTCCAGTGGCTTCGTGGGCTAAGCTTTTGAACGTACTAAGCACTTGTCGGGAATGGGACCGGTAAGCCTAGTACCTTAATGAGACGGTACGGGATTTTACTATTACTAATCTTGAGCATTCTCACCGGCCAGCACGGAGGAGGTACATGTGTGAGGATGGATGTACTATGTGGGGGCATACCGGATAGCCTTGTACCGGGTATAGCTATTATCCCAAGAGGATTTTTGGGAACCGTTTGGTGGTGTCTCGCTCTGTTGGGGCACCGCTCCGTGTGTTTAGGTCTACCTTGCAAGGTTTTAATCAATCGATTGTCGGCCTCTCACCGTTATCCGAGACTGCTTAATCAACTGGCCATGATATCCCTTAATGATGGAACTATGTGAATTCTTCTGTGAATTAATTGTATTGTACAATTCTTGATTGCATTAGTTGCTTATTATAGTAATGGTAAACTTACTAGAATTTGAGCTAAAATATTGAAAGTAAGGATCCATGATCCTAGTTGCTTTTTGGCAAAACAAACCCACTAGCCAAAAGCCTTACATGTCTAGAGGTAACTTTTGTCGGGTAAGTCTTCTTTGAGTATTAGTATACTCGGCCTTGCTATAATTGTTGCTTTCGGTGAAGTTGTTTGGCTGGAGAGATTCCACCGGTTGGGAGCTGGAATGGGTGGATGACGATGAGTGATGGCATCACGGATGGCCTCTGTGATGTCTTATCGTATCGCTATTTAATTTCCGCTGTTTAAAACTACGAACCTTTACTTATCATGTCATGAACCATGGTTTGTAATAATTAAACCCCTAAGGGTGAATTTGGATTTAATTGTGTAATGCACTCTGGACTCTCCTTGTGGGAGTTTTAATGTATACGTTTCGATCCTCTGTGTGATTCAAGTGATTTCCGGGCTTTGACCGGCAACACTCAACAGGATGATTCTTTATTATCGCAATGACCAAATGGAGTGGTTTAGGGTGATAGTGCGGAATTATCTCGGATGGGGTTGTCACGGTTGGTATCGAGCATCCGTATACACCGAGTGATTAGATTAATACTAATCACATGATTTACAATAAAACTTGCCAAGATTGATTGGATTTTGAAAATCGTTGGATCGTTAAGGAATGATCTAGATCGAGAGGCCCTAGAGAATTTTGGGTTCTTTAAGGTGGCTTAAGAATCTATGGTTTATTTTGCTAACTTCCAGCACTTTACTTTATGTCAGACTTACTTTCTTGCACAACCAAACTAGATGAAGCCACGTGTTTTATATGTGTGCAGTGCGCATCACGGGAATCACGAGGTTGATGGAGTGATCTATTCCACGGATCCCATCTTCTCGTCTGCAGTTGCTCACGTGTCTTATCGTGCGCTTTCCGTATGAGAGTCATACGAAGGATGACATGCTCTATTCAAGATGAACATGTCATGGGTTGTGATGTCACCACGTTTTGCCATACGTGTGCATTCCGCATGACGAATATGCGAGGCAAGGATACACTCCATTCAAGCGGAGGTGTATCGAGGTTGGGCCGCTGTCCATGCGGCGGCTTGATGCATGGATACCGTTTCTATAGTGAGCGGTAATGTATGTGGCGGCTTCCGTGACGTCTTGGCATGGAAGGTTCTTTCTGCAGGTACACTAACAACGTTTACGTAAGTCGCTAAGTGAGAATCGAGTAGCTCTCGACTAGTTATTATAGGGAGAAACGTATATGCCTTGCCACCGCACTAACCCGATTTTGGCTTGATCGCCTTGTGAGGACGAATAGGACGTCTTGCATCATGTTAAAAATCATGAAACTTAAAACTGAACCCTACATGTTTTGTGTGCTCTCTAGGTGAAATTTTGCTAGTGTGTGTTTTCTTATATAGCCTCTCATGTCTAGATGTGTTGCTGTCCAAAAATCCAATGTGGCTGTTTGCTTGAATTTTGCCCCTGTTCTAAAAATAATTGACTAGATGATCTATATCAAAGTTGCTCCATATCTAATCTAGTTTTTGCTCACAAAAATTCATGGTCATAGCTTCTATAGATCTCAAGTTATGCCCAAAATAGTGAACCTCTGTCATGCTGTCTTTTTCCAGGAAACCTACTCTTAACTTCGTTTAAGTTGAGCATCTTCCAAACCTTTCTAGATCAACCTTTGAATACCAAAAAGGTGCCTCATAACATTGCTGAGTTGCTACCAAAATTTGGAAATTTTTGGGGTCATAGGTTCTGAGTTATGAATTTTGTTCACGACCTCCGAACTTTACGCCATGTTGTATGTGCACTCGTTTCGAGTTGGCATACCTTTGTACCTTGTACAGACGGCTACCCCAAATGTTACCCACATAAGGATCAAATTTATTCCTCTGTACTCCCTGAGATCTTGTTGATAGTTTGAAACTTTAGTAGTGGTCTTTGTATGCAACTCTCTTTTTATAGCTATGAGAACCTATCCTTGTGCGCATGCTTGCATCTGGTTCTTACATTTGTCACTTTATCCGGATATACGCCTCCGGATCCATGACCGTTGATGCGCAGGCGTGGACTCACTTGAACTGCCTCAAGGAGGGTGGTTTTCCTGCACTTTTGTGGGACACCCTGAAGGACTTTGGGTACACCGCTTATCCAGAGTACTCGGCACGTGAGCTCATGACCACAGGCCAACTCCTTCGTTGGGAAGTGAAGGTGAAGATCCCCGTGTGCCCGACAAATCCTGCTTGGGAAGAGTGGGAGAGTAAGGCACAAGGGTTGAACTTGGCTGACACGGTGCAAAAGGCTGCTTTGGAAGCGCTCACAACTTTTTGTGGGAAGCACTGACTTGGTAGCTATGCTGCAGCCAAGGTGATTCCTTTACGAGCGACATTAGGACAATGGGTCGGGACTTTCTCTCCGCTCAGGGCAACTCTCACTATAGTCCTGATCTTGTCACCTCAGTCCGTTTCTCCAAAGCTATGTATGACACCTATCAACTGATGGTGGGAGAAAGCATGTTCTATAGACACCAAGTTTATAGGCAACAAGTTAAAGAAGTGGAAGATACCACCCAAGAGTTAAAGGAAGCTCGAGCATTGATAGCCAATCTCAAGAAGAGAAGCAAGGATAAAGCAAAAATACGAGAATTGAGTGAAGTTATTCATGAGCAGAATTTCATGCTACAACACAATGACCAATATATGCTTGAACTAGAGAATCAACTGGAAGCGATAGCAGCTCCACCTCCACGAACTGTCATTCACGAACCGAGAAGAGGAAGGAATCCACGAGGACATTCAAGGAGAATCTGGAGTAGAGTCTGGACCTGCTTCACCTTGAGCCTTTCTTCGGCTTAGGAAAGTCAATCCCCTAGGAAGTGAACCTAGGCTAGCTTGTCATCTAGTTGATGTTGGGTATGCTTTTAATAAAGTAATGAGTTGTACGAGTGTTGTAGTAGGATGGATAATTTAATGATGCTGGTTGTGATCAACTTTGGACCTTATGTTGAATACCAAGTTGTGTGAAATGTTGTGGAGATCATGCTCACCAAAGTTTATCATGTTTGCATAAACGTACGAGAGTTATGGCAAATTTAGTGCACCTCGGCCTCCTGTGAAAACAGCTAGGCAGAACCTCGGTTACGGAATTTTTCGGGCATGATAATGTTGGAAATTGACTCGGAGTTGAATACCAACATTGGAGCTTATGAAATCCTACATCTACTGACCAAAAATGAGAATTTTTCGGTATATAAGCAGAGATCTATGAATTTTATGCTTATGACCGCTGTGCTGTCCGGTTCCGAAAAATTTGCCATGAATGAGTTTTCGTCGTGCATATTCTACTTGTTAATTTTTATGAGCAAGCTTATGAATATGTGTTTAATGAGAACTCAAATTTTCAGATGGTCGGACCGACACGAGCACTCCCAGCGGTTTTGGTGCGTCGGGTGGTGGTGACCTACCGCCACCACCTCCCATGGCCCGGTGGAGACATTCATAGCCACCCAAACCCGAAGTGTTGCGCCGGATCCTGCGAGCGGCAGCGGATGATGGCCCATGATGCAGCAGAGACCTCCAATTGGGGCCAATCATGATGGACCGCATATGGTCACCACCTACGCCCAGTTTATCGGGATGAAGCCCCCAACGTTCACTAAAGCAGAAGAGCCCCTTGATGCTGACGCATGGGTCAGGGCCATAGAGGCCAAATTTTCTGCATTTGTCCTACCTTGCTCGAGGAGGCGCCAAGGCCAACTTTGCGACCTTGCAGCTTCGCGGAGAAGCTTTAATGTGGTGGGAGCACTTTAAGTCCATGCAACCTGCTGGACATGAAGTCACTTGGGCTGAATTCAAGAAAGCTTTCAAGGACCACCACATCCCGAAAGGACTCATGGTTAGAAAGATGAAAGAGTTGCTTGCTCTTAAGCAAGGAGACGACACTGTGTATCAATATGCACAGAAGTTTAACAACCTCTGCCAGTACGGAGAACATCACGTGGACACCGATGCCAAAAGATGGACGTTTCCGTGATGGCCTTAATGGTGATTTGTATGAAAGGCTAAATCTACTGGAGCCCAACAATTATCATGAGTTGGTGAACAAAGCTATCTCTCAAGAGGATGCCATGATGAAGGTACAGAAGGATAAGAAGAGGCAGAATGACTTTGCTTCGGGAGATGGATCGGGCAAGAAATTCCGCTTCGTCAAGAAGAATGCACATGGTTCTTCCCAATCATCCGCATCGGGCCATTGGAGAGTGACCCCGTCCCAGCATAAGCCTTCGGGAAATTTTCAGTACCGCCAAGCCCAGCCACAAGTTTCTAAGCCAAAGGAACTTCCACCCGCATTTGCTACAATTGTGAGCAAATAGCGGGGCATTATGCCAATGAATGCCCGAACCCTAGGCAAGAACAAGCCCGGTGACGAGAACCCCGGTGGATAAGGCAATCGCGACAAGAAGCCCACGATTCAAGTGAAGCAAGGCCGACAACTTCACGGGTAACTTTTCTATCCGAGCAAACCTCCTTATCTTCGTCTTTTATCTTGAATCTCGGGACGAGATTCTTTTAAGGGGGTAGGGTGGCGCCCGGGTTTTCATTAGGGTTAATTAACGCTAATGAACTGATCAAGTCAAACACGTTGACTTTGGTCAAACTTTGGTCAACCAGGGTCATCACCTCGAAAACCTAGCCAACATCACTAATGGTCAACCTTTGGTCAAAGCTTGGTCAAATCTTGTCAAACCCTAGTCAAACCCTACTCAAACCCTTTGACATCCATGGCCACTCTAGAACTTTTACGCGTTCTCCAAATTTCACCTAAACACTTCAAATTCTCCCAATATAAAAGTTGTCCGTTTTTCGAGGGACACAACTTTCATGTTGAGTGGCATTGCCAATTCGAAAGGAAAATGGTGAAAAATGTGAGTCAACGCCGGTGTGCATTGGTCGGCGCCATGAAAATCCCCATCTTGCTCGTGATTCATGTAAAATCCTTTGATCAAAAGACCCATACCTTTGTAAAAGTCGTAGGGGTTAGTAGATCTACAACTTTAAAGTATAGGTTCCTTGGTGCACTTTATTTTCAAAATCTCGAGTTTTTGGTGGTCAAGCAGGTTAGTCACCCCTCCCCACACACCACCTTCTTCATCACCGCTATGCGTTTCAATGCCTTCTTCTTGTCAATCTTGGTCTCCTTCCACCTGCGCCACCGGAGAGGGAGAACTCGATGGATGCGTAGCTACGTGTTCTCCATACATGCTAACCAAAAGCGTTGCCAACACCATCAGTGGTGCGGCGTGACCTTGAACGAGCGCTTCCTCCTTCACCACCACTTGAGGCAGCCATGGCGGCCGCCATCCGTCTTCTGGAGGAGACGGCGCATTGATTGCCACCGGCCCCGGTCGTGTCGGGTAACAATGCCCCTGTGGGCAGCAGGCGTGGGGCTCGAGCGGGTTGCGTGCACGCTAGGATCCACCACTATTCCGAATCTTTCGTTGCTCGAGCCACAGAAGATCCTCTGCTTGTGCTTAACTCAGCGTATCCTTTGCGATCCTCTTGGGCATCCTCCTGTTCCCTCCCGGCTCTCGACACATCTGTCTGCGGCCTTGCGCGATTCCAGGTCCGGCGCCCCATGCCCCTTCCCTCCAGCCCCACCCCTACCTTGCGGCGTGTTAAAGCCAGCGTCCCCACCTCCTCGTCCCGCAAAACAACACCGCCCATCACTGCTCCGGTGTTTCATGCTGTCTCCGACCACAGTGGGACTGAGACCCGTCTCACGGTAGCTGTAGCGGCACCACCAACACCATGCAGAAGATGCTGGGTCCCCGAGCTGACCCACAGCCGCACCGGTCCTCTGCGGGCATCCGGCGCCCGCCACCGTCCGCCTCTACCCCCCTCACGTGTGGAGTCTGCGAACTCCGTCGCCGCGCCGCGTCCTCGGGCGCTCCGCTCCCTCGACAACTTGCGTCGGGGCCCGTTTTGTCGTTCGCGCCCGCAGGACATCACCGGATGCCCCCAACCCAAAGCGTGCTCTCTTCCCCGCTCGGTGGACATCCACCGTGTGGGAGCTCCTCCGCACGCCAGGCCGGGTGCCACCTCCTCTCGCCCGGTGAACACCTCCGCCCACCCGCGTGGAGGGCACGGTGTCACCACCGCATCCCGACTTGACCACGCCGCGGCGGGGATGAGCTGGGATTCCCTCCCCCTCGGCCGTGGGCTGGAGTCCGATGAGGAGGCGGTGGAGAGCGGCGACGTCGAGGACCCCCCCCAGCGACTTCCTCACCAATGGCCCCAGAGGACTGGACCGAGGCGTCCCGGTATGCTTTCGCGTTCATTTCCCCGGCCTCTGCAGCGGCTAACCCGGCACCAAAGATCTGGGAGGGCGGTCACGGCATCCTTCCCCATCTCGTTCGCTCCAGTCGCCATGCTCCCATCCGCGAGGCGATGCTCTAACGTTTCAACACGGTGGTGGACCGGAACGCGGGTGTCGCCCTCGTCTCCATTGACCGAGGCGCCTCGGTCGAACTCGTGGCGGTCGGAGAACGCAGCAACCGCTTCATCGAACCGGTGGCTCGCCTTCACAGCCGTGCGCGACTCCCCTCGAGCCGGTCTAGGGCGAACATCCAGCGCCATCCTCGTGCACGGCCACATCGTCGATTTCGACTGCGCATGTCCGGCCTCGACTACAGCTCCTTCACGTGGTCGTGAGCTCTCCGATCCCGCCCGTATCGCGAGCTCCACATCGTCGGGCCGCGCATGGCGGTGGGCGTGGCGGTGTCACTCCGCTCTTCATCGCGGCCGGACCGGTGCGCGCGTTTGGGGGCTCATGCCCTTCTTTGGAGCTGCCGCCTCCGCACCTCTAGCGGTGTTGCCCCGCCTCCGCTGTTCTTGAGCCGGCCCCCCACCGCCTCGGGACCAAGCAGCGGCCCAGCAGCCCTAGCAGCCCTCGACTTTGGGCAATATGGGAACCACTTGTCTTGGCTCCACTGGAGCCCCGGTATGGGTCCATCTTCTTGGGCGAGTCAGGAGCCTGCTCACGCACCTCTCCACTCTGCCGATCGTCATCGATGTGCCGCTCCCGAACGACGAGCTCCGCGATGACACCACTCCGCCACCATGCCCCCTCCTCGGAGTGGCGCGTCACGCCTTGCCGCCACAGGGTGGGCGTGGCCCCGGATGCAGAGTGAGCCCGCCTCGCCCGGCCTCGAGCTCAACCTTCATCTCCATCACGGACAAAGCGATCCAGCTCAAGGCGCTCGAGCCTCGAGCCTGCTCCGCAAGCTCAAGGAGGCGGTGTGGAAGAAGGGGCCCTCGCGGGCGGCGGCGCGCGTTCTGCGCAACCTTGTCGCGCGCTGGCACAGGGTGCGCCACCGAGAAAGAGCATTGCCGCGGTGGCGGCGAGGAATGAAGACGCCGCTAGATGATCGACCGGCGGGCTGCTTTTGCCCCGCCACCCGACGTGCCGCCCCCTAGTAGTTATTATCGGGATCGCTTCATCTAGGTTTTCTTTTACATGCATTCGGTTAGCGCGTCGCGTCGCGTGGTGATGTCCGTGCTCTGTATGTCCTTCACCTTGCGGCCTTAGCAGCTGTAATCCCCGTGTGTTCTCCGGAATGAATAGCGAGAACCGTGTTCTTAACATTGTTTCTTTGGAATGTGCGGGGCCTTGGCGAAGCTTCCAAGTGCCCGTCCGTCAAAGAGGTCTTCTCCTCTTGCAGCGACATCGTAGTCATCCAGAAACCAAACTGCGTGATCCTCTAGTCAAAACCTTTCTTCCTCCCAACCTCTCGGCCTTTTCCTCGAGGCGGCGGCTCGCGTGGGGGCATGCTCACCGCGTGGGACCCACGGCTGTTCAACCTTCTTTCCAGTGATCCCCGGCGGCACTCGCTGACCACGGCGTTGAGCTCCACTATCTCCGATTTCCCCTTCACCGTGACTAACGTCTACGGGCCTGCCGATCATGCGAAAAGCCCTGAATTCCTCTCCTCGCTCCAACTGCTTCGCGATGCAGTTCCTGGCGCTTGGCTAGTCTTGGGGGATTTCAACCTTATTCGCGGTCCGGAAGACAAAAACAACCCCAACATCAACCATGCGCTGTGCTCCCTGTTCAATGGTGCGATTGACTCCCTCACGCTGGTAGAGCTTCCTCTCTTAGATAGGAAGTATACCTGATCGAACAACAGGGAGGTTCCCACTCTCGAGCGTCTTGATAGGGTCTTTCTCAACGTCGCCCTGCATGATATGTTCCCCAACTCCAGCCTGGAGTCGCAAATCCGTCCCACCTCCGACCACACTCCCCTGATAGTCCACCTATCATCCCAAATCCCAAAATGCTCCACCTTCCGCTTCGAAAATGCCTGGCTCTTGCACACCGATTTTGCTCTGCTGTCCTCCTCCTTTGGGAGGCTGCCCGTCGTAGCGACGGCCGATCTTGTTGGCGGGTGCATCGTGAAGCAAAGGTATGGGCGCAGGTAAAACGCTCTCTCCCCTCCTCTTCCACAAATGCAAGTTTCTGATCTACCTAATAGATGTGCTCGAGGAAAACCGTTTCTTGTCGCAGCGAGCGTCTGAGTGCTACGAGCGCCTCGCCACAGCGGCACGGCGAGCAATGAGGAAGGTGCGTGGGGTCAGAGAGGCTGACTGCAACACCAAGTTCTTCCACGCCTCGGCCAGTCACCGCATGCGCTGCAACCAGATCCACGCCATCGAGGTGGGACGGCCACACAGTGACCGCGCACTCGGCAAAACGGCGGCGCTCACGGCGCGCCGGCGCTTTGGGGCGCCCGCCCCGCTTGGAACTTCAACATCGCCGACCTCTACACGGGTGCGCCTCAGCCCGACGTCGCGCCGCTGATTGAGGCGTTCTCGCCAGCGGAGGCGCTCACAGCGGTGCGCGCGATGAACACGACGAGCACGCCCGGCCTCGACGGGTTCGGCCCCCGGCTTCTACAAAGGCAGCGGCCACGGTCGCCCCTCGCGCTCGCGTTCCTTACGGCTTCCACGGTGGGAGTGTTGATGGGGCGCATCAACCGCTCCTACGTCGTCCTCATCCCCAAGACGCGCCGCCACGGGCGGTGGTGCCCACCGTCCCATCTGCCTCCGTAAGCTGTACGCGTGAAGATTGCCTCGAAAATCCTCACAACGCTGGCGTCTGGCGCCATTGCGCTCCGATTGGCGACAACGGACCGGCTTCCTGCAAGGGAGAAGCATCTCTGAGACGTTCATGCATGCTCTGGAACTCATCCGGTCGCGCGCAAAGCGCCGGCTCACGCTCATCTTCAAACTCGACTTCACGAAGGCCTTCGACACGGTATCTTTGGGGCGGTTTGATGACAATCCTCGGCGTGAGGGCTTCCGGCCATGTGGTGTGGATGGGTTGCCAATCTTCTCCAGTCATCCCGCTCGGTGATCCTTGTCAACAGGTGTCCCAGGCCCTGGTTCGCGTGCCAGCACGTCCTGCGACAAGGGGACCCCCTCTCGCCATACCTATTTCTGCTGGTCGCCGACGTTCTACAATGGCTCATACAAGATGATCGCGCAATGAGGCATCCGCATCACCCGCCGATCCACGCGTTGCGTATCGGCGACACTTTAATTCTGATGGAAGCCACCGTGGACGGCATCGATCGTCTGCGCGCCCTCCTGGACTCCTTTGCCCTGGCAACCAGCCTCAAGATCAACTATGGGAAGAGCACGGTCGTCCCCCTGAATGTCGCGGGTGACACCCTCCAGCATTGTGTCACAACTCTTCAATGTCAGGTGGAAGGTTTCCCCCAAAAGTATCTCGGACTTCCGCTGTCCACGGAGAAGATTCGGCTCGCGTCTCTGATGCCCACCATCGGCCGGCGGACGAGATACTGGCGGGGTGGAAGGCCGCTCTGCTCAACACCATGGGGCGGGCGGTCTCGCGAGCGGTCTTTGGGGAACACCTGATATATGCCATGTGTGTCGTCAAGCTTCCGAAAGGCGCCATTGAGGCCCTGGATGCTAAGCGGCGCGCGTTCATGTGGACGGGCGAGGATAAGGCGTCCGGAGCGCGATGCCTGGTGGCATGGGAGAATGTCTGTGCGCCGAAAGATCACGGCGGCCTTGGCCTGAAGGACCTGGATCTACAAAACCAGTGCCTTCTCCTCAAGCTCCTTCACGCTGTTCACCCGGTGGACTCGGCGTGGGCGGCTGATGGGTCTTGGCCAAACACATCGACTGGTCACCCGGAGGGTGATGTCACCGAGATCCATGGGCCTCCTTGCAAGCTCTACTCCCCTCTGAGCCATCACCACGGTTGAGGTGCGTGGCGGTGCTAGCACCTCGTTCAGGAAGATTCTGGCTCGCCTCCGCCCTTCAGAGAAACTGCCTTGTGCACCACGCCACGTCCCGGCGTGTCGGTGGCGCCGCCGCCTCGTGATGGCATCGACACCTACACCAGCCACGGTTGGACGGGCGCCGTGCCGCGAACGCGCCACGTTGAATCAGCTTATGCCGGCGAGCTTGCGGTGGGAGGCGGCGTCGAGCACTACGCGTTGCGGGCGTGGGGGCAACTCAAAACCTCAGCTATCTGCGGCGCTGAAATCCCTCTCCTCCCTTTGGGCGTGCGCGTTCGCCAAGTTCGTGTGGAGGAAAACCCGCCGCGAGTTCAGTTCTTCATATGGTTGCTCGTGCGGGACGGATTGAGTCGTCATAATCTGAAGCGGAAGAACATCATCGAGCGCAGTTGCGCCTTTGTGTGGCCACCCGGCGAGGCGGCGGACCACATCATCTTCGCTCGCCCCACACGGCGGTGGCGTTAGCCGCCTCGGCATCGCGGCAACCTCTGGCGCGGTGAGGCGCTATGGGATGTGTCGCTCCTCCCACCGTCCCTCTGAAACACCGGGTGGTCTTCCTCTTCCTCTGCGCTGCACGTTTGGAAGCAGGAATGCGATGGTGTTGACGCGCCGCCTGCCTCGGCCGCTGCTGCGGCATGCAAGAGTGGACACCCGCTGTAGGCAAGGCTCCCTCGCGAAGACACGCGTCGTTGAGACACGGTGTAACCTGCTGTTCCCCGTGTAATAGTCCCCATGTGTACCCCTGCTCCCCACCCCCAACAAACACTCGATGTAATGTGATGCAGAACTCTTTGGCCCCAAAGCAATGAAATCGGTGGGGAGCCTCCCCAGTTGGATCAAAAAATCCACATGCCAAAATGAGAAGATAGTGTGTATTTTGAGGGTCTAAACCGATGAAGAAAAAGAAAGAAAAACATCGTCGGATGAACCGATGGTACCCTAGAAGAAGCGTCGGTGCAAGCAACGGATGAAGTGGAAACAACTGCGTGAAGACTCAATATAAGCGCGCACCGTCGGATGAACCGGCGGTCCATCTTCTACATCGTCGGATGATTACGAGACACAAAGCGGCGGACTTCGATGTACCGGATGAACGGCTTGGTTGGTTTGAGCATCGTTCTATCCGATGGCTTGAAGAGTCAAAGGCGAGAGCGATCGATTGCGAGGCTTAAGCACCGGATGAACCGACGATGGTAGCAACGGTTCATCTGACGGCGTCAAGTTCGCTAACAGAAAGGTTTTGGCGTGAAACCCTTGACCGGATGAACCGGCGGTCGATGAGAGGCGTCGGTCTATGCGTCGGATGATTGGCGTCGTGAGCTACTGCGGACCATGTGGCGTAGAGGGGCACGGATGAACCGATGGCCACGAAAAGCAAGTGTCGGTTCATCGGCGCTATACTTTCGATGGCCATTAGCCAACGACTAAGCTTGATCTTTGGGCTATTTATACCCCTTCACTCACCCATTTGAGATTCTTTGGATTGTGTGGAAGTGCAGAGGAGTGCAAGACACTTAGAAGATCATATCCAAGCCATCCAAGTGCTAAATTGCTCATCCAAACACTTACACATGCTTTGTGTGTGCTTAGTGCTAAGCTTAGCTTAGAGCTGAGTGAGTGCAAGGTGTGCCTACCTTGTGAGGTGATTCTTAAGTGAATCAAGTTGTATAAGATGCGCCGGAAGTCTTGGGGGCCTAAGTGGCTCACCGGCAATCGTCTTCGACCCTCCGGCTTGGTGTGGAGTGGCGAGGACACTTTGTCTTGAGGGACGTGGAGACCCCCTTCCTTGGTGGAGAAGCTCCTTAGTGGAGGCGGTATCAAGGTGACCAAGGGAGCTTGGCGACTGCCTTCATGGCGAGCCTTTGTGGCTAGTCAAGTGGTGCTCTTGGGAGAGACTTGGTGACCGGGAAGCAATACTCTTGTGTGGAGTGCTTCAACAATGTGGACTAGGGGTGGCTTAGTGCATACCGATACCACAAGATATATCGCGTGTCAAGAGTTTGCTTCCTCTCATCCCTCTTTACGTTTCCGCATTACTCTCTTGCAAACTTTACTTGCCTTTACTTTCCTAGAGAAGTATCATGTTAGAATTGGCTATAGGTTGCAAAACTTGTTTTGAGATTAGGGTTTCACACTAGATCAACCTTAGATTGCACATCTAGATAGAAATAGTTTACTTTATAAAGTAGTGGTAGCCATAGGTTAAGTTTTTAAGTTGCCTAATTCACCCCCTCTCCCTCTTAGGCTACGAGCATCCGATTTCTTACACACTCTTACACTAATAGGTAAATAATTAATTTTGCTTGAAATTTGTTTTAGAAAGTCAAAAGGCCCAAAATGTGGCTAAAATCAAAGTTATGCAAAATTTTTAGCGGAATTTCTAATGTGGCTAAAATCAAAGCTGTTGTGTCTTACATATCAACTAAGGTTTGCATCCATGCCAAGTCTCAAACCATAATTTGAACTACTGAGCGATGCTAGCTTGCCAAGTCCTCACTAAACGCATGCCCTTCTGTATAGGTGAAATCCAACAGCATCTCTAAATTGAACTCTTCGTATGCTTTACCGTCAGTGGGTCCCGCCTGTCATATCAAACTCTACTCTCTTCGTGGGGGATAGCTAGCAGAGGGCGTTAGCCATCTTTGGCTAGCGAAGGCCCAAGTTTAAGCTAGTGGGGTGTTTGACTAGTCTGTTGGAATGCTGTTTTTATTGATTTTTTCTTTTCTTTTTTTTGCTAGTCAAGCTAAAATAGCTAATCTCTTGGAGTTGCTCACGTATAAAAAGTATAATGTGACTTTTCTTTCTATTTTATTTTTGAAAACGATCGCTGGCGTGACTTTTCTTATTTGCAACTACTTCAGTTTGCGAGAAGATTTTGTTTGGTAAATGGTCAAACTTCGCGAGTAGTATAATTGTATAATCGCCATTCGCCTTCTCAAAGTAGCATAGAAATCTCAGCAATTCAGCACTCCCAGGTCGCATCGCAGCGCGGCAGCCGCCCTTCCCCGGGACTGGGAGCCATGCACCGCCTTCTCCCCATCCTCCTCCTCTGCTCGTCTCTACTCGCAACGGCAGCCAACGCCGACGACCCAATCTACACCAGCTGCCCGAGCAACACGAACTACACCAGCGACAGCGCGTTCCGGGCCAACCTCGACTTCCTCCTCTCCTCCCTCACCGACGCCGCCGCCGGCTCGCCCGGTTCGCCACGATGGTCATCGGCGCCTCGCCCTACCAGGCGTACGGCCTCGCGCAGTGCCGCGCCGACGTGATCAACTTCAACTCGTCCGACTGCAGCGCCTGCCTCAACGGCTTGGGGCTTGTCCGGTAGCACGTGCGCGGGGTAGAAGAAGGCCGTGCTCGTCTCCGACAAGTGCCTGCTGTGGTACTCCAACGAGAGCTTCTTCGGCGCCGTTGACATGTCACCGCTGTTCTTCATGTGGAACGTGCTGAATGAGACCAAGCCGACGGAGTTCATATGGGGGCTCATCCCGCTGATGAGCAACCTGACCAAAATGGCGCCGCACACGCCGCGAATGTTCGCGGCCGGCTCGGCCACGGTAACGACCTTCAAGAACATCTTCGGCATGGCACAGTGCACCCTGGACCTAGCCGCCGCCGACTGCAACAGCTGCCTCACCAGAGCCCTCGGGTACATCCAGGTATGCTGCGACGGGAAGAATGGTGCACGAATCTTCTACAGTAGCTGCTTCATCCGGTTCGAGGTGTACCCGTTCTGCAACACGCAGGCCGCCGAGGCGGCGATGTCGCCGGGAGGCGGGTCCGTCAACGGTGAGTAGTCCTGAGTCCTAACATTTCCGTACGCGTTTGGTAGTACATTTTTCTTTCCTTTGAATTGTTGATAGTAGGCGTTGGCACTTGCTGTTAGCTGAGGCTAACGGTGTCCTTCACCCGTGGTCCCGTGCCATATGCCTTTTTTAGACAAAAGGCCATTGGCCCGGCTTTACTTAAAAGCGAGAGAGTAATGGGGTTCTGGGTAAAGTTTTACAACTATGCCAAGCATGCCACAACAACACTCTCTAAACACCCTCTACCCTGATGACATCTCCCAAATCCTAAAAACAAAAAGCGCCTAGGTGAGGACTAAATTACAGCACATTATAGCCAATCACCAGGAGTTATCCTTCAGCCTTCAGGCCGCAAGGACGCAAGCCGAAGTTTGAACTTGTTTATCACCGAGTCGATCCACGGACGTTCCTTCTCCTTGCTTAGTATTTTCCATTTCTGCATAAAGGAGATTGCACGATACATTCCAACATCAGGAGTGGTTATAAGCACATTATTGAAAATAAGATCATTTCTGATAAGCCATAGACTCCAGGTTAAGCAACCAATTAAAAAGACAACATTTCTATTCAATCTGGAAGAACCTGCTATTAATTTCATATGTAAATCCTCTAAGCAAACTGGTAGAGTTTCCCATTCCAGAACATCTCTCATTACCCCCCAACAAAACCTCGCAACTGCACACTGCAGAAACAAATGCTCCACACTCTCTACTTGACCACAGAGTTTACATTCCACAGGACCAGCCCAATTTCTCTTTTCAGCTGTTCTGCGGTTTGGATTTTGTCATTGTAAAGTTGCCATATGCCTTTCCGCTTATGCCAAGCGTTTCCTTCGGGTGGCTGTTCATTCACTGACCGGAGGCTGTTCAAAAACGTGTTTTCTTTTACGAGTTGGAACAGCGACTGATCTTGACAAAAATTTGAATAGCTTCTGTTCCTAATTTGGATGAACGCCGTGTTATGTCCAGGAAAAAATCACACGGTCAGGGTCAGGACAGCCCTTCTTGTGTCAATTCCAGCTGCTGTCGCGCTGCTGGTGCTGCTGCTAGTTTTCTTTCGCTGCAAGAGGAACAGAAAACCACACGAGCATGTGCAGACTGCAAGCACCGGTAAATGCTGAAACTACTGTATATGTCTTATATTTAAATAATAAAAGTGATAAAAGGTGCAAAGTTAAGGCTTGAATTTTTGGTATTCTTCTATATTTGAACAGACAATGGAGATGAAGAACTGAGAAGCACCAAGTTCGTCCTGTACGATTTGAGCACCCTGCGAGCTGCCACCGACGAGTTTTCCATAGAAAACAAGCTCGGCGCAGGCGGCTTTGGGGCAGTTTACAAAGTACGGAGTAGTAACAAAAATACAAAATCTAAGCCTTCAGCCTGAAAGCTAATCTGTGCATTGGTACAGAACTGATGATCTGATCTCGGTGTTCTTCAGGGCACGCTGCAAAACGGGCAGGAAATTGCAGTGAAGAGATTGTCAGCAACCTCGCAGCAAGGACGGTTGGAGATGAAGAACGAGGTCGTCCTGTTGGCCAAGCTCCAGCACAGGAACTTGGTGCGCCTACTTGGCCGCTGCATTGAAGAACACGAGAGGCTCCTCGTCTACGAGTTCCTCACCAACAACAGCCTCGACAAGATCCTCTTTGGTACTACATCCAAGCAACCATAATGCCACTACACTACTACCATTTCGCTCCAGATCACTAACAATTTCAGTAAATTGAACCGGAAGATCCTGCACGGCAGCAGGAGCTGGGCTGGGGACTGAGGCACAAGATCATCGAGGGGATCGGCCGGGGATGCTCTACCTCCACGAGGACTCGAGGCTGACCATCATCCACCGGGATCTCAAGGCGAGCAACATCTTGCTAGATGCGGATATGAACCCCAAGATCTCCGACTTCGGCTCGGCGAAGCTGTTCAACTTCGAGTCCGGCGTGGGAAACACGAGGCGCATTGCTGGGACTTAGTAAGTATAAACGGTTTTGCTGTCGTCCAATAATCCATGATGTAGGTAGGTAACTGATATGCCTTTTTGTCGGGAATGCAGCGGGTACATGGCCCCGGAGTACGCCCTGCACGGCATCTTCTCTGTCAAGTCCGACGTTTTCAGCTACGGCGTCCTTGTCTTGGAGATCGTCACCGGCCGACGCAACACCTTCACCCAGGATTCAGGGCCTCCTGAAGATCTGCTTACTTATGTGAGTTTGTTAGGCTGAGATGCTTCATTCATGTCCATCCAAGCAACACGAATGCGTACCCTAAGTCCATAAGACCATAATATAA
Organism: Cenchrus purpureus; assembly: GCA_022644695.1. NCBI lineage: Eukaryota > Viridiplantae > Streptophyta > Magnoliopsida > Poales > Poaceae > Cenchrus > Cenchrus purpureus. Next base: position 170,185,109 of record CP053454.1, on the reverse strand, counting down.
GCAGGTCTGGAGGCACTGGAGCGGCGGGAGCGTGCAGCCGCTGCTCGAGGGATGCCCAGCCCAGGGGCGCTGGCCGCAGGAGATCCTGCGCTTCATCCACGTCGGGCTGCTCTGCGTCCAGGAGGACCCACAGCTCCGGCCCACCATGGCGTCCGTCGTCCTCATGCTCAACAGCTGCTCGATCACGCTGCTGCCGCCCCCGCGCCCGACGCCGCGCGGTCCCCGGGCGCGCATTCTGTGGATTCGTGGGGACGGGGGTGGCAGATCGGCAGCCGTCGATCAACGATGTCTCCGTCTCCGGCTTGGAGCCGCGTTTTTTTTGAACGCCTCTCAACTGGATACAATTGTAGCATCTGTTCATACACAAGAACACCCACAGCACACACACCACAAGCATACTTATGTACAAACACACCTACAACTACACCCAGAAGTGAAGACCGCGTCCTTCTTGAGATCACCAGAAAAACTCCGTAGGCGACGGGAACGTCGCAATCCCTTTGTGGCTCCACGCGTGAGGCGGCGTTTGGAGAAATCAAGCGGAGACCTGAACTGCTACGCAAGAACTCACAGACCCACCGCCGGAACCAGAGCACACATCGGCGAGAGGGAAGAGCCTGAAGTACCTTATTCCAAGAAGATGGCGCCGGCTTCCCCAACCAAGCACCAAGGAAACCGACCTCATCCTTGAAACTCCACCGGGCGCCATGCTATGGCCGTCGCCCGACACAACATCCGGGAAGAGGAGAGGAACCAAAAGCGACCTCCCGACGGACGAGCTGGAGCTTGCGCCGAAGCGACGCCATCACCGGATCCCGCCTGGAAACACAACGACCATGGAAGCGGCGCCAACATCATCGCGACCCACAGGGCGAGCGCGCGCAGCGCCTCCACCTGCAACCCTAGACCATTACTTAAGTACTAGCCTATCTACAGATTGGCCACAGCCAACCACAGATCCGGACCCGCCGGCATCGATCCCCTACCTTCCCGGTGCCGGAGACGACACCAGAAGGTCTTCCGGTGCGTTGTGCGATCACAAGCTGCCTGGATTCGTCGGACTCGGCAATGGCGATGGCGATAAGAGCGCTCCTTGTCGATGCTGCCCAGTACTTGGTTTCGGTTTTACGGGTTATGGGTTAAACCCAACCCAAGCCGTGAGGAAGCCAGCTGGACGGGTTTTTTTTAACGAACCGCTACAGTGCGTGTTTCATTGATAAAGTAGATGAAAGTAGATGAAATACAAGACTACAGTCCTGGAAGATCATAGGCAGGAAAACAAAAGAAAGAGAAAAAAGCAGCTAACTATGCTCACCCGGTTGGATTAGGACATCAACCCGGGTTACACTCACCAGTTGGTTGGATTGGGTTATCAACACAACCGCAACTCTATACACAATGCCTCCAACGAAGGAAAAGCACTCCTGCAGCTCCCGCCCAACAACCACACAAATGTAGCCGTCGAAACATTCGACAAGATCCAAAGCTGAAAGAGGACAAAAAGGACGCAGACGCCACCACACCAAGAATGACAGCGCCATGCATGGCCCACGCCCATACCGTTACAACTAGCCCACCACCTGCGGAATGAAGACACGAATCAGCGCGCAACACAACGCGGGCCTCGCCGCATCCGCCGTTGGACTCCCCACTGCGGGGGCACGCCGCCCGCCACTAACTCCCCGCCCAAATTGCCCGCCATCAAGGTGGTAAGGTGGATGCTCAAAGCCTCCCAAAGCCTCAAATCGGTCACGCCAGCCTCACGCCTGTCGACACACCTCGTTGCGAAGGTCGCTTGCACCATCTTCCAACGTTGTCAGCACCAAAGGACCCAACGATGTTGAGTCCCTCGCGCGATCCGCTGCAAGCTAAGTCATTCCAAGTTGTCGTTGCCGCAAGCTTGTCCCACACCGCACTGATCATTGCCAAGCAACAACACCGGTGCCGTGGTCCGCGCAAGCCGTAACGACAACCAAGAGACAACCCAAGACCATCTTCGAGGAAGCGATGGCGCGGACGTGAGTCGGCGCCCGTGTTTTTAATTAAGCATTATTAGTGCTAATGACCTAGTCAACCAAGTCAAACACGTTGACTTTGGTCAAACCTTGGTCAACCTGGGTCATCACCTCGAAAACCTAGCCAACAATCACTAATGATCATCTTAATCGAGTCAACACACACCCTTGGTCAAAGATCTAGTCAAACCCTAGTCAACACCCTTGAAACCCTTGAACCTCTCTAGAACTTTTGCCGCGTTCTCCGAATTTCACCTAAACACTTCAAATTCTCCCAATATAAAAGTTGTCTAGTTTTTCGAGGGACACAACTTTTCTTTTGGGTGGCATTTCAAATTTGGAGTGGAAAATGGTGAAAAACTTGGTCAACTGCAGCTGAGTACTATCCACCGGCGCCGAGAAACATTCAAAGTTTGCCAGCAGTTTATGCAAAATCCATTGCTCAAAACCCCTATCAGCCTTTGTAAAAGTTGTAGAGGGTCAAGTGATCTACAACTTTGCTATACACACCTTGTAGCACTTATGTTGCGAAATGTTGAGAAACTTTTGGTCAAAACAGCCTAAACCAAATAGAGAGCAGACTAGGAACGTGAACACGCGCGACGTCAGCGCGTGGCGCCACGCCGCCGCCGCGCCGTCTGGGGGCTCGGCCGCATCACGCTGGCTGGCGTCGCCACGCAGCGCCCCGAGCCCGCGCCTCGGCCGGGAGCCCGTCACGAGCCCGCGGCACCGCGCCCGCGACCCGGACCACGCCGCGCCAACGCGTCGAGGCCAGCGCCGCCGTACCCATGGCATATTCGCCGTGGAATTCCTTCACCGCGAAGCGTTGCTCCCCTGCACGCTCGCCACCTATAAACCCTCGCCTCCTTCCTCCTTGGCAGCACGCGCACCGCCACTTCCGCCCGCCATTGCCGCCGCCGCCGAGCTCCCTCTTCTGCTCGCTCCTGGCGCCGACCCACACCTCCAGAGCCTCACCTAGGGCATGCTCGAGCTCTAGCACTCGCGTGTTGCCCGGCTCCGCCTCGCTCCTCGCCGGAATCCAAGCCGCAGCGGCCGCGCCGCCATGGACTCGCCGCCGCCACTCACCGGCGACGTCTCCGGCCGAGCCACCACCCTCAATCAGTCCGTGGTGAGCCTAATCACACGCTCATGCCGCTTGTTGGCCACCTGCGGCCCCACCTCGCCGGCGGCAAACTCGCCCCGCCGCCGGGGGCATTTGTGTGAAGGAAAGTTGCCTCGAGTGCATGGTTGTGAATCTGAAAATCTTTCCAAGGGCCCCACTGCAAATAGATTCTTATAGTTTTTAGTGTTTTGTCTGAATCTTGTAAAATCCGTAGAAATTCACAAAAAAATCAGAAAAATGTAAAACCAATTTTGTTGGTCTCCATGTGAGTAACTATGCAACTTTTGTAAAGCATGACTATACTTTTGGCTCATAGATTTTGCATGAAAAATTGAAATCAGTTTGACCTAGATTTGTTGTAGTTCAAAATCTACATGTGATCTTGAGCTGCTTTTTGGATATGTTGCTAGATATGCCATGTCTAGGCTCTTCACCGAAATTTGCACAAAGTTACTGAGTAAATCTTTTAATATGATTTATTTTGTATTTAAGCTAAATCTGCCAAATGATTTTTATAGCTTAAAATAAATATATTTTTCTACCCAACTTCTGGCTATGATCTTTTTATGCCTAAATACACCTCTGGTGAATTAATCATGATTTTATATCTAACAGAAATATTTATTCTTGAAATATGCTTAGTTTTAAATGTATTTACATAGCTCAAGATCTAGAGTAGCCCTTGATGTATATGTTGGTTGCATAGCTCAGTTTTGGACTAGAGAATCAGTGAGAGAAAGTTTGGATCCAAAAGTTCCTTATTTATGTTTATATGCATTTCTCATGTTTTGATAACAAGAATATGTCATTTGTGGTATAATTAATTTATAGCTCATTTAAGTGTGCACTTGTGTTCAGTGGCTTTGTTTAGAGCTAAAGAGCTTCAGAAGTGTCATCTACTGCATTTTATGAATTTATTTTTGAATAAAAGCAATGGAGGTCAATTGAAGCTTAATATTAAGTTAAATTGGAAAACCACCAACACCACACCTAATGACCTTATGAATGTGATGTGAAGCATGCTAGGAAGCTTAAGACCACTCCCTTGCTGTTTTGGTGAAAAACTAAATTAATTAATTTGTATAACTATGTACACAGTCACTATCAAAAAGAATAACCAATAAAGCACCACATATTATTCCTTTATTGGAAGAGTATGTTGAATGTGTTATTGTCTAGGTGAATGTGGTCAACCATGCACTTCATGGTTGTCATATGTTGTTTGGAAATTTGTTGGGGGATTCGGAATCAGGGTTGACAAAGTCAACGCTTTAGAATCACCAACGCGTGCTAATCCAATCCAACGCGTGTTTCATTCGGTGTGAAGCCCTCGAAGCCATTCGCCTTGACTCTTTCATTAACCCGCGAGCTTTCGCTGGGAACCCTTCATCGCCCGAGAGCCATAGCGGTATAAGAAGTATTGATTTCTAACCTGTAGCATTGACATTACTGATTTTTCACAGGACAAAGCCTCGAGACAAATCTGGCATGAACAAAAGACCTTAGCTATCCTTTCACTCGGGGCTTCGTCGCGACTAATGTTAAAGTTTCACAATGTTTTGCGTGTGGTGTGTTTCTGTGGCGATGTCCCGGGCGAAGGGTGTTCTCCAAATTGAAGGTCTTCACCCGATAGGCGCACGTGCATATGCCGGAAAAAGCGCCGTGATATGCGGCGGGGAATCAGGAAAGCACCGATTACGTGAAGACCCAACGGAGAATTCCCAGTTTTAGCCTAGTACATCCTTGTTAGATTCTTTCTACACAAGGTCAATTTCGAAATGTAAAAAGTCCGTTCATCTCCCTATAAAAGGAGACCGACCGGCACTTGTAAAGGGGATCGTCTTTTGAGAATTACACTATTGAGAGTTAGCTTTTTGTCTTCCAAGTGTTTTTTGCTTGAGTCCTTCGATTCATTGTTAGGTAGGCTTCTATAGCACAACAATTGGCGCCCACCATTTGTGTTTGGCTCGAGTAAGAAACCCAAGATGTCCACAAGGAAGAAGAGGACCACCGCTAATTCTAGCAAGGGGGCTTCGTCATCCCTTGACGAGGAGTTGAACCCGTCCAACTTGCTCACTCAGGGAGAGGAGTTCCCAGAACCGAATGCTACTCAGCCTAGGCCAAACCAGGATGCTACTGCGGCCACGGCCAAGGCGTCTGGAGGCCGGCTAGCAATTGCGGAAGGAGGCCGATGAGCTGGCCAAAACTAAAAAGAGGCTTTTGGCAGTGCAACAAGAGGCTGAAGCAGCCAAGGAAATCCAAAGGCAAAAGGCCGAAATCGCCAAATTGCAAGAAGAATTACGTCTCATAAAAGCCAAACAGTCCTTAAGTTTTAACCAGCTTTCGCCTGAATATTCCGTACCTATCCAGTCCACACATATGGAGGGTAACATGCCATTCACCCAACCCCCTCCGTACACCACTTTCAGTTGTAACCCTTTCCTTAATCCTTTCGAGTCTGGCCCTTCGACCCAAGACACGCGCACCATCCGCACGAGGTCGTGGGATCCAAAATCGCCTTTGTCTCAGGAGATTCAAATCACTCCATGGCCGCAATCTTACAGGCCTGTACCACTCCCTAGGTTTTCGGGCCAGTCAGATCCCAGGCAATTTTTAATGGGCTATGAAGCCGCCATCCTTTCGACTGGGGGCGATGACTCGGTGCTCGCAAAGTCATTCATTATCACTGCAGACAAAGCTGCGGCGCAATGGTATTCTCTCCTGAGCCCCAGAGTGATTCATGGATGGGAAGATTTGAAACAGCGGATCCTCTCGAATTTCCAAGGTTTCCAGCGTCCAGAGCTTACCGAGAGCGATCTTTTCTCTTGTAAGCAGAAGGATAAAGAGCCTCTTCAAAATTACTTCAGAAGATTCGTTCACCTCAGAGCCCAAGCACCAAATGTCTTTGGGCCGATCGCTATCAACGCTGCAATCGTGGGTTTGAGGGCCGGGCAATTTCGCTCGCATCTCATGCGTGAGAGGCCCAAAACAATCCAGCGCTTGTACGAGGAATTTGAAATATTGTCGTTCGAGACAATGACTTCGAGAATGTGTATGGAGGAAGCGATCTCGGCAAAAGAAATCTGCCAAAGCTAGCGGTCATGAAAGGAATGGTCCAATCCCAGGAATGCCTCGCACGCTAATCCCAGAAATGTTTTCGGCCTAGAGGAGAAAGCGCTCGAAAAGCGCAATCCTCAGAGCGACCTCCAAGCCAAAGCAATAACCCACCAAGTCCACCACAACAAGTTCAAGGTGGCAGGCGGAAGAGGCGGCGAGAGGAAGAGGCCGTGGTAGAGGGCGAGGCTACCAAGAAAAGAAAGTGGTATTGCATTTTTCACAAAGAGAATGATGACCACAGTTCAAACTATTGCCCAGACAAGAAAAGGTTCGAAGCCATCCTTGAAGAGGAGAAGAAAGAAAAAGAGAGGAACAGTTCAGTCAACCATTCCGCTCCGGCTTGGCAAAACCCAAACTTTGGGAGAAATGCTTTCGCAAATCCTTTCCACCCACCTCAATTCCTACCACCCGTCACAAATTACACCCAACCACCGCCTGCAATCCCGTGTTTTCCAAGCTCAAAATGTCAGAGTAGGCCCATTGACCACACCCCATAGCTCCTCCTCCCCATACAAAAGGCCCAACTCCACCTTTACCCAAGCGAAAGTCGAGGGCCAAAACGACTCCTTCCGTCGGAACCATCCTCCCCATTTGGGTGGCTCACACGGAATTTGACCGCAAGAAGGCCAGAAAGATTACTTCCGAGGTCCGTAACATCGGTGTGGAAGGAAGAGTAGAAAGAACTAGATGGTCACACATCCCGATCACCTTCTCCGAGGAGGATGTGAAACTCCAAGGTTTTACCCACAATGACGCCCTTGTGATCGAGCCAACATAGCAAAAGTGGACTTTGGGAAAGCTTTTGGTTGACTATGGCTCGCGCAGATATAATTTTGCGGATGCGTATGACAAAATGGGCACGGAGAATACATACAACCTCCGGACACCTTTGTTGCTGCGGTTTGGACGTGTCATTCATGCGAAGGTTTCACGCCAGTTTCTTTTGGCACCGTTCAAATGCTAAAATGCAGTATGTTATGTTTCGATGTGGTGAGATGTATTACCCTACAATGGAATCTGGGTAGAGGTTTCTCAACAAGTTTGAAGCCATCATACACGAGCTTACTTGTGCGTGAAGATACCGGTGAGGATCATCACAATCTGGGGCCACCAAAATGATGGTCGAAACTTAGAAAGGGCAACTCCGGGCCAAAGAAATGTTAACGCTCGAGGCAGCAAAAGCCAAGGTAGTGGAGAAGCAACCAAACTTGACAAAGAGAAAATCAATGTGTAGCTTGATCGACACCAAGAAGGTTTTGTTGGATGAAATGGTTTGGGATCGCCGTCATTTGGGTCAGATCTCGCACCAATCAAGAGGCGGAGCTAATCCAATTCCTTCGTAAGAATAGGGATGTGTTTGCACAGGTAGGCCAAAGATCAGCGCGTGGATCGCAATTTTATTGAGCACAAACTAAACATCGATGCTACTATCAAGCCAAGGCAAAAGCTCGAGAAAGATGTCGATGACAAAGTAGTAGCGATCAAGTCAAGTCCGAGATTGCTAGATGCTTGTGTCATTCGTGAGGTCATGTATCCCAAATGGTTAGCTAACACCGTGCTACAAAAAGAAAAATGGAAAATGGAGGATGTGCATAGATTTCCTGAGACCTCAACAAGGCCACGCCAAAGACAACTACCCACTTCCGAGGATGGATCGGTCATTGATTAGTCGCCGCTATCATGTCTCTTGGATTGTTTCTCTCGGATTTACCATCGGTCTTTGGATGGCAAAGAGGATGAGGAAAGACTAGCTTCATCGCGCCTTTGGCACTTTCGCTTTCATCGACGTTCAAGGCTTGAAGAATCTTGGCCCAACCTTCACCGAATAGACAGGAGAAGTATTCAAGCCACAAATCAGCGGAACATACAGCTCGTCGATGACCTCATAGTCAAAAGCGGGGAAAGGTCCAATCATATCGGTGACTTGGTGAAACTATCACCAACATGAGGAGGCGGGTTTGAAATTGAATCCGAAAAGTGTGTATTCGAGTCACAAAGGGAAAAATCTTGGGTGCCTAATCTCGGTTAAGAAGATTGAGGCAAATCCGGACAAAATAAAGGCAATCAGAAATGGAAGAACCAAATAGAAGAAGGACATTCGAGTTGAATGGTGAGTCACGGCGTATTAAGCAGATTCATTTCCAGGTCCGCCAAACGAAGCCTTCCATTCTTCAAGGCGTTGAAGGGAAAGGGCAAAATTGAATGGGGCCTTTGAGCGAGCAAGGCTTTGCGAGCTAAAGGCTTATATCGAGGAGATGGCAATCAGTGACCGCCTCTCCCATCCGAACCACTCTTTCTATACGTGGCTGCATCCAGCGTGATCGTGTGACCTTGCGAGAGGTTGATGGTGAAAAGGAAAATATCAAAGCCCAGTATACTTTGTCTCAGAGGCTTTATCAGGTTCCAAACTGTTATACTCGGAACTGGAGAAAATTGCATATGCGGTAGTCATGGGCACGAGAAAGCTCAGGCATTACTTCGAAGCCCACAAAGTGTTGACGGTCGAATTTGGTACACCTAGCTATGAGTTTACCGTCAACCTTGACAATGATTTTATATGCAAACTAACGGTGCTAACCCCTAGATATAATAATTCGCACTTGCATGCGGATTTTGGAGTATGGTGTGTTTGCGGGAAAATGAGAAGCTTAAAGGGACGGATTCGTATGAAATTCAAGGTCAATCAAGGAGTTCCGTGCGTACACGAGTGCAAGCCAAATTTACTCTCAAAGGTGGTGAGGACCAAAGTGCTACGACGAAACATTCCCGAGGACCAAGATGAAAAGATCGGAGTTCATACGACAAGACACCCTATCTTGATCGCGGGGTTGATGATGCCAAAAAGCCACATATGAAGGCGAAGCCAAAATTGCAAGAGAGGCCGGCCCAGGAAGATGGGCCCGAAGCCCAAAGGGCCAGTGCCGACCGGGCTCGGATTCGGCTGGCCCGTTTTGGCGGTTCGGCTGACCTAGCCCTCTTGGTGCATAAATAGCCCTCATCCCGCCTACCGGATCCATTCACGAGAGAGCCAAAGAAGGAGATACACCGGAGGGTCGGCCCACAAGTCTTGAAGGTACCTAGGAGATGGCTTAGGCCACCCCTAGCCATGGTCTCCTCGAGGTTGTGCCATGGTGGGTTGGGAGTCACCAACATTGGCGGGGTATGTACGCACATGATGGTGATATCAATCTACCTTCTACTCTAGTTGTCTCAACTTTGGTCTACTTCAATGCATGCTTTCTTCCTCATATGTGATGCATCCATATGTTCATAGTAAGATTAGATCTATTCGTGGTGATTAGTCTACATCTTGCGGATACATTGAAGTAGCATGTTTTAGCTAGTTGGGTGATTACCCTCGTGTGGTGGACGGCATGCGGGAGGGAAAAGTTCTAGCGGCGACATGATGTGGAATAGGATCGAAGGCAGTACCACGAGTTTGGTGACGGCCACCAAGGAGGAGGAGCTACGAGTAAGGCGCCTTGGTGGGTGTTTGGGGTAAAGCTTTGGGAAACCTTGGGCGTCAACACGCACCTCGCACCGGTGACCTTGGGAAAGTAGCCGCAGTAGCCGCCGGAGCGATGATTCCGTGTAACACCCGGTTTTAAAGGACAAACGAATGCACCTATTATGCATGCGGATCAAATTCATGCATAAAGTGACATCATCGTAATATCACAACATATATCATTACAAGCGTATAACTATTACAAAATGACCAAGGTCTAAAACAAAAGGTTACACATCGTTATTCTATCGCATGAGTAGGCACCATCTTCCACGAGGAACGTCATTGAGGGGCACGCCAACCTAGAACTCGTGTCTTCACGAGGGTCTTCAAGTAACTCCTTCTTCTAGCTTACATTATCTCGCGCGGTGGGAGAGAACAGCGGGGTTGAAAGGGAAAAACGGTGAGTACACCGAGGCGTGTACTCATAAGTGGGGAAAGGTATGCATAACATATGCTAGCTTAAAGCAAGAAAAGCTTTTATTTGGTGGATCGCAAAGCTCAAGTTTTAGTTGGTCAAGTTTTAATTAAGCACCTATGATTCAATGTGTATAAGGCTTCCCATCCTTGAGGCACAGCACCAACCTATCCCGATCCTAGGTTAAACCATCATAAGAACCAAAAACCTCTCAAACCACGTTACCACCTTTGCTGTGATCCACCCAAATCACCAACTAATCATGTGAGGTCCAGGCGCTCTTGGAGTGAGCACGGGTATAATAGTTTTAACACTCTGCAGAGGTTGTACATCTTTACCCATGAGTCGCGTAAACGTTCAAAGAACGTTAAACCCAACCATCTTTGTGCGAATCGTGCACTTTCACACTTCCTTAGGTGTGATAGCATAGGGACGCCACGAGGCCTTTACATAGGTTCACCGGTAGCGCATTAAGGGTTACGGTGTCGCCGACACCCGAGGTTCCTTGCTTAGGACTCTTGGGAACTACGCCCTCATCCACCAGACATGACTTAACACGGACCGGTTTACCCTACTTAGTTGGCCAAGACCATAGCCCATTAGTTCGTGGTTGTCTTTGTATGTCCCGGTGGTCGCTCCCAGAGGTCCTTATAAAGTTGACTCGAGCAAGGCCAACATCAAGCAATCACAAACCACCGTTCAAACCACTTTTTGAGTCGCCTAGTGTGTTCATGTTGCTAACCATAACCCACATTAACAAGTTGCATAGTCATTAATCAAGTTTAAGATTAAACCAACCCATGTTAGCAAACTAGCATATATCTACCCATATAGGTAACCTCTAAGGGTAAGCAATGATAATGAAAATCTAGTAAACAATCCTTAATAGGATTTCCCGGCCAAAGTTTAGACATCTAATGCAAAAAGCATAAAATAAAGCGATGGTTATGGTGAATAAAACATAAAGGTATAAAATAGCAAGATGTCGAGGACACTTACCCGTTTCTGATGCTCCACCGCTCGAGACGTTCCTTCACGCCAGCAATCACGAGGTTGTTTCGTGGTCGATCTCGCGGCGGAGAAGGCGTGGCGGCCGGTGGCGAACCACGTCGCGTGCTCACGCGGAGGAAGGTGTCACGGCCTCGGTCCGGGCTCTGCGTTGAGTGCACTCTGGTGTACAGAATGCGCCACTCAAGGCTCCAGACGGTCTTTGCGGTTGAGTAGAGGTGATGTTGCGAGGCGGTGCATGGGAACCACTGGGCGAATGACGGTGGAGGTCACCGCCGTGGTTGGGATCTGTTGGAAGCTTCGTTTCTCCGGTGAAGAGGGCATGGTGGCGGCTAGGGTGGATGAGGAGGCAAAAGGGCGGCTCGGCGTCTTTGGCTTGGTCGCTTATAAAGCGGGAAGGAAAGGGTCGCGTGGTTTGGCGGTGGCTTCCACTTGGGATGGATGGCGGGTCACGGTAGTATCAGCAGGCCATGCTTGCCTTCCATTTGAGGCGTTGCGCTGTGAAGAGCGAGAGAGCGGAGAGCGGTGGGAGGCGGCGGGGATAGCGGGGAGCCCAGTGCTCGAGGGATTTTGAATCCTCGGCCGGTGAGTGCCGCCTGTTGCAGGAAGAGGAGGGGAAGGAAGGTGGGGATGTGGGTGATGACAGCGGCCTGGGTTGGAAGTGAGAGAGGAGGTGGAGGTCAGCTGGGTCTTGCTGTGTTGGGCCAGCACGGGCTAGCCCAAGAGGTGGAGGGAGATGGGCCAGAGGAGGGAGTGATGGGTTAGGGCACGGGTTTTGAGTAGGGTTTTCCCAAGGAGATTAGACATAGATACTTTGATATATCTGAGAGATATTTGGTCCAAGGAAGGATTAGAGAGGGATATGTGTTTAGAGAGAGGAGAGCGATTCTTGGTAGAGAGAGATAGGTCTTGTTTAGGAAAAGATTGGGAGAGGATTAGAGAGAAAGGTTAGAGATAGAAGGATTAAACTATAGATGAACCTCTTGAGTTTAAAAACTCAAAATCATTTTCACACAAATAAACACTATGCATTTGCAGCATGAATGCAACAAACAAATATTTATAACTTATGATTCATTTATTGGTTTTAGAAAATATTATTTATTTTGAAAAGATTGCACACACTCTCTATTTAATTTTAGCAAATTTTAATAAAATTTGAAATCTAAGCCAAAGTGCAAACTAGGTGTTACATTGTACTTTTAGTTGAGATGCAATCTATGTTTTGACCACCTTTTGACTAGAACGGCACCTAGAGACGATAGGCCCTAGCTTCTTGGTTGTGTTATCTCATCTATGGTTGTGGGTGTGATCAACACTTATACTTCACTAATATTTATAAAGTGTTACTTTTCATATGCAATCTAAGCTTCATGATTAGGATAGGTTCGATAGATTAGATGGTAAACCCTAGGTAGTTCTTTGTCAATCCACGGATTGATAAACCTTGGGGAGTACTCGTGGGAAGAGCTACAACCGACGCGCTTGCGGATCGAAACTTGACGCGTTATTTAACCGTCAACACAAAGTCACCGTGCTCACCGATCAGCCCCTCAACAATCTCTTCATCAACAAGGAAGCTTCGTCTGCCAAATGGGTACATCGAGCACACAATTGATTTTGGGAAAAGATCAGCAATCAAATCCCAAGTCTTGGCAGATTTTGTGGTAGACTGGACCTCACCTTGCAATAGTGCTGGGGATGAGGAGCTGGTTCTGTATGGGAAATTAGATCTTGACCGAGCATGGGGGTGCAAAGGCGCTGGAATCGCAGCTGTCATTACTTCACCGGCGGGAGTCAAGCTAAGATATGCTGCTAGGCTAGATTATTCAGATCCATCCGATAGATGCACCAACAACACCACCGAGTATGAGGCACTCCTTTTAGGCCTTAGAAAAGTGCGAGCCTTGGGAGCAAGCAATTTTTTGGTCAAGTGTGACGCTGAAGTCATCAAGGATCATGTCGAAAAGGAGAGTGAGGCCAAAGAGCCAGAGCTTATCAAGTACCTCGCTGAGGTACGAAAGATGGAAAGGCATTTCCGGGGCTTCACTATCGAGCATCTGCCGAGAAAGAGGAATAGGGAAGCCGATGAATTGGCGAAAAAAGCCGTGAAAAGGGAGGCGATGCCTCCAGATGTTTTCTTCGGGATCCTCACTGCCCCATCAATTAAAATGGGACAAGCAGCCCCTCGATGCAAGATACCAATGCAATCGCAAGCATAGATTGGAGAGCTCCCATCATTGCTTTCCTTCGTGGGCATTATGAGCCGGTCGAGGCTCACGACATGAAAAGGATGCAAGCTCGAGCAAAGGGATACGTCCTCAAAGATGATAACCTTTTCAAGTTGGGAGTGTGCGCACCACTACTGAAATGCATTACACAAGAGCAAGGCATTGAGCTCATGAAAGAAATTCACAGTGGAATGTGCGGATCTCACATCGCAGCGAGAGCTTTAGCTGGAAAGGCTTTTAGGCAAGGTTTCTATTGGCCAATGGCAATAAGAGATGCTGAGCAAATTGTCAAAACTTGCAAAGCACCGCGGTTTAGAAAGCACCAAGGCCAGGGGCTCTTTCGCAGCTCATCACACCTACTTGGCCGTTGCAGCGCTGGGGCATCGACATTGTGGGACCATTACCTACGGCTCAAGGCAATTTCAAGTTCGCCGTGGTAGCGGTCGAGTATTCTACCAAGTGGATTGAAGCTAGGCCTGTCGCCACTATCACCTCAGCCACCATCAGAAAATTCTTCTGGCAGCAAATCATCTGCAGATTCGGCGTACCCAAAGAACTCACAGTTGATAATGGGAAGCAATTTGACTGCTAGGATTTTAGAGAGTATTGCCGCATGATTGGGACGAAGCTTCGTTTTGCTTCCGTATACCATCCCCAATCCAACGGCGCGGTCGAAAGGGCCAACGACCAAATTTTCTCAGCTATAAAGAAATGTCTTTTCGATCAGAAGAAAGGAAAATGGGCCGATGAGTTGTCCAGAGTCATTTGGTCGCATAACACCATTGAGTCTAGAGCTACCAAATTCACCCCTTTCAGGCTGTTGTATGGAGCCGAAGCTATGTGCCCAGAAGAGTTAGCCAACGAAAGCGCCAGGGTTTTGATGGGGAGCTCTCGTGAGAACGAAGAAGTGGACAAGGACCTGGTAGAGATTGACAGGCTTGACGCAGTTGCAAATCTGCTAAAATATCAAGAGAAACCCGAAACTAGAGAAACAAAAAGGTTTCTTTGAAGAACATTCAAGTCGGAGATTTTGTCCTGAAGAGAAAAAAGAACGCGACTCAGTAGGCAAATTACAATTCGCTTGGGAAGGGCCTTACATTGTCGTGAGCAGTGTTAGGGACGAGCCTTTTGTCTCAAAGATGAGGAAGGCGTGGAGTTACCACATTCGTGGAATGTGGATAACTTATGCAAGTTCTTTCCGTAGTCGAAATTCATAGTAGTCGGTCGCATGGAACTATAAATGCGAACGACTAAGTTTTACTTTTCTAGTTTTACTTTCAATTTAAATTCAATAACAAGGTTGTACTCTTTTCCTCACATAGGGGGGACTCCATCCTGGAGCGTGAGGTTTTTAACGAGGCAACCTTGATGTAAAATTTCCCTTCCTCAATGAATGGAATAATTCCTCCCTACGATTCCTGCTTTTTACCTTCATGCATATTTTAAAGTGCTATCTAAAGGTAGCCCACTCCAAAGCGAGTGAATTGAAGTGCTACGCAAAAGTAGCCCACCCACAAGTGGTGAAACATGAGCGATTCACAAGAATCAATATCTTTAAAGAGCTGTTTTCGCAACAGCCCATCCACAACGGATGCATCAAAAGCGGTTCAATCCGGAATCGAAGCAACAACGAAAAGTTGCTAAGTCTCAAGTTAATTTTTAGTTTTGAAGGAAGCGAAGCCTGGTTTCACGTCGCAGCACCAAGGCCAAGCAGTGAAAAACTTTCGTTGTCGAAAACAGCTGCAGAGTTGCAATATTCGACATTTTTTGTTCAGATCCTAGTCCTACAATGCATTGCACGCCTAGGCGTCGCATAGTAGGCTAGCCTTTCTACGACAAACGAAGCAATCCAAAAACAAACAAATTCATGCAATACCTTTCGTCAACATAAAATTTCTTAAAACAGAGTATTGTTTATTACAAACTGGCAAACAAAGTTTGAAGTGCGAGGTTTCGCTCGGTAGAACACGCGGTTTTCAGCTTACATTCTCCCAGTTTTCGAAGGGGGGAAGACGTTTTCTTTCAGAAACATTAATCGAAACCAGCGAGAATGTCAATCTAAATACTTTGTTTTCACGAAAAAGGTAGCTCTATGCAACTACCATCTGAATACCATCCTCCACGGCTCTTGGCCATGTCATACACGAAGCAATGATCCATTTCTTCCTCTTCATATGGCTCTTCTTTCACCTCCGGGGCTTCGTACGCTTTTGGTTCCACCAGAGCAACCTTGCTAGTGTCGTTCATGGTCATAAAAAAGCGGAGAGGATAACTGTGCAAAGAATGGTATTGACAGCAAATTTCCCAAAACTCTTTGAAAGTTTTCTTAGGGTATCGGCGTTGAAAAACCTTCCAAGACGCACCACTGATGTAGGTGTTGGCACGGTTGAAAGTCTTAGGCATCACATCCAACACTACACCTTCTTCGGCATCCGTGAAAACAATTCGCGCAAAGTTTTACATCATATTCTTAAAACATTAACAAATTTACACTGTGCAATCCCTAAGAACTTCTACATGTCTACACCTCCGAAGGGGGATTGGTAGCTGAATCAGCACGCCCGCTTCGTGCCGCAAAGGCGAGGGTCTCGCGACGGGTCCTTGATATCCTTTTCGGTGTCGACCGCGTCACGCGCGGGAGCTTTAGGCACATCAGTTTCGGCCTCATCGCCATCAGCCTTCGGAGGCTAGTCGCGATACGGTCCATAAGGTCCTAGGGTTGCGTCCCCACCGTGCACCGCCCGGTGTTCACGAAGTTCCAAAGCTTGCTTTGCATGGCCAAAATAGAGCTATGAGAAGAGAAATGTATCAAGGATACGATATACTCAAAGTCAGCAAAACCGATCAAGAAAAGCGGAAGTTGCAAAGATCAAACCTTGGCAAGTCGATCGGCCGCTTTCTTTCGTGCATGTTCACGACCACTCTTCGCCCAGAACTTACGAAGTATGATTTTAGTAATTGTGTCATGATTCTGTGTGGCATTTCTCCTGAAGAAGGAAACTCAAATCCACGAGTCCCAAAAGCTTTGAAGTGCTCGCAGCCGCGCGCTTCTAGCAGTTGGAGAATAGCCTCGGAGCTTGTCGCCGCTCCATAATCTCCGACCTTCGACATAGTGTCAGGTAGCACTTTCAGCTCATCATTCATCCAGTGTAATAACTAGCGATGTTGTCGGTAACCCGAAAGGTTTGGGTTTCCGCGCCATATCGCTCTAGCACTCAGCGATAGGCATGAGCCAAATGAACTCCCCACTGGTGACAATAGGATTCATTGTCTTCCAGAGTTTTTTCTAGATCAGCTTTCAACTTTTTGAGCTCATCAATCAGAGAATCTTGAGTTTTAATTTGAATTTGATTTGCATCGTTTTGATCAACGGCATCTCGAAGCTCAGTTCTACACTCCTCGTAACACTGTAAACTCTTTTCCAGCTCTTGTTTCAAAGCGTCCATAGCAGTTTTCAGTTTAGAACATTGCCGTCGAGCCCTGAACTTGACCAGTGAGACGCTCGGACTTTTCTTTCAGTCTTTCATTTTCCTCCCGTAGCTTTCGATTCTCTTCTGCCAAACGCATGTTTTCATCACAGGAATCGTTCGCAATTCTCTCGTAGCCTTTTCGGCCAGTAGCTACCCTTTAGAAAGAAAGGATTGCATAATGTCTAGCAGTTGCTTGCTGTCAAGGTTCTCCAAAGAATTCAGAAAATCTGCATTCGCAAAAGAAAAGTAAAGTCATTAGTCAAAACCCTAAAAGCAGAACAAAGTTTAGTCGCATAGACAAATCTAAGTACAAATCATCGGTAGTAAAAAAACAACAAGATACGGAGCGAAAAAGCATACCAGGCTCAAAAGCAAGGATCGCGCTAATCCATATGCCCCCTTCCCTTCCGGTTGTGGATTCTTCCCTTTGGTCCCCATTGCAAATAAAGCAGTGGCCACTAAAAAACCACAAAAGTGATAAGTCAAGTTTCGAAAGTAAGAGATTCGGCAAAAATGAAGAGAAAGTCTTCAAATCAATGTACCTGTGGTCTCCAAAGGCACAGGGTCATTCCCTCGAATCCGGCGCATTCTCGTCGATCAGGGCTCGAGCATTTTGTTCAACCTCGTCAAAAGTAGGAGGCGGCGAGCGGGACAAACCTTCCTCACGAACTTCCATATCAGCCGAGTCCAAATCGATGGGGCTCCCTGCCTTCGGCCCTTTCGTCAAATCAGTTTTTTCGTCAAACCCATTTCATTTCTCTCGTCGAGGCCTGCGGGTCTACCCTATCAGTTTCCATCAGAACGTCTTCGTCAATATAGGATAACTCTTCTTCCCCATCAATGATGTCTATCAGCCCAACTACCGCTTTGACAGGCTCGTACTTGGGGAAATCAGGGCCTCAAAGTTCGCCAGTTTTCTCATAGTGATCCCAAAACCTCTTACCTGCTGCTTCTTCCTCTGGAGTTTGTTTCATGCGTTCTCCAGGAGGACAAGTCGAGGAGAAATATGCCCATGCACGCTCACTCTTAGCCTCCATCTCGGCTGTTTCAGCTGGATCAATTGGAGCAGTTTCCGGCTGATCTTTCGGCTCTTTAGGTTCTTTAGCCTTCGGAGGATATTTCCTCGTCAGCTGAATTTGCGGCGTGGCCAGGACACCTTCATTCTCATCTCCTTGTGTCGTTTCGATTCGTGACTTTTCTCCTTTGGTTTCGCAACCTCAGATTGTTTCTCTTCAGCAGGGTTTTCTTTGTTCTTCCCCGCACCATCTGGGGTTTTCCTCTTGGAGGACGACTTTTTCTCAAGGCCAGTGGTCGGTGCCACATCATGAATCTTCTTCTTTTCTTTCTCCACGGTGGCCACTTTCGCTGCCTCAGTCTTCCGTGAACCAGACTTTCATCAATCTTCATCAACTTGGAAGATTTCTCAACAAGCGGAGGCAGTGTCGTTTTCAGCTTCACCTTCGAGCGGAACCTCGATAGCTTTGCAACCTTAGAGGTGCCCTCCGCCGTAGCAGTCGCTTTGCCCGCTTTACCCTTCTTTGAAGTTTCCGTCGGCTCAGATCCAACATTGCCGGCCGGCTGCATTTTCTTGCCTGGGGCCATAGGTTTCGGCCGCGGAGGGCACGGGACTTTCATCTCTTCCAAGACGCGATTGACGCGGCCTTGGTGCTTCAAAATCTTTTGGGCAGCCTCCCACTCCTTGTGAGTGTAGTTGCCAATCATCTGAACAACTTTCTTCTCAACTTCAGCCAAGATCTCTTCGTTAGTCTTTCCCTCAGGACGCTTGACGTTGAATTTGGGGCTGCGGGTCTCGAAGTCTAATCCGGGCAGTTTTTTCATCATGAAAGCCCAGGAGCCCCACCGAGGCCTGCAGGGCCAAATGTCAGCTGCCACGAACTCTTCAAGGCATCTCGCGTTGTAATCACGTGAGTGGCCTAGAAGAAAGCGCTAGTGCTAGCGGAGCTGCGACTTGCTTTCGTGAGCTCCGGAGCCAATTCAACTTCCAAATCAACCATGCGACTGGCCAAGTCGTATGTTATCACTTCTTCACGTTTCGCATCCAAACCAACCACCGGAATGGTGGCATAAAACCAATAAGAATTCCACCTGTTGGCCCATTTGTTTTTGTAAGCAGGGGCTAGTTCCACCGGAGGCTGATTTTTGTTGATCCGACAGGTTTGGAAAGTGCAGCAGCCATATTGTGCCTCCTTATCTTCGTTGTCAACGGTGACTGTCCTCTTCGCCCAGTGAATTTCAAAGTGACGGACGAAAGTTTCCACGTCGTTGTCACCAGCAAAAGATCGGCAAGCCCACAAAAACTTCAGGACTTGGGGGAATGAATTGGGCGTTAGCTGATGAATTTGTACGTTGTAAGCAGCGAATATATTAGTAAATCTCTTCGACACTGGCAAGCGCAAACCCGCGGTAAAAAAGTCACGAAACACGACGCTTTCATTCTTCTTGGGTTTCGGTGTCGTTTCCTTCCCAGGTGGCCGACAGTCACCTGGCGAAAAGCAACCTTCCGAAACCAGGACATCCAACTCCGATTGTGTCATCAATGACCGACCCATAAAGCAAGTACTAGGTTTAATCAGGTCTTCAGACCAGCTCACGCCAGATTATCCCCGACCCTCGGCCGCAGTAGCTCTCCCTCAAGAATCTCGCCTTCCTCGACGCCAGCATCAGTTTTTTAGCATCTGTGTCACTCAACATTATTTCCACATCACCCCCACTATCGGAATCACTACTTTCATCGCCTATTGAGTGGATGAAGAACTGCCACTCTCGCGAGTCGGCGGACCCATCAAGCTAGAAATCTTACCGATTCGAGTTGGATGACGGCGCGAAGAAGCCGCGAAGCCTCCGACTCGGTGAAGCAGGTCGGTCCTCGTGGTTTGACGGGGAGCCTTCGCCTTCCATCGCCTTCGCCGTGTGCCTAACGCGAGCCATGTGTCTATAAAGTTTCAATCTCAAAACATTGCATCGCGGAAAACAAGCGAAGGAAACGCCCTTTTTCTCAAAGGCTAGAACTAACCTCAAGAGACGACCAGCCTTCACGGGCGTGATGCGAGACGGCAAGCCTTAGAGCTCAATCGCGGAATTCAGGAGAGAAGGAAGGGTGGTGAAAGCGACAGCAGTGTGAATGCGTCGCCGACCCCCTCTATTTATAGGCAGCGGACGGTAACGGTCGAATTTTTTGAACCCAACAGCTAAAGGAGAGGGAAAAATAGTAATTCGTATGGCTTTCTCGGGAGTCAACGCCGTGGAAGACGTTTTCTTTTGCCTCGATTCTCGAATCTTAGGTTTCGGCGACTCAAGTTTTTGTATTTTAGCTGAATCTGTCCAAATAATTTTTATAGCTTAAAATAAATATATTTTTGTGCCCAACTTCTGGCTATGATCTTTTTATGCCTAAATACACCTCTGGTGAATTAATCATGATTTTATATCTACCAGAAATATTTATTCTTGAAATATGCTTAGTTTTAAATGTATTTGCATAGCTCAAGATCTAGAGTAGCCCTTGATGTATATGTTGGTTGCATAGCTCAGTTTTGGACCAGAGAATCAGTGAGAGAAAGTTTGGATCCAAAAGTTCCTTATTTATGTTTATATGCATTTCTCATGTTTTGATAGCAAGAATATGTCATTTGTGGTATAATTAATTTATAGCTCATTTAAGTGTGCACTTGTGTTCAGTGGCTTTGTTTAGAGCTAAAGAGCTTCAGAAGTGTCATCTACTGCATTTTATGAATTTATTTTTGAATAAAAGCAATGGAGGCCAATTGAAGCTTAATATTAAGTTAAATTGGAAAACCACCAACACCACACCTAATGACCTTATGAATGTGATGTGAAGCATGCTAGGAAGCTTAAGACCACTCCCTTGCTGTTTTGGTGAAAAATTAAATTAATTAATTTGTATAACTATGTACACAGTCACTATCAAAAAGAATAACCAATAAAGCACCACATATTGTTCCTTTATTGGAAGAGTATGTTGAATGTGTTATTGTATAGGTGAATGTGGTCAACCATGCACTTCATGGTTGTCATATGTTGTTTGGAAATTTGTTGGGGGGATTCGGAATTAGGGTTGACAAAGTCAACGCTTTAGAATCGAAACACGCCACGATCAATCCAACGACATTTTTCATTCGGGTGACGAAGCCCTCGAAGCCATTCGCCTTGACTCTTTCATTAACCCACGAGCTTTCTGGGAACCCTTCGTCACTCGAGAGCCATAGCGGTATAAGAAGTATTGATTTCTAACCTAGTAGCATTGACATTACTGATTTTTCACAAGACGAAGCCCTCGAGACAAATCTGGCATGAACAAAAGACCTTAGCTATCCTTTATTTCGGGGCGTCACGACTAATGTTAAAGTTTCACAATGTTTTGCGTGTGGTGTGTTTCGGTGGCGATGTCCGGCTGGGCGAAGGTGTTCTCAAATTGAAGGTCTTCACCGACAGTGCGTGCATATCTTAAAGCGCCGTGATATGCGTGAGGAATCAAGAAAGCGCCGATTACGTGAAGACCCAACGGAGAATTCCAGTTTAGCCTAGTACATCCTTGTTAGATTCTTTCTACACAAGGTCAATTTCGAATGTAAAAGTCTGTTCATCTCCTATAAAAAGGAGACCGAGCACTTGTAAAGGGATCGCCTTTTGAGAATTACACTATTGAGAGTTAGCTTTTTGTCTTCCAAGTGTTTTACTTGAGTCCTTCAATTCAATGTTAGGTGTTGGCTTGCCATAGCAGAACAAAATTAATTAACTTAAAACATCCAATTAAATCTTGCATATGCATCCTCGTGTAGATCTTCCCGACGGTAGCTATACACTCGTGCCGGAAGGAGGAGACGAAGGAGCTGACGGTGAGCTGCAGTACATGGACGTAGCTCAGGACTTGGACCAAAGTCCAGAAGGGCCCAAGGTCAACCTTGCCAACGAAGGCAAGCCCTGGATCATTAACCCTTCTTTTTAAAATTATGCAATTAACTTTGCTATGCTTGTGCATTTACGTTTCAGGAGTTGAATTGAAACCCTAGATGCATGATCCTTAGGCACCTATGCTCTTTTACTAGTATGCTAGGTCGATAGCTACTATGCTATAGGACCCGGTAAAAGTCGAGTGATGTTCGTCACTCGCGAGAATAGGTTCTTATGTTGGAATCATAATATCTTTATAAATGGATTGCTCATGTGGTAAGAGCATGGGATTTGGGCTCCGGTCCAATGGCTTTCGTGGGCTAAGCTTTTGAACGTACTAAGCACTTGTCGGGAATGGGACCGGTAAGCCTAGTACCCAATTGAGTGACAAAGGGATTTGTTGTTACTAATCTTGAGTAGTCACCTGCCCGACTTGCAACCGGGAGGTGGGTACATGTGTGAGGCTGGATGCACGTGTGAGGGGCATACGGATAGCCTTATGTACCCGGATGTAATCCTTATCCCGAACCGAAGATCGACGGGAACCGCCTGGTCGGTGCCAACTTTGTGAGGGCACCGCTCCGTGTGTTTAGGTGTACCTTGCAAGGATTTAATCAATCGATTGTCGGCCTCTCACCGTTATCTGAGACTGCCTAATCAACTGGCCATGATATCCCTTAATGATGGAACTATGTGAATATTGCTGCGTGGATTAATTGTATTGTACAATTCTTGATTGTAATAGTTGGCTCACTTAGAAATGGTAATTAACTAGAATTTGAGCTAAAATATTGAAAGTAAGGACATACTCTTTGTTGCTTTTCAGCAAAAGAACCCACCGGCCAAAAAGCCTATCATGTCTAGAGTTTGGTGATGTAGTTATCACCCGACGGTTAAGTCTTGCTGAGTATTAGTATACTCGCCTTGCTTCTAAATGTTGTTGCAAGTGTTGTTTATTGGAGAGATTCCACCCATTTGGGAGCCTGGAATGGGTGGATGACGAGTGATGGCATCATGGATGGCCTCCTGTGATGTCTATCGTATCGCTAGTTTATTTTTCCATGTTTGAACTACGAACCTTTACTTATCATGTCATGAACCATGGTTTGTAATAATTAACCCTTAGGGGTAAATTGGTTTTAAATTTGTGTAATGTACTCTGGACTCGCCTTTGTGTAATTTTTAATGCATATGTTCGATCCTTTGTGTGTTAACAAAGTGATTTACCGGGCTTTGACCCGGCGACTTACGACGGGATGGTACTTTATTATCGCTTAATGACCAAAGTGGATTGGTTTAGGCGGTAGTACGGTATTTTCTCGGGTGGGTTGTCACAACGAGCTTGGCAACACCCTTCTTGCTTGCCGTGTGGCGGAGTTGCCGATCCCGGATGAAGCCGTCGTAGATAGTGGAACGGCCATGCTGCGAGCCAAGCAGGGTCTCAAGAGACGATGCCTCCAACAAGGGAACGACGCCAGAGGCGTCGCCATCGTTCGTCCATCATCTGGACTGGATTTTCACCCAGAGACCTTGTTCGACCGGATGTAGCTCCAAAAGTGACGCCCCCAGCGGGAAGAACGACATCAAGGACGTTGTCGTCACTCCACCAGCCGGATGCTGGTGAGAGCTTTCGCCCGGAGCACACAAGCCAGCACCTCACATGCCCAGCAGCAAGCCGACACCGCAGCCATGGCGACTCCATACGGGTGGCTCCGCTACCACACCCCCGCACCAAGCTGCCAGAACTTCACCTCTGCTGCCGAGCATCACCGCCGCACCTCCCCTCCACTGGCGTCGCCAGCCGCGTCGCCCATGCCGGACCGGCCATCTCGCCGACCGTTGGCCACCGACCAAGGCGCCCTGCGGGCTACACCCGCACAAGGCCCCACCGCGCATGGCCGCCGCAGCCGCGACCGGCATCGAGGCAAAGCTCCACCGTGAAACCCCACCGCCAGCCGCTACCGCCATCGACGCGCACCACCACGGCGCTACGTCACGTGCCAAGGCCGATGCCGGCGCGCGCCTGCCGCGCGGTAGTGCCACGCCCCCACGGTGCCGCGCACCGCCCTGAGGCGGACGCCGCCCACTTCGCGCCGCTCGCCCGACCCACCGCCGCACTCGCAGCACCCGTCGCGGCCCGCCGTAGATCCAACCAGGGGAGGGCCGGATCCGGCCTTGGGGATGCCGAATCTGTGCCCCGTGCCATCGTCGCCATCACCATGGTCGCCGCCTGGCTTCCTCGCTCCCGTTGACCCGGGCAGCCATATCGCAGGTCGACGGTGGAAGCCCGCCGCCCGCCTTCTGGCAGGGCACGGACTTCGGTGCCGTGCTCCGGTGGCGGCGAGGTGAGGGGCCCGTGAGGTGGGGTGGTGGCGGCGGTAGTCACGTCGCCGAGTCGCCCCACAGGAGCGGCGGGCCGAGGATACAAAGAGTAGTAGCAGCTTCCTTGTCTCTACACTTGTGATTTGTGAACATGTTGGACGCAGGGTTAACAAAACCGCTCACGGTCCGTTACGCCCAAAAACCGGTTAACGGTGAACGCCGACAGTTAGCTAGTTTTGCCTTTTTAGTTTCGGTTGGGGCGGTTAGCAAGGGATTTTGCTACGGATCGGAGGTGAGACCGTTACGGTCTTCGGCGGTAGCAAGCAGTTTTAACCACTGGTTGGACGGTTTAGAAACCGGCGGGTTCATTGACTCAGCGGTTTAGTAGCTATGTAACAGATTTGCTACGGGGTCGCAGCTGACCACTTGCCGATTGCCACCGGCCGACGGTGGCGGGGAGGCGGAGCCGGGGTGGGCGGGCCCGCGGGGTACGCCACGCACGTCTCGGTCGCCATGGCCCGCCACCGTGACGACGCCTGTGTGGTTCGCTTGCACGGTAGTTTCGACGGCGGCGATGGCGACATGCAGGATGAATTCGGTGCCATCGCGGCCTTGTCGTGGAAGAACTCAGCGCTCGTTGCGCTGTCATTGTCCTCCGTTGAGCTCTAGAGCCATGGCGGCCCCGTACCCACAGTGTCACCGCCCTCGTCTATCCCGGCCGTCGGCGACGGCAGTGGCCGATGTGAGGGCTGAGAGAGGCTGTGGAGTGGTGACTAGTCAGGGTGTCCTATGCCCATAGCCGCAGAATGTTGGAGGCTGGATGCCTGGATGTAGGAACTGGCTGATGGTGAAGTGAAGGAACAGAAGCAGCGCCATGGTGGCACTGCAGGTCATCTGCTCAATGTGTAGAAGGATAAGACAGCTAGCTAGGAGAGCAAGACCAGTAGCAGATGCATCGATTTCCCACATCAGGGCAGCTCGATGTATGGAAGAACCACCACATTCTCCATTAAAAGCCGAGGAACAGGGGCGAGCAATGGAGGCGTGGATAGGAAGACGAAGGTGTTGATGCGTGGTGGACGACAGACGACGCGGGTTAGATGGTTCCCACCTAAACCAAACCGGGACCACTCATGACTTCAAAGATGGTGTTGACACCTTTTTCGGGATCAACAAGCACGCAAAGAAAGCTCGTTGCAGCTTCTGCGGTCGGACCGCCTATGCGGTGGCGGTTAGGACCGGTGCCGGATAAACCGGCGGTAGACCTACGAACGTCGGCTCGGGAGGGACCCCATCGGAGCTGATGCACGTAGGGTTGCTCTAGGGTCGGCATGCCACCTAGAACGCCTTCGGTCATCGCGGAGACGAAGGAAGAACAGCAAGTTGTAGATTGGAAAAGCTAAGGCAAAGAGATGAAAGTAAAGGCAAAACGATAAAGAGTAGATGTATTTGATCGATTGGATGATGCTCAATCGGTCGTGGCCCTTTATATTTATAGGGGGAGAGGTCTTGCCCCATTAGGAGTCGAAACCCTTACAAAATCGTGTCGAAATACAACTCCTAACCAGTTTTGGCGGCAGGGCGGGTGGTCTAACCGCCTATGGGACGCGGTCTAACCGCCTCTGTGACGTGCAGATCTTCCAGAAGCCATATCTCCTTCATCCAGACTCCGAATTGGACGTTCTATATATGTATCTTGATGTACTCGACGAGACCTATCAAATGGTGAAGTCCAAATTGCCTTTTGAGGACTTTGACCAGGGCGGTCTGACCGGTGGGCCCACGGTTAGGCCGGCCTACCTAGTCTTGCCAATTTTGGATGTCAACATATGCCCCCCTGTTTTATGGCAAAGCTTGCGTGCCAGAAAACATCTATAATGATTAAAATTAGCAGAAAACGATGATTAACAATACATCATCCATATTTTTTGCTCCTAAGGGTGATAATTGCTTTATCAGTCACGAACTTGCTATGAACTCATGGAACAACTTGTTTTGGTCTCCATACCTGCTTAGTTGCTGACCTTGCTGGTGTGACCACTGTAGGTTGCTCCATTGATCTTTGCTTTCGCATCCACTGTAATTTTCTTTTTGAGTGCGGATAAGCGAGGACACCACCTCAGCATACCCTTAGAAATTTGCTCATTGCTACCCTCACCTTGCTTGATGGTAGCACATACATTATTTTTTATCAGATTGTTGTTGAAAACAATCAGACTTTGCAATGCACCACAACTTGAGTATGCAATAGGATATTGAATCATATACGAGTTCATGTACATACTACTATAATCAGCAGGTGAGTAATAACAAGGATAATACCAAGAATATGGTGTGATCCAACAAAAGGATAAACAAAATTACCTTGTTGGTGATGCGTACTTTCTTGTTTCTCATGTCTTGGTGGTGCTTTTTCGCCCTTAGCACCTATTGGTTGATTTCTTCGCTTCCTTGCAGCTCCCTTCCTCTTATATTTGGCCAGGAGTTCTTCAAAACTCGGCCTTACCTTTTTCTTGGGAGCATATCCATTTTTAAAATAGCGGTCAAACCGCCCCGGGACACGGTTAGACCGCATACGAGGCGGTTAGACCGCCCTGGACCCAGTTAGACCACCGGGCGGTGGCAGATGTCGATGCACCGTCGGCTTTTTCTGCAGTGCCTTGCCCCCCGAGCATTGAAGCCTTCGCTGCAATCTTGGGGGTCTCCTCGATGACTTCTCGTCGCCTTTGCTCTCCAATGATTATGTTCTTCCCTTAGCTTTATCGGCTTGATCCGGCGAATGAGTACCTTGGGATTTAACAACTCAAAAGTATTCATAAAAGCATTAACAGGGAAAGGATTTTGGTCAACTTGCATCTTATGAAGTACTAAATGGCCTTCATTGATGGTCGATTGTATTCTTAAGCGAAAACTATTACAATCATTAGTAGCATGGGAATAAGAATGATGAAATTTACAATATGCACGCTTCTTTATTTCATCAGGTGGTGGCAAAGTGTGAGATATTTTAATCTTACCTAGTTTTAATAATTCATCAAAGATCCTATCACACTTAGCCACATCAAAAGTAAATTTTACTTCCTCTTGCCGAATCTTATGGGCTGGCTTGAGAGAAGCACAAGTATTTGCTTTATCATCAGATGACCATGTAAATTCAGCAGCATATACTTCTTTACTCTCATCGTCCGAAGATTCATAATCTAGCATATGCATGTTAGGACGATCAGATTTGAGCCGAGTGTCTTTGCTTCGGCTTTCATGAGCTAAAGCTCTTGTCAAGACTTGGGCAACATCAATAAATTCATGACCTTCTAATTTTTCTCTAATATGGAATCGTAAACCATTAAAAGCTAATTCAACAAGATCCCTTTCGGAGATAACAAGATTATAACAACGGTTTTTTGTTTCTCTAAACCTTCTAATATAATTAGTAACAGGTTCATCATGTTTTTGCTTAACCGATGTTAAATGACTCAACCTCAACTCATTATCTCCACTATAAAAGTGATCATGAAATTTTTGCTCTAATTGTTCCCAAGTACGAATAGAGTTAACGGTAATGAAGCAAACCATGAAAAGCATTGCGATTAAAGATAAAGAAAATAATCGCACTTTTATTTTCTTCTATGGCACTAGCTTCTCCTAATTGAGCAAGATATTGACTAACATGCTCCCAAGTAGTTTTGCTATCATCCCCATTAAACTTCACAAATTCAGGACAACGCCAACCAATAGGATAGGGAACCGAATCAAAACTAGAAGGATATGGTTTTCGATATGAAAGATTTTCATTTTTTACTTCTATCCCATAGTCATCCCTCATTTGTTTAGCAAGATTATCATTAAACCTATTGATGACTTCTTGGATGGTGGTTGGCATTGGCGTGGTAAAAGCATTCGATTGCAACACATTCGGCGTGTATAAACCGAGCGTTATGTTGCAAACGACTATTAAATTGGGCATTAGGTGCATAACCATAGCGGTGCGTTTCAAACGGAACCATAATTGGAATACCTTGAGCTACTGGAGTATTCCCACCAGATCGGCCAGAAGCAACCTGAATGGGAGAAATAGTAACTATAGGTTCCGGAGATGAGGGATAAGGCACCATAACATAACACGGTGATGACCGGTCGGACCAGCTTCGACGGCTGTTACGACGGCGGTGGTGTTTGTCCATGAAATAATTCAACGGCATGTCAAACTGAGGATTAACCGTGAGTGTAGCCGATGCATTAATAGATGGGGTCTGAGGTGCCACAATTTTAGAACCAGATGCAACATTACTACCCTCCTCTAATCGTTTACCAAGACTCTTATCTACCATGTTTTGCATATTCTCAATCATTGATAAGCGAAAACTATCCATCACGGTAGTAAAATCATTAACGGTAACAAAAGAGGATTGAGTTGATGATGTGCTCACATTGGGTGGTACCTCGGTGAGTGGAGTGTCAAGGTGACTTCCTTGATCTTCTTCACCTTGCCTTCGCGAGTCTTCTTGAAGTGCGACAAGTAGTGAAGTCGATCGTTCTCAGCCTTCTCCTTCATGAGCTTTTCTACTTCTTGGCGATCTCGTTCGGCCCTTTGCTCCATGAAGTCCTTCATAGCTTGACGGTCTTCTGGTGAGAGCTCTTCATCCGTGAAGTCGATGATATTGCCCTTGTCTAGGTCACACTGAGACATGTCGCCGGAGTTTGATAGATCGGTTAAGAAAGTCAGATCCTCTTCCCCAGCAGAGTCGTCAATTTGTTGACACCTTTTCTGGGATCAACAAGCACGCGGAGAAAGCTCGTTGCAGCTTCTGCGCGGGTGCAGGCC
Organism: Cenchrus purpureus; assembly: GCA_022644695.1. Taxonomy (NCBI): domain Eukaryota; kingdom Viridiplantae; phylum Streptophyta; class Magnoliopsida; order Poales; family Poaceae; genus Cenchrus; species Cenchrus purpureus. The sequence continues at coordinate 170,156,143 of CP053454.1, read as the reverse complement.
GCCTATCACGGTGGCGGTTAGGCGGGTCTTGCCGGATAAACCGGCGGTAGACCTACGAACGTCGGCTCGGGAGGGACCCCGTCGGAGCTTATGCACGTAGGGTTTCTCTAGGGTCGGCAGGCCACCTACAACGCCGGTCATCGCGTGAGACGAAGGAAGAACAGCAAGTTGTAGATTGGAAAAGCTAAGGCAAAAAGATGAAAGTAAAGGCAAAACGATAAAGAGTAGATGTATTTGATCGATTGGATGATGCTCAATCGGTCGTAGCCCTTTATATTTATAGGGAGGGGAGGTCTTGCCCGATTAGGAGTCGAAACCCTTACAAAATCGTGTCGAAATATAACTCCTAACCAGTTTTGGCAGGACGGGGCGGTCTAACCGCCTATGGGACGCAGATCTAACCGCCTCGGACGTGCGATCTTCCAAGTCATATCCCCTTCATCCGCACTCGAATTGGACGCGTTCTATATATTGATCTTGATGTACTCGGAGACCTATCCAATGGTGAAGTCCAAATTGCCTTTGAGTACTTTGACCAGGGCGGTCTGACCGGGTGGGCCAGTTAGACCGGCCTACCTATCTTGCCAATTTTGGGTGTCAACATATGGTTTTATACGGGTTGGTCTTGTGGTTTCGCCGGTTCTAGACCGGACCAGTTGTCAGTAGCTGCGGATCCAAGATAGCGATTATTCAGAATACTTTGCAAAAAAAGTATCAGTATTTTCTGTTTAACATTATCGAGCTGGGCCCGTAGCTTTTGCAAGACAAAAATTCCAAGCCACATGCCATGCCGGCCCAACCCAGTCCACATTTTCCTCTCTTGCGACTCTTCCCCAACTCAGTAGATCCAGTGAAGGAAGATTTGCTTCCGGCGTCGATCTCATGGTTCCTCTTAAGCCTGGCCGCAAGCGTCGGAGGCGGAGGAGGCAACAGATCGATGTCCGGTGTACATACCTTATCCTATTAGTCTAGGGATGTGTAGGTTAGGGTTAGGTCTGCCGGCGGTGCTTCTTTGGCCGCTGGTGCTTTTGCTCCTCTGGATCGGTGGCGGAAGGGGCGGATGCGGCGGATCCGGCGGTATCGGAGAAACTGCAGCTTCTTCCTTCCGTGTTGATCCATGGAGAATAAAAGGTTCCCTTGCCGGAGCTGGTGGCCTAGTTGGTCGTCCGGTTCTTGGCAGGTTCCTCCATCCCTCCCTCGTCTCCGTCGTCGCCGGCTTTGGATTTTGCGGCGGAAACTTCGGGAGGTTCGTGTGCCAACTCGCTTCAGTTCCGGGTTGGATTTTCTCTACCGCCTCTGGTGGTTCAGCTACCCTTTGGGGTTTCTCGGCGTCCGGTGGTTTGGAGACTCCGGTGGCCCTTGGGACGTCGGTCTCCTCGTCGCCTGACGATGTGATGGCCTCCAGCCATCTTCTCAAGCCGGTTCGTTCATCGTTACCAGAGCATGTCAATTTTGATGTGCGGCTCAAGACGGCGTAAAAAATCTTTGGTTCTTCGCCAGGGAGGAAGTCGGTCTCAAGATCTGGACTCGGTGCGGCGGTGAGAGCAGCCGGGGATTGCTAAGTGCTGGCATGTAATTTTGTTTCTTTTGAGGGATGCCTTTGTAAGTTTTCTGCTGTAATCACCATATTATGAATGAAATCAACCCAGTTCTCTCAAAAAAAAACTCTGCCGTTTCCTTGGCCGTGGAGAAACCATGTCTGATGCAACATGATACTGTACCTAATACGTACGTAGTAGGTACATGTTCTTTTACTGGATATAACAGAAACCTAATCTTTGTACAAGGCAGAGCAGAACAAAGTATCCAGGGTAATCCAATGCAAAGAGCTGTATCTCATTACATAAAGCTTCAAATCTTGACATTTCGACGCCAAGTGCTACCAGATTGAGCACCGGCCTCTGAATTTGGGAAACGTAGGACTCATGCAAACTAGTAATGTCAGAACTTGAAGTTGCAGAACTTGCAATCAGCAGTACTTATCTGGATTAGACATAGTACATGCTTATATCAGAACAAACACAACATTCATTGTGCTGTTTTAAATTTTAATATATTTGTTAAGGTTCACTCTTACACTAAAAAGTAAATAATTAATTTTGCTTGAAATTTGTTTTAGAAAGTCAAAAGGCCCAAAATGTGGCTAAAATCAAAGTTATGCAAAATTTTAGCGAATTTCTAATGTGGCTAAAATCAAAGCTGTTGTGTCTTACGTATCAACTAAGGTTTGCATCCATACCAAGTCTCAAACCATAATTTGAACTACTGTAACTGAGCAATGCTAACTTGCCAAGTCCTCACTAAACGCGTGCCCTTCTGTATAGGAGGACACGCAGCGACCACACATGCGCGATCACATCCTTGATCCGTCCCTTCAAAAGTGTAATGTGACTTTTCTGTTTTGCAACCAGGTCAATTTGCGACAATTACAAGGCACTGTTTGGTGAAAATTTGTGCAACAGGAGTAGTACCAGTCGCCTTCTCAAAAGGCCCAGAAGGCTCAGATGTCAGAAGCAGATCATACCAACTCGATCGCAGCAGCGTAGCAGCCGCGCTCTGCCTTCCTGGAGCTATGCATCGCCGCCTTCTCCCATCCTTCTCCTCTGCTCGTTTCTCCTCGTCGGAACGACCGACGCCGACAATGAGCCGCAGTACAAGGGCTGCTCGAGCAACGCGAACTACACGCGGGCAGCGCGTTCCAGGCCAACCTCGACGCGCTCTCTCCTCCCTCCCCGCCGCCGCTGCCGCGTCCTCCGGGTTCGCCAAGAACGCCACCGGCGGCGGCGCCGCGCCAGAACAGGCGTACGGCCTCGCGCAGTGCCGCGCCGACGTCAACGCGTCGGACTGCCGCGCGTGCCTCGACGGCCTGGTGCGGGACATGGCCGGCGACACCAGCTGCTCCGTCCAGAAGAACGCCATGTTCATCTACGACAAGTGCAAGCTGCGGCACTCCAACACGAGCTTCTTCGGCGACGTGGACACGTCGGTGGTGTTCTCCGCGTGGAACCGGCAGAACGCGACGGAGCCGGAGCAGTTCACGTCGCAGCTCGGCTCGCTGATGAGCAGCCTCAGGACCAAGGCGGCCTACAGGTCCCCGCTGAGGTTCGCGGTTGGCTCGATGACGGTGACGCCCTTGGCGAACATCTACGGCATGGCGCAGTGCACGTGGGACGTCGCCGTTGACGACTGCAACATCTGCCTTGTCGGCGCCGTCAACTACATCCCGATGTGCTGCGACTGGAAGCAGAAACTAGCAGCACATCATTTTAAATTGCGAACTTGCAATTATAAATAAATGAATTTAGATGGTCGTATCGTATACGGCGTAAAAGATAAGAATAGTTGAGTATTTTGGGCTTTTGGCCACCCAGCTGGTGGCAAGCCTCGCCAATGCTGCTCAGTCGATGACTTTTCTTATTTGCAACTACTTCAGCTGTTGTTCGAAAAAAAAAACTACTTCAGCTAGCGAGAAGGTTAGTAATTGGTCAAACTTTGTGAGAAGTATAAGTATAATCTCCATTCGCCTTCTCAAAGTAGCAGAGAAATCTCAGCAGTTCAGCACACGCAGGTCGCAGCGCAGCAGCCGCCCCCGGGAGCCATGCACCGCCTTCTCCCCATCCTCCTCCTCTGCTCGTCTCTCCTCACCACGACAGCCAAAGCCGACGACCCTTTCTACACCGGCTGCCCAAGCAACACGAACTACACCCGCGGCGGCGCATTCCAGGCCAACCTCGACGCCCTCCTCTCCTCCCTCCCCGCCTCCGCCGCCGCGTCCACGGGGTTCGCCACGAACACCACTGGCACCGCGCCCGACCAGGCGTATGGACTCGCGCAGTGCCGCGCCGACCTCAACGCGTCCGACTGCCGCGTGTGCCTCGATGGCTCGGCGCAGGACATGGCCCGGCTGTGCCCCGGCCAGAAGAGCGCCACGCTCATCTACGACGGGTGCCAACTCCGGCACTCCAACGCGAGCTTCTTCGGCGCCGTCGACGCGTCGGTGGTGGTCTCCTTGGTGAACGGGCAGAACGCGACGCAGCAGGAGCAGTTCGCGGCGCGGCTCGGCGCGCTGATGGGCAACGTCACGGAGAGGGCGGCGTTCGCGTCCCCGCGGATGTTCGCGGTCGGCTCGGCCGCGTTGACGCCCTTCGTGAACCTCTACGGCATGGCGCAGTGCACGCGGGACCTCACCGGCGACGGCTGCAACCGCTGCCTCACCGGCGCCGTCGCGTACATCCCGACCTGCTGCGATCGGAAGCAGGGCGGGAGGGTCATCTCCGAGCTGCGCCATCCGGTACGAGTTGTACCCGTTCTACGACATCCAGGCAGCCGAGGCGGCGATGTCACCGGCGCCGGCACCAGGAGGCGGCGGCTCCGTCAACGGCAGCGACCACTCTGGTCCAGGAAGCAACGGTGAGCCTTGATCTCCGGTCTCCAGTCCCATCCCTTTCCTAACGCGTTTGCTACAGAAGTACTGTAGTTGGCTATTTGACTCTGGTGCCAATGTGCCATTACCGTGTCAACTTTTGTTTCTTCGTTGTCTCCTTTTTGAACTTTTCGGGTTCAATTCAACCTCACGTCATGGCGCCGGATGCTTTGCCTTTTACAGAGTCCTGACATGGCGTGACAATTGACAAAGGCTAACGTGTCGCACGGTTGTGCTGTAGTCGTATGCCTCCTGTTGGTACAGTGTTGAAGTTTAGCTAATCTAAAATTTAACACTTCCACTAATTTAGAGGCATGAATAGTGGATAGAGCTAAAGTCCATGAAATGTCATTGTTACCCCTTTTCTCCCACCTTCTCTCCCCCGTTCAGTCATTCCGCAAGTCATTAACGATGCTTGAATGGCCTAATGCATACGTTCACCTATAGGGCTATAGGACTCTTCTTAGCTTGAGTCAGGTTAGGTTGAGTCCGGGTCTTTCATTTCTTCTGCTTCTTGCTGTCTTCCTTCTGTTTCTGGTCAGACACCATGTATTTCCGTTCAATGAATGGAAATAGGGTTACCCTCGATTCGAAAAAAAAGAATACATTCACCTATAAGTCATGGGATCTCTCAATATCAGATTTTAGAGCGGTCACTGTCTGACTGATATGCTACCAAAGGCTGAAATGGTTTCTGTGAGCTGCCACCGACAACTTCTCAGAAGAAAGGCGGGTTTAGCCTGTCTACAAAGTACAGTAACAAACTTTTACCTCCAACCTGAAAACAAAACCTGAATAGCTGTTCACCTATAAAACAGATTTACAATTTCAGATTTTAGAGCGGTTGTCTGACTGATATTAAAATGTTTTCAAAAATGGTTTCATTCTAATTTTCAAATCGAAAAATAACAATATTTGTCAAATGTCATCATCTATTGGTGCACCATTTGGAGTTTTTAAATATTATATGTTCAAGTTTCTAGTTTTATTGCTTTTTCTAAAATACTAGGAATATGAATAATAAGATGCAGATGACTCCAAATAGTTCACCACAGTAGATAGTGACATTTTATAAAAAGGGTATAAGTAACCTCAATTTTGTCTGATCTTAACATGAATTAGTTATGATTTTTACGAAGACATGAAAGCTCAGAGTCTCTGCTGTATTTTGAGCACGATCCGAGCTGCCACCAAAACTTCTCAGAAGAAAACAAGGCTGGGTTGGGGTTTGCCTGTCTACAAAGTACAGTAACAAACTACCTCCAACCTGAAAATTAATACACGAGAAACCTGACCTCGCATGAACGAATAATTGATGGTATTCTGATCTTGATATTGTTGTTCAGGGTACACTGCAAAACGGGCAGGACATTGCAGTGAAGAGATTGTCAGCAACCTCGCAACAAGGACAATTGGAGATGAAGAACGAGGTTTTCCTGTTGGCAAAGCTCCAGCACAGGAACTTGGTGCGGCTGCTGGGTTGCTGCATCGAGGAACACGAGAGGCTCCTCGTCTACGAGTTCCTCACCAACAACAGCCTCGACAAGATCCTCTTTGGTACTAGTACATTCAAGCAACCATAATGCCACTACACTACTGTCATTTCGCTCCAGATCACTAACAATTTCAGTAAATTTAACTGGCAGATCCTGCTCGGCAGCAGGAGCTGGGCTGGGGGCTGAGGCACAAGATCATCGAGGGGATCTGCCGAGGGCTCCTTTATCTCCACGAGGACTCGAGGCTGACCATCATCCACCGCGATCTAAAGGCGAGCAACATCTTGCTGGACGGCAACATGAACCCCAAGATCTCAGACTTCGGCTTGGCCAAGCTATTCAACATCGACTCGAGCGTTGGAAACACCAGCCGCATTGCTGGCACCTAGTAAGTTATTTGCTGCCGTGGCGCCTCCGAGTTCCAGTAGCCCGGAGTTAACCGGACATGTCGATCGTGTCTCTGAAACGCAGCGGATACATGTCGCCGGAGTACGCCCTGCACGGCATCTTCTCGGCGAAATCGGATGTTTTCAGCTACGGCGTCCTCGTCCTGGAGATCGTCACTGGCCGGCGCAACACCTTCACGCATGCGTCTGGACCCTCTGAAGATCTTCTCACCTATGTAATTAACCTTCCTGTGGATCCCTCTTACTCTGATCACTCAACTAGAACCTTGCTGTTTCGCACTAGACCAATGGATGATTAATTCTTGTCATGCACGAGTAGGTTTGGAGGCAATGGAGCCGCGGGAATGTTCAGGCTCGATGGAGGAGGTGCCCGCCGAGGGCGACCGCAGAAATCTGCGGTGCATCCATCGGGCCGCTCGCTGCGTGCGTGAGGACCCGCAGCCCGCCAGGTGGATGGCGCCCGCCGCCGCCATGCTCAACGGCCGCCCATCACGCTGCGGCCGCCGCCACGCTGGTGACGCGGTCGGGACGGCGTTTTGATGACACCGCTGGACGCTGTACCGTGGCGAGGATCGATGGGTGGGGTCACGGGAGCACTCCGTCGATGACGTTTCCGTCTCCTACTTGGAGCCGCGTTGATAGTTCATCAGCACTCAGCAGCATGGACGATATGGATGTGGTGTGTTAAGAGTAAAAGGAATGGAATGAAGACAAATGATTGGATTGATTGATAAGGGGGTGGACCCCGAATATATACACAGGGAAAGAGTGTGTAGGCACCCCTTCGGGAGTGCCGCACCCCTTCGGGATGACCCTTCGACAAGGCGGTTATAACTTCCTAATTACATCACTAATGATTCCCCTAATTACATAGTTATGCTAATTGATCACTAATCAATATTTCATAACACTCCCCCTTGATCAATTGCTTCTTGGGATCTTGATGTAATTCTTCTTCAATCATCTTTGGATATTGTCTTGTAAAACTCCTCCAAAAACCCTATGGGAAAAATCTTGAGGAGAAACTAATCTGTACGTGCATATGCCATTAAAACTCCTTTAAAACCCAGTGGGAAAATATAAGGAGAAAATGATATGGCATTTTAGATTACTGTCTCATTGATGACTTATATGAGAAAACATTGAAAAGGAAAAACTCATAAATAAGTTTAGAGATCAATAATGTTATGATCTGAGGATCATATTTGAATAACCTTCTCTAAAACCCAATGGGAAAAATATGAGAAGGGATTCTATATCTTCTTAAAAACTCTTGTAGAGAAAACAGAAGATATGACATAGAATATGTCTTGAAAACCACCCTTAAAACCTTAATGGAAAAATTAGGTGATATGAGATATGTTCTTGTATTGATATTGCCTCATTAAAACCTCTTATGAGAAACCTTGTAAGGAAAAACTCATATAGGAAAAAGAGCACAATATTCATAATCAGATGATTGTGTGTAGGTTATATCAAAGGAATGTCTCCCCCTGATTCTTGCAAATCTTTGAGTTGTCTCATACCTATTCCAAATCATATTTTTGGAATAATATTGTTGGTAAAGACTTTGTGAATAAATCTGTAAGATTACCACATGATTTGGTTTGCAAGATTTCTATCTCACCTTTCTTTTGTAATTGATGAGGATATATCCTCTAGAACCTTGCAAAATTTTAAGGTGTCACTCACCACTTACCATGAATACCATTCTACGATGTAGTGGTGGATAAGCACATTAGTGAGTGTCTTTTGCAAGATATTTATTCTCTCATTTTGTAAAAATGAGGACAAACATTTTGATCAATACAAGATGAATTATCATTTATGGATAATGTTAGTGATTATATGAAATCACATTTTATCATTCATCAGAGTGATAGGTAAAAGTTTATGATATGGAGTCCATTTTGATGACTACCATGAAAACTTTATTATTTGTATCAGTCTATGATCTGGCAATATACATGGGGATCAGTTAGCCAGTATCTTGATATCCTACTTGGTCAAGTCTCGAAATATTAATCAAGACTTTTAGTACCATTTGATATCTATGGATATCATTTTTCACTCCCACCAGTATGGTGTTGTTGGAGTTGAATTATAGCAAGGTATCTACAACTGCAATATTAAGCATGTTGTAATATATATGATACACAAGCACTTTATTGGAACTAAATTCATCATCCCAGGGTCTAAATGGATATTGATCCATCTTTAGGGATAGAATGACCATAAGTGTTGATGGATATGTTTGTCCTATATTGTTTGAATATTGGTACACATTATTAATTGAATGTTGATAAACTGGTATGCCCAAGTTGTAAACTTAAGCACGATTTGGTTTTACCAAAATTACCATCTCAAATTCCGTCATAAAACGATTGCTTGTTTGTTTATGTGTGTTAAAGATGATGATGGAAAATCCAAGTTGGATTTGTTTATGAACACACATGCAACCATAGTGATTGGAGTAATCCTTTTGTGGAAGATACTCGCTTAGTCAGTTGTACCACAATCAACTTGACTATTTCAAGTCATGGAGTGACTTGGGTAATACACAATATATGTTGCGATTTATATTTAGATTTAGAATATGGAATAAGTCGAAGACTTGTATATCCAAATATATGAAAGTAGTTTGATCTGCCAATGATAAAGTATAGGAACATAATTTTCACATATACCACAAAGGTATGTTGCTCGGTCTCTGCGTGAAACCATTGCTACAATATCTCATTATATCACCACCTTGCTTTCATAAAGAATGCATTTGTGAGAAGATGAAATTACTGTGGTAAATACCTCTCACTAGTGAATGAGATAAATTCTCCATAATTGTCACCTCTTTATTTGACCCAATTTGAGTGTTGATACACTCTGCCTAGGACTTTTGTCTGGATCCAGTTTAAGGTGTATAGCAATTTTGAGGAGTATATGTCGACATTTTGTAGACTTTGTATGATTGATTCAATAGAACCAATATAGCATGTGAAATATGAATACATTAGAACTCTTATCTCATTTCCCAAGATGATAGAGTCAGGATGTTCCAATAATGCCTCAGTGCCTAAATTTATGTGCACATGTACTGGGCTTTAGAATGTTAAACATTCATAGGCTTTGGATTTTCAATTATCCATAAAGTGTCTAACAACATGTGTGATGTTGATTTGCATTTACTATACTGGAGGATGTCTCCCCCTGTTTCCGCGGATGCTTATTAACTAGCTACATCCCTAGTGACCATACTTCTCCCCCTCTTATTTTAATTTGGGAGTTGAGTGATCTTGTTAGATTTCCACTCTTTTCTGGCACATTAAATTATAGGGATTGAATAAGATGACACTTTTGATAAGTAAATGCATTTGGCAGAATATTTGTAATATGCTACAAATATATAAGATGTTCTGAACTAATAGTTCAAATATCTTTTGTATGTACGTGAATGTCAGGATTGAATGTGATGTGTAACATTCATTTTGTATTCCTGGCATTCTATATGTGGTATTAATCTCCCCCTAATGCCTGGAATTATTCTCAAGGTGTGATCAACATACGGGCTTTTTGTGTAAATCCCCATAGAGACCTAAGGTATTATATGTATGATGGATAATACCTTTAATTTTATGTAGGTCCCTAATGCCCATGATGTATGTTGTGAGGTGGTGATATTGGTATGTGCAAGACATAACCGACACGCAGATGGGAAATATTTGGCTGTGGCCAAGCTTTCACGTACTAACTGCAACGGAGGGAGCTGTATGATTGCAACTTGATGAATGTAAAATATGTGGTGTGTAAATCCACATATTACCAACTTGATGTTGATAGGTTGAATTCTATTGTGATGGTCATGCAAATGAGTTATCTCGATAAGAGATTCAGTTAAGTCATAATTGGTATGGACATATGGTACTTAGTGATATAGTCCCCAAAATCAAATAATTCCATATGAATGGATGTAACCCTGCGTCCAGGAAAGTTTTGCTCAAAGTTGAAAGCTAGAGCAATTAATTTGGTAATATGTTATGCCTTATGATAAGTAAGGGACACATATGGGACTATTTGTAAATGACTTTATGAGCACATGAGAGTGCTTAGATAATTCATAAATGGCTGAATATGACAACTTATCTTGAATGCATTTCAAGAAATTGAGTGACTTATTGTTTATAATTTTAAGGTAAGAGGGCCTTAAAATTAATTATCAAGTGACACATGCGGTGCACAAAATCTGAGGATTTTGAGAATGTAAGCTATCACCAATAGATTTGATAATAATTTTCCGTATCATTCATAAGTTAGAATGACAAGGCTATCATGCCAATTCTTGATATAATCAAGATTGGAAAATTATTTGATACGCAACATGGCATACGAGATTTATTTATGTACATATAACATATCCCAGATAATATGAAAGGAATTTGTATGATAATTGAATTTTTCTTATCCATTTTACCAAGTTGAGTGCTGATTTTTCATCATTATCCTTGGTAATAGGTTTTAGTATGAAACCATATACAAATGGATGTCACGAAATTGGGGGTATTTGTAGAATACATGAGTGCATCTACAATAAATAATTGAATACCCGTGAGGAGAGTAAATTTCTCACAATTGTGATAGTGGTGATCCACTTTGTGAAATTCCTTTTCTTTCTGGGTGTATCCCGAATAAATACCTTGTCTGAAGTACATGATATTAATGATGGACAATATACTACATATGTAGTATAATATTGAACTAATGATAATTCCATGAATTTTTATGGAAACATGTGGAGATTTGGTTTATCAATTTATTGAAGTGCGCTTCAAATTGATCTCCTTGAATTCACTTTCCTCCACTGGAGTGGAGGTTTTGTTTGAACCAAATATTTTATTTGGAAATCATGTGAACATGAATGTACAACCACACTATAGACAAACTTGAGGTTAGTCATTATTGTCACTTGATTTGAAGGAAAGTGCCATTTTATAGATGAGATCCATCGTGTTGTAAATACCATGAACGAAAAGTTTTATTCTTTGTTGATAACTCTACGAGGAGTTCAAAGAAATAAATGGATCTTGTTCCTATGGGTAATCAGATTTGTAAAATCTGAAGAGGAAATTTAGTAACACCAAAGGTGTATGTGTGGTAATTCAATTGTGAATTGTATTGGGTACTTCTTTAAAGTAGAACTATGGTGGCTTGGATGCCATGAATCTTGCAATGATATCGTTGATATCATGTACCCATATTGGATAGTAAACTCAACCAATGCGAATTCAAAAATTTCCATTTTGGGAACATTAGTCATGTCCTACATGAGTTAATTATGTATTTGAATGAATTTACTCGATGAGTAAATTATATAGCATGAAATATATTGTAGTGCAAAATTATTTAAATCAAATTGACACTTGACTAAATGGACTATTCTATAATTGGTAAGCAACAAAAGTTGTTGAATATGTTTTGGACTTCATTCTTGTGAGAATATATTTATGATATGATGATCATTGCCAAAATATATTTTTATATATACGATAGAATATAGTCACCATAATATATTGCACTTTTCTGCTATTTATTTAAGCCAAAGATTGATGCTTAAATTTTTGATTTCAAGATGAGTCTTGAATAATTCTATATAAAATCATGTATATTCAAATTGTGATTTGAATTACAAGTAGTGTGAACCTTATCTTTGAAATGCGATGAAATTACTACTCTTATCGAGTGTGACTCGATCATCACGTACTAGTGATAAATTAACACATCAAATGGTAATCACCAGAATGGTGTAAACTTGAAGTGGTGGACGAGGGACTCGTTGCTATAGGTATAATTTGCATGATTGCAAAAAATACTTTAGCCTCCACTCATATGTGTTACACTAGTAATATTAGGAGGTCATTTTTATGGAATAATCACCATGTTTGGTGATATGATTATGCAACATTAGTGAAGGCAAGATGATTCTTGCAACAAAAAAATTAATTTACTGAGGTAAATTTTGTATTGTAAAATAAGCAAAATAATAAATGTAAAATGATTCTTACAAAATTAAGGTATAGGACAATTTAATTCCTGTAGGAATATTTGACTTGATAGTCATTAAAAATTTTGTCCACATGAATGAAACTTGAATATACACTTTGAAGGTAATCATCATAAAGATGTAGACCTTTCAGTGATGAGCAAAAGCTGCCTAAAAGTACGGATCTCAAGGCAAATAAATTCTTATAAAGAACTTATTGCAGCCAGCGCCTAGGTCGCATCACCTTGTGTTATTCCAAAAATATATGTATAAGCCTTAATTTTAATTTTGCTCTATGTTCTACTTGATGTAGAAATTTGATTAAGTATTTAATCTAAAAATGAATTGCATATGAAAATTGTTCTAACACCAACAAACAATCTGCGGATCATAGAGATGCACAAATTACTGCAGTAATATCAGCATCAAATTACTTAGGTGTAAATACCGGAGGGTACAACATATCATAATGTGCTTGACAACACATAATTATAGAGTAATTCAGGGTCCAAAACAGAAACATGCAGAACTGACTATTCTGTACATGTGAATAAATTAAAGCCTGGGGGCTAATTTGAAATTTCAGGGGGGTAATCTGGCATTTCGGAAATTGGAGGAGGTCCCGAGGACTTCTTCCAGTCTTGTTTCAGCCTGCGGGATTCTTCCGGAATGGGCCGGCAGCGGCCTGCCAACGGTCTGCCACCAGCCCGCGGCGAAGGCTTGCCGGCCCACGCGAGCCCAGCCGGCCCACGCGGCCTGGTGAAAAAGAAGGGGAGGGGACGGTTAGGGGTTTCCCTAACCCATTGCCTCCCCCTGCCGCCGTCGCCTGGTGAGGGTGGTCCTGCCGCCGGTGGAGTAGCCGGCCGGATGGCCGGCGTCCTCCAGCACCTCCACCAGCCGTAGATCGGTGCCCTCCCCCTATTCTTTTCCTTCATCCTGGTGTCCATCGCCCCCCTGTGCGCCGGCTCGTGCCGGCCGCCGGCCATTGCCGGCGTTCAGAGTTCGGTGGAAGGGAGTCCCAGCGCAGCCGGGCTCCAGGTGCCACGGCGGATGCCGCGGCGGCGGTCGACGGGCCGCGACACGACCGAGAGGGCTGGGTGCGGCTGCTGCCGCCTCCTGGGTCGTGTTCACCGAGGATGCGGATGGGGTTCGTCGGTGTTGGTGAAGAACGGCGGAGCGCCGCGACGAGCCGCCATCGTCCCAATCGTGAAGCTCGGGTGCGTCGTTGAGGAAGGTCCGGCGAGGCCGGGCGACATGGTGGCGGCCGTGAAGGAGTGGGTGACCGCAGGCTAGCCTGAGGGCCGAAGCCGGCGTTGCCGGCCATCTCCCCCGTCACCGACGCAGGTACGTTCATGTCAGGGATTACCCCAACTCCTTCTCTGTTTGTTCCAGGGTGGCGGATGCCGATTACCAGAGGACGACAAGGCTGCTCCTCTGGTGGTTTGGGTGTCGGAAGACGCGATGTCGCCAGGGAGGAACAAGGAGCCAGGACGACGGTGTATATCAGTGTCTTGGCACGGGCACGCTCGGAAGAGCGGTTGCTGCTTGTTGCCGGCGAGGCATGGTGTGGTTGAGGTTCTGGTGATGGAGAACGTCGTCCCCGACGTCCACCACCGCGGCCACGACCACGACGTCCACCACGGCGACGAACAAGACAGCGGCCATGGTGTGCACCGCAAGTGCAGAAGCAGCAGCGTCCCCGACAGGTTCCGACGGGGATGACGTGAAAAGACGGAAAGAAGCATTTCGACGAGAAATGCTTTGCTTACCTGGGAGGGAGTCCGGCGTCGCCGGTGAGGCCCTCTGGCCTCTGTCTCTTGTGTGCGTGCGTCTCAGGGTAGAGATAGTGCTGATAACGTGTTAAGAGTAAAAGGAACGGAATGAAGGCAAATGATTGGATTGATTGATGAGGGGGTGGACTCCTGAATATATACACAGGTAAAGGGTGTGTAGGCACCCCTTCGGGAGTGCCGCAACCCTTCGGGATGGCCCTTCGACAAGGCGGTTGTAACTTTCTAATTACATCACTAATGATTTCCCTAATTACATAGTTATGCTAATTGATCATTAATCAATATTTCATAACATGGTGGATCCATCAACGAACAATGCTCTACTAGGCTCAATTTTGTACATCTAGTTCTGAATTACGCCAGAGAAGTGTTTGTTTTTGTAGTTAGTAGTCCAATGTAATAATATGATTATTCTACGGAAATCTTGGAGCAATAAATTTTTGCTAGATCAAGTTACCTTTTTGACTTCACGGAACAAAATCATTTTTGTTTGATTACTGGATAAGAGTAGCGTGAAAGTGGAAGGTGAAACTCAATCTTGGTACAGGGTACAAATTTAAAAGTGTCCAGGATGATCCACTACAAAGAGCCATATCTTATTATTCTTATTATATCAAAGCTTTAAAAATTTTGAGAAAAGGAAAAGCTTTAAATTTTGACATGTGGAGCCAGCAAAAGTGTTTCAGATAATCAGATTGAGCACCGGGCCTGAATTTGAGAAGCACCGGACTCCTGCGAATGTCTGAACTTGAAGTGCCTAGCACCTACTTGGGCAGAAATTGATTGTGGTTCAGGACTCAAGAGTCCGGTAAATTTAGCAGTACATCATGTGGATTAAACCGTGCATGTGCATATCGTGTCCAGCTGGGACGTTCGTTCACGCGGCCACCGCGGACGCGCAGGACACCGTGAGGAACACGGATCGCAACTCACAAGATTCCATCCATGGATGTGGATGGGGTCAAAGGAGCACTCCATCAATGACGTTTTTGTCGGGACTACTAGCGCCCGGACGTTCGGAGCAGAGGAAATAATAGACGCATGCACAACCGTCAGATCGAGGCACTGTAGACGTCAGATCAAACACTGTAGCACTCAAAAATAGTACTGTAGAAAAAAATCCCATCGCAACATAAGTCATTTTGCATGCAACATGGAGAAATTTTTTTGTAACATTCAAAAAACAACATATGCAACATTTGATAACAACACCCGCAACATTGAGATATACTTTTGCAACATTACAACATCGAAATATGTTTTCGCAACATCGATATGAAACACTTGCAACATTCCCTCAAAAGCTCTGAAACACCCAAAACATATCTTTGCAACATACACGAAAACCTTGCAACATACACCGAGCTCCTTTTCCCGTGACCGCATCAAGACCCCACTGGACGATGTGGCCGCCCTCGCCATCACCGGCGCCCTGCCTTCCCACCGGATCTCCGCCGTCGGAGCTCCGCCGCGGCACCGCGTGAACACATGCAACATCTGTCTAAAACACATACAACATTGCAACATTTAGATCTACTCGGACGACACCAGACGAAGCATCTCAAAAACGTGGATGCAACATTCGCAAATTACATGTGAAACATCACAAAATCCATAATCAAAGCATATTTATTTGCAACTCGTGACGCTAAATTGTAGCAAATCACGATGGAATTAGATGGTGTTCCAATTTTTGCATAGGCAATTTCTTCACCATGATTTTTTGCAGATGCAAAATCTAAACATATGTGAAATTGAAGCAAGCAAGGATGGCAGATATACCTTAATCCAGACTAGTTCGAAGGATTCGCCTTCTTCTCCAACAGGTATTCACCCTTCCTCCAACAGATCGAGATTCCACGGGTTCCAGCAGGGATTCACAGCAAGCAAAGACAGCAGCGTTGGAGCGGCTTCGATTTTTGGGGAGGGAACGGCAGGGCCAGCAGAGTTGGTGATGGCACGGGAGGAACGACGGGGTGCGAAGAGGAATGGCAGAGCTGTGTCGCGGATGGGGGGAGCCGACGTGCTCGCGCCACAGCGGAGGAGCTGCTGCGGGCATGCGTGGGCGCTGCACACGCGCATCACAAATAAATCACCGCCGTGGGAGCCGCACGCGGGTACCACGTGGAAGGCCGCATCGGCGGTGGTGAGGGGCAGGCTGAGAGGAGGTGGAAGAAATGGGAATGGGAAAGGAGCGGTGGGGGAAAGGATAAGGTCGATGGTGGGGCCTACCGTCCGATTTTTACCTCCGCGTCGGACGTCAGAGGTATAGCATTACTGTTTTTTCTTTCTGAGGTGGAGACGCATTGAGAGTACGGTTACAGAGAAGCAGTTTATAGTGTAGCTGGTTAGTCTTCCTGAGGAGGAGCTAACCGACCAGGGTCAAACCTTGGCTTCTCACCTTTATTCAGGTGGAGCTTTAAAGCTCCCCTTTTTTTATAGTACTGCTACTACAAATTTCCCACTATGATCAAAACATTCATCTAGGGACATTTTTCTTTGTATTAGAATAATTTCTATTTTTATTTCCTAACTCTTTGCGTGTATCTATTTAGTTAGTTCTTTTTTCTCTTTTCATTTTTTATAATTTGTATTTTTTTTTCCATAACTCATCTCATCCATTTTTTACTATTACATATATTAACAAACATATACTTGATTGTTCCTATAGCATAACTATTTATCAAATTGTAAAATCAGTAATTAGTGATAGAGTGATTTATTCACTTTGTATACTAACACATTTCCCATGTTGATTATTTTTTGTTGTTGTAAGAAAAAACTGTCTGTCACATGGACATGTTTGTTCTCCATGCAAAATGTATAATTTATTAGTACTTGGGGCCATTTTTCACTTTGTGGACCAATTTGTTGGTGATGCTAAATTATCTGTTTAGTGTTTACTTTGGACTAAATTGTTCAGTGATGTGAATTGTAAATCTTATGGTTCATAAATTGAAAATATCTTTATATTAGATTTGACTTCCATGTATGGTTGTATTACATGTAACTTTCTTTGTTTCCTGTCACTGCCGTTTGTATAAATTTGTTAATAAAAATACATGACCGACCGTTCATTTCCTCACCTGAACGTGACATGTTGAAAAAAAGAGTAAAGTGCACGGTCGATCCTTAAACTTGTTCGAAGAGACTAGCTATCTTGGCTTAGCTAGCTAAAAATAGAAAATTTGTCCAAAAACTCAATCCAACAGACTAGCTAAATTTGTCCTCGCTATCCTCCGCTAGCTAAACCGGGGGCTTCGCTAGCCATCTTTGGCTAGACAGTCCCGCTAGCTATCCCCTTGTACATGAGTATGGCAGGGACCCACTGGCGGTGGAGCATATGGAGAGTTGATTTTTAACTAGTTTATTGGATTTCATCAATTTTTTGCTAGCTATTTCATTTTACATACTAGCCAAATCGGGATTTTAGCTAGTGATTTTTAGAGAGACTCTTGGAGTTGCTGCGTACCCTCCATCCCGAAAAGAATGACATTCTAGGATTAAAAAAAATCTTATGCATTTTAAAACTAGAGAACAGAGGACCAGAAATAAGAAGAAGATAAGGACAATGGAACGAGAAGGGAAATTGAAGATAAGGAGTTAAGGACAATGGAACGAGAAGGGAAATGGTAAGAAAGGAAATAAAATGAACATGAAAGAAAAAGGAAATAAAAGAAGAGGTGAAAAGGGAAAAATATGGGGCCCAAATTGGACTATCGCGTGATTACGTAGGTCGTGGAGCCCATTTTGTTTGGCCTCCCTCGTGCCAGCTGGTGCTCCGATCCCCAGTGCCGTGCTCTGTTGCACTCTTCAGCTTTTTAATTAAAGACTAGCACAGAAAGCAGGCAGCATCAGCGCCGCCGTGGCCAGAGCGTCATTAGCAACATGCACAGCATTCTTCCTCTCCTTCTCCTCTGCTGGTCGAGTCTCGCCGCAACGAGCAACGCCGACAACCTCACATTCTACGTCGCCAGCGACTGCCCGAGCAACATGAACACCGGCGGCAGCGCGTTCCAGGCCAACTTGGGCGTCCTCCTCTCATCCCTCCCCGCCGCCGCCGCACCCACAGGGTTCGCCACGAGCACCACTGGCACCTCGCCCGACCAGGCGGCGTACGGCCTCGCGCAGTGCCGGGCCGACCTCAACGCGTCGGAGTGCCGCTCGTGCCTCGACTTGTCGGCGCGCGAGATCGCCAGCAAGTGCCCGGGCCACAAGAGCGCCATGGTCATCTACGAAGGCTGCCTCCTCCGGCTCTCCGACGCGAGCTTCTTCCGCGTGCCCGACTTGTCGGCCGCGTTTCACAACTGCAGCCCAAACGGGGCCACGCAGCCGGACTTCAACACGTCGCTCGGCAAGCTGATGACGGGCAAGCTCGCCGAGAAAGCGTACAGCACCCTGCGCATGTTCGCGGTCGGCACCATCGACCTCACGCCCTACGACAAGATTTACGGCATGGCCCAGTGCACGCGGGACCTTAGCGGCGACGATTGCCACAACTGCCTCGTCAAGGCCGTCAGCCTGATCCCGGAGCTCTGCCCCGGGGTATCAGGGGGCCGGATCTTCTACCCTAGCTGCTCCATCCGGTTCGAGGTGGACCCTTTCTACAACCTCCTGGCTGCCGAGGCGGCCATGTCGTCCCCGGCGCCGGCGCCACCCAACGGCAGCGACTCCGTCTCAGGAAGCACTGCAGGTCAGTCAACTCTCAGAGTCCCCGCCCTCTCCGGTCTCCTCTCGTTCCTTTTCCCACCGGTTAATTGTTTAACGCGCTTTCTGTAGCTAAGTTACAAAAAAGTAATAGTTTCGCAACACCCCGTTTTTGGTTGTTCTGAATTTTCCTCTACGACAGGTGGGGGAAGCAGCTACAAGGTCAGGAACACAGCTCTCCTTGTCACAATTCCTGTTGCTTCCACGCTACTGCTGCTGCTTGTTGCTGTCTATATCTGCAAGAACAGAAAACCATACAAGCATGTGCAGATTGCAAGCGATGGTAAGCGTGATGAAACAATGCCAGCGTATCTGATGGACAGTGTCCGTGATGCTACATACAGGCGCTTGACCCTTTCGTTTCCTCTTACAAACAGGATATGAAGATGACGAAGAAATGAAAAGTTCAGGCCCACTCCAGTATGATTTGAGTACCCTGCGAGCTGCCACCGGCAACTTTTCACAAGAAAATAAGCTCGGGCAAGGCGGGTTTGGCCCGGTCTACAAAGTTAATTCTAATCCGCGGGCCTGAAAGTTAATTAATTGGTTTACAACTAACACACGCATGATGATCTGAGTCTGACTTCAACGTTCTTCAGGGTACGCTTGAAAATGGGCAGGAAATTGCTGTCAAGAGATTGTCGACAACTTCACATCAAGGACAGGTGGAGATGAAGAACGAGGTCGTCCTTGTTGCAAAGCTCCAGCACAAGAACTTGGTGCGCCTACTCGGCTTCTGCATCGAGGAAGGCGAAAAGCTCCTTGTCTATGAGTTCCTCAGCAACAAGAGCCTCGATAAAATCATTTTCGGTGAATGAATCGAATGGATATAAACCTGTGCTACTATCATATCATGTCACTAAGGTCACTGGATCCATTCTGTTTGCTATATATAAGTGAAGAAGGTGCACCAAACTTTTCAGGTCCTGGAAGGCAACAGGAGCTAAGCTGGGGGCAGAGGTACAAGATCATCGAAGGAATCGGCAGAGGGCTAATGTACCTTCACGAAGATTCAAGGTTGACGGTCATCCATCGTGATCTCAAGCCGGGCAACATCTTGCTTGATGTGGACATGAACCCCAAGATCTCGGACTTCGGCTTGGCAAGGTTGTTTAGCATCGACGCGAGCGTAGCAGGCACAAACCACCTCGCTGGAACTCTGTAAGCCTGGTGCATGCCTCCAAGTTTTCCTTCAAACGTTTAGTATGCTACTACCAGTTGACACTGCAGTGACATATAGTGTGTCTTGGAGCTGATGCAGCGGATACATGGCGCCAGAGTACGTCATGCAGGGCATCTTCTCCACCAAGTCAGACGTGTACAGCTACGGCGTCCTCGTCCTGGAGATCGTCGCCGGCCGGCCTGTCTATCAAGATCTCATTAACTTCGTAAGTTGTGGGATTCCATTGAGAACACGCGTTAAATTTGTAGGCATAGTAGAACCCGCAGTATAGAGTTTTAGGACTACTATACTTGCCATGGTTGGTTAGTTTTGATCGTGTGTGGGCGGGAACGGGCAGGTTTGGAGGCACTGGACCAATGGCAGCATAGCGCAGCAGCTGCTCGATGAGCTCCCATTCCCAGTCCCAGCCGACGAGCTGGGAAGGCAGGAGATGCTGCGGTGCATCCACGTCGGGCTTCTGTGCATCCAGGATGACCCACAACACCGGCCCGGCATGGCGTCCGTTGTGCTCATGCTCAGCAGCCGCTCCGCCACCACACTGTCGGCGCCCAACGAGCCAGCCTTTGCGATTCCTGGGGGGAGGCCGAGGGCGGCCGCTCCGGCGGCGTCGATCAATGAAGCTTCCGTCTCAGACCTGGAGCCCCGTTGACTGTTGGACGCGGGCGGTCATCCCCCAGTGAGATTGTGGTAGTATTTTCCTTGTAAGAAGAACATGAAAAGAAAATTGCAGTAGATTAGAGCTATCCATGTTGATTTATTTGGTTGTTTTGGCAGAACTTGGGTGAGATGCAAAGAACGAATAGCGAAATAATGTAAAGTGTACAGTGGTAAATTGGTTTGGTACTTGGGTTACTTTCATTCCAATGTAATTTTTATTATTCTGCGGAAATCTTGGAGCAATATTTTTTTTGTACATCAAGTTACCTTTTGACTTCACAGAACGAAATCATTTTTGTTCGATTACTGCAAAGACAATCTTCGTACAAGGCAGAACAAAGTGTCCAGGATGATCCACTGCAACGAGCCATATCTTTGTATCGAAGCTTTTCAATTTTGACATGTCGAGCCAGCAGCGTTTCAGATAATTAGATTGAGCACCGGGGTCTGAATTTGATAAGCACCGGACTCCTGCAAATGTCTGCACTTGAAGTGCGTAGCACCTGCTTGCGCAGAAATTGATTTTGTCATTCAGGACTCAAGAGTCCAGTAAATTTCATCATATTGAGATTAACATAAACAGTGTTGGGGACTCGAAAATCGGATGGAACCCCCGAACACAAGTGAAGAGAAATTCGAGAACGAATACAAGAAAATACTCAAGAAAGCGGAGACAAGGAATCTCCGAAAGCCTGACTTCTCCTCAAAAGTTGTGAACCCTTTACACGTGCCCTCGGCCCCCCTTTTTTAGAGGCGAAGTGACTTTTACATTCCGAAATTACCCTCGGATTTAAAGAATATTCCAAATGAAAACATGTACATAAATGTCTTTTACATTCCGTAATTCACGGAGCTTAACTTCGGATATTCACGAGCTTGCCACCCTTTTACACCTTGAACCCAGACTTTCAGTACCACACCTTTGACTTGGTCCGCCTGAGAGATTGCTTCCATTCATGAGATCCCTTGAAAGCTTGAACCTCGGCATCGGAAGCTGGGACACATCCCAGAAGTATAGTTTCCCGAACTGCAGCTTTCCTCTGAAGTTCTACTCTCGCCTGAAACATGATAAAGTCATCGAAAACCAACCAGTCCTTCATGTGCATTATTTCCGAAGATCATTAGCACGTTAGAAAGTCGACAACTTGCATAATTCACGAGTTTGAGATCATAAAAATGGAAGCAACGCCTTCGGTAATCATGAAAAAGACTATACCATCTATCCCTTTGTTCTCACCGTAGCTTGTTTTTTTTTCGAATTACACAGTACATCGGAGACACTCACAACGCACGTACACTCATCCCTATGAACACACGCGCGCAAACGTTACCCCTAGGAGCATCTTCGAAGACTGGGCCGGCAAATCCTCAAGATTGACGAAGTCACCACAGCGCCGTCGACGGAACGCCGCCACCACTGAAAGCACAAACGCCGTTAAATCTTGAGAAATTCGCTCCCACGGGGAGTCGAATCCAGGACCTGAGGTGCTATCGGGGCTCCTGTAACCACTAGGCTACAGGCCCTTTCGCCGTAGCTTGGTTCTTGAGAACACTGAGTTCTCCGAAGTTCCGAGAGTGATGGTTTTAATCCAATTCCCCAACAAACAGCAGCACTTCATTTGGACTAGACCGTGCGTATTGCGTCCAGCTTTACTCGGGAAAATTTAATTGCAAACTTTACGTGCTTCAGATCAACAGGACTGCCGACTGCAAGAAGGCTTCGTCGTCGTACAGACAAAAGAAACTAGAGACTGAGCCTGAGACAGTCAGACTCCTTGCTTTCGTCAGGATAATCGATCATAAGCATCGGTAGAGGTCTAGAGGATTAGAGTCCAATCTTATTACAGGAAATGTTTGAATGCTTTATCTTGACGGCGTCAGCAGTATAAATTGAAGGCCAGACCCACGTCGCCATCCACAGCAATCAGGCAAAGCGCCATAGCTAGCATCTTCCTTAGCTCCCAACTTCCAAGACCTCCAATTCCATCACCTAGAGAAGAGATGGCGTCGCCCAAGCTCGTCGCCCTGTTCCTCGCCTTCGCCGTGGCGGCGGCGGCGCTGCAGCCCTCGGAAGCGGCGAGGGTCCATGCCCAGCAAGGATCCAAGCCGGCGACCGCAACCCACGAAGCAGAGAAGGTGGCCGCGCAAGCAGATGGCGGCGTGCCAAGTGCGCCGACGTTGCCCGGCCTCCCCGCGGGCCAGCTCCCGCCGGGTCTACTGCCCGCCATCCTCGGCATGCTCTTCCCGCCGCTGGGCGGCATCGTCGGCCTGATCCAGCCGCTGCTCCCGCAGCCGGGGTCTCCGCCCCAGCAAGGCGGCGGCGTCCTGGGCGGCATCTTGCCGGGGACCTCGCCTTCGCCGCCGGCGCCGGCGGAGTGCATGACGCCGCTGTCGGCCATGATGCCGTGCACGGACTACCTCACCAACCTGACCGTGCTGACGCCCCCCGGCGAGTGCTGCGACGGGCTCAAGACCATCATCAGTGACGCGCCCATCTGCCTCTGCCACGGCATGAACGGCGGCCTGAACCAGTTCCTGCCCAAGCCCGTGGACCCCCTCCGCATGACCGTCCTCCCGCTCGCCTGCGGCACCGTGCTGCCGATCCAAACCCTCTTCATGTGCAACTGTGAGTATCTTGCATTGTTACTATCAACAGATTTTATATGGGAATTCCTTTTATATGTCATTGCAAGGAGATCTATCTATCGAGTGACCTGACCTGATGCTGATGATGCATGTGTATATTTGACAGCAAACCAGGTGCCACCGATAAATGCCGCCCACCCCTGCAGCGCCGACGACGCCTGTACCTCCTTCAGTGTCACCGTAGATGCATGGTTTCGTCGAGATTATCTGTTGATACTTAAGCTAGTTTTTCTTCTTAGTTTTAAGATGGTTGCTTAGAAATCGAAGTCAGTGGTAAAGACTAGAGATAGTAGATGGTATGAAGTCATATATCAAGTTAGTGCAGAGTGCAGTCATGTAAACAGTTCAGTTTCTTGCACCATATGTACATGCACTTCAGTGGATTGGTGGTAAAGAAATTTGTGCCTTAACGTTGCCTCGATGTCATGATTTGCTTCAGTTTGATCGTGTACAATTGCATTGCCGCCCGGAGAACCAATACAATAATACCAATCTGTGTGTTCTGGAAATAAAATATGAAATTCTTTGTAGGACTGCGTTGTCATCTTTCCATCCTGAAGATATTTGAGAACCGTGCATTCACCTATGATCTTATTCATTCCGCTTCAAAACAGTTTCATCCTCCATCCATTCTAAATTGCAGGTTGTTTTGACTTTCCTTGGTGCATAATTTTACTATGCACATATACAATGTGTATCTGGATGTATTATTATAATAACATTTATTAATTTTAAAAAATCAAAATGACCTACCGGGAGTATTATCTACAAGTTTAATAAAAATTACATTCACACTATCTACAAAACTAAATTACTTGCATACATCCATCATTGGATATGTCTTGATAATAGAATTATTTGTTATTGAAGGTTTTTAACTTTTTATTTTTAGAAATTTGGTAGAGTTGAAAAGTTTGACTTATATAGGATATTAATAAACTAATAGAACAACTTAATTACACTAGTGGAAGTGCACGCACGACACGTGCGTGATATAAAAAAACAACAAAAAAATGTATATATAGTCACAAGACATCATAGTTATTGAGATGTCAATATTATATTCCATCTTAATTGATTATGATACTTCTTTAAGCCATAATAAAATTTATCAATCAAAAGGATACATGATCTGATTTTAACCATGTATTGAATTTTATTATAGTATTTAAAATCATAATAATAATTATAGTACTCTATAATTTGACATTGTATTTCAAACCATCGTATTTCGTTATCTCCTTCAAGATGAAAGCACTCTAAGGACAGCCAGAGAAAGAATGTTCAAAGCTTACAAGGATTTTAGCATAAAAAGCGCTTAGCATATGCATTGGTTCGTCAACAAACATGTTGTAGCCCAACAATTAGGGATGGATTCGTATGCATGCAGGATACAAACTTTGCAATTAGAATCAAAGCAAAAAAAAAACATGTTAGCTAATTAAAAATTAGGCAATGACAATTTTGGTGTGGGTGTGCTGGCCTGCAAGCAAACTTGGCAAGTGCAACATGGAAGGAAAATTGATGTGTGTGCTAGAAATCATGCAGAAATTTGGGCAGGATTGGAGTGGGTACACGAGTGGGTAGATGTTTTGCATGATGAAAAAAAATAGTGCCAAAACCTTGGAAACATGTTAGAAAAATTTTCTTCCCCTCAAAACATTTGCCTTCCCTCAATCTGACAAGTGGATCCAACCTGAGAGATACGACCTAATTTAGGTCAGAATCGTGTTAAGAAAAAATGAATTTTTGTAGTATATATAGTTTGTAACTTTGACACAATTACTGTCATTCACAAAGTAAGGTTAGAGCATGAGGTTCCACACTTCTAAATCATAAGAGCATCTCCAAGAGTACCCAATATTTCTTTCCTAAAAGAAGGTCATCTCCAAGAGTTTTTAATAATCCACCCCTAAAATATAGAGAACAATTTTACATTAGGAATCATATACTATTCCTAAATTATGCTAACCACTTTTATGTATTCTTTCTCTCTTGTACACTTGCATCGTGGCTCTTTTCTACTTTTTATTGTTTCCACACCCTTCCACCTTGTTTTAGGAGAAGATACACATCAACTGAAAAGCGCGTTGTAGAACATGTTGATTTTTTTAAGTCCTAAAGGATTAGGAGAGTTGATTAGAAGTTATTGGAGATCTATTTTTTATCATCTTTCTAAAAATCTAGAATTAGGAATAGGAAACTCTTAGAGATGCTCACCATATGCTAAAACACATCGCAAATGCCTACGGTGGAATGTTGAGACCTTAGAGCAACTCCAAGAGAATGTGAAAAAATTGCCCCCAAAATCTATGTATTGGGGGTTTGCTAAAAAATAAGTTACCCCAAAATCTTATCTTCCCACAGCAGTTCCCCAATAATTACATCCCTAATATTTTAAAACTTGCCACATCAGCACACATTGGACCCACCGATCATCTCCCAACTCCAGCCACACACCCTTCCAGCACAACCAAACCACGGGCAATCACACAGGAGGACCTCAGGTGATCTCTATCTCTCTCTACACCTGTGCATTTCTCTAAATTATCCCAGTTGGGTGGCTGAATGCTAATTGCGCTTGACGACGAGTTGCTGAAAGAGCACGCGTCGACGACTGAACTCGATCTAAACATCCCTGCTCTTTTGTTAAATCAGTTTGTTGGAGATGCATCCATTTGACGACGCTGCGACATGCGAGGTTGAGGACCAATCATGCATGTTCGCCTCGACGGCGGCGTGTGTGTGTGTGTGGGGGGTGCAGGGACTGGGAGCCACCGCCTCCATCCTCCGATTCGTAGGTAGCGGGAACGAAGCAGCACCGCGGGAAGAAGTTACGGGAGCTGTTGGAGCGCAGTTTTCTTGTTTTTCCCCCTAAATAAGGTTTTGGGATAATTTGAAGGGATCTCTTGGAGTTGCTCTTAACCCCAATAAAGCTACCTAAAATCTACACTTTCTAATAGCCACCCCATGGTGCTTTGTCCGCCGTCTTTTCCATCAATATCATAAATATTGCTTGAAATTACAGATGACAGAATATATCACAAAGTAATAATTAGGAAACAAACTAATACTTGTTCGAAGCACCACTTCATCCTTGCTGTGTCTGTCAGTGCCATCACCATGCAAATACTTGTTGCAAAATATGTTATGGTAAATAGTGCTTTAAGTTCAAAAGAGCCAGATGATCCAAGTATTAGTGGATCAAGGTTGCCAGTTGTATCATTCCATATACATCATCTGCAAGTGGTGCCTAGGCTACATAGTGTACCTTGAATTAATAAGAAAAGAAACTTCTTTCTACCTTGTTCTAATCTGATCAACCTTGTGTATATCTTTATTTTATTCTAATACAATTGCTCTAATCTGATCAATAATAAACCAAAATTTAAGTTAGCTACTTTGATCTCAGCTGTAAGAAAAGTATCGACTGGGTTTGGAGCATATGGCACCTTTTATCTCAGCTACCTGACTCTAGTGTATAGATAGATTTATTTACATTGCCCACCTTCTTAAAAAGAGATTAAGAATGAAGTTTTATATGCTTGGATGCCTGGGTCACCAGACACCATCATAATCCAAAAAACTCTCCAGACTGAACATATTATAAGCTGCAAGCTAAAGAATAAAAAGATCAGAAGCACAGTTGCTGCTTGGCTATAAGCTGTCCATCCATATATTCAGCTTTTGAGTGCACTGGTTCTTGATCATTTCCTCTCAACAACAGCTAGCCACCACTTCTGTATAAATGATATGCCAAGGTACAACACTTCAACAGGGTTATTGACCAAATTCTTCTCACCGTGCATCTTTGTTCCGCTTCCACATCATCAATAGCGCCCAAGTTATGGCTGCAAACATAAATGGGCTGGAATTTGATGAGACCCTCCTAGACAGGGGAGCCAACTGCAGCCACAGGTAATCTCGAGACATCCTAGTCAGAAGCTTCTGTAAGACAGCTCAACGCATATCTCGCCATTGCACAATTGAAGAAAGTGTAGTGTGTAATTCTGACCACAGAGACTACAAGGGTGGCTACCTTTCCATAGAAACTAAAAGTCAGAAGAGTACAATTAACATAAATTATCAGAAACTACATATATATGACATCAAGCGTCAAGAAAATAAAGCCTGCCCTGCACAAGTGCATTTACATTCCTAAAAAAACTCCCACAATACCCATAAAGTGAACCATGCCACAACAGAAGGAATAGTCGTTCTATCTCACCATATTATTTATTTTTTGAATTTGGTAGTCTTACCTAATCAAGGTCAAGTATTCTGACAGAATGCTAATGCCACAACACCGGGGGGAATTCCAATTCACATTCAGGAGGAAGCAAAATAAATAACAACATAACTTTTTTTACAGCAAGGTCGAAATCATCCAAGGTATCATGCTCCTCTTCAAATTTTGTCCATGCATTATATATTCTATTAAGTTTCAGGTTAGTACTCAAGAGATGGTATGCACATAAATCTCAGCTACTTTTTGAGACTGATTCGTAGATAGCAACAAGAGTACCATCAACAAGTTTTTTAAGTCACGATACCAGGAAGAAAGAGGTATTCCCATGCTTGATTGACAAGAGCACCTCAGATCCAGACCCAGCAAATCTTTTTCATAACAACACTTATAAAGCGATCTCGCCACATAAAAGAACATATGAAGCCGAATAACAATATATTCCAAAACAAGCAAAAAAATTAAGAAAAAACAGTGACCACATTAGACATTCTATTCGATTTTATTAGAAGGCTATTAAAATTCCCAAATCTACCCTTTTCCTCTCTCCTTCACCTGCACTTGACTCGACTCCAGTCGGACCAAGTTCTTCACCGGAGCACCGCCGCCGCTTCTTCTCCTCCAATCCCGGATGCCGGCCGAATCCTCCTCGTCGCACCATCCTCTCTGGGTGGGGCCATGGTAAGGGAGCTCCGGGCAGACGCGGGGAGGAGCTCGCCATCCTCGCTTTCCCTTCCACAGCTAGCTCCCTCTACTCTCTGCGGTGCACAAATTGGGCAGCAGGGGCACTGTAGTACCACGACAATTCGGCGCCGCGAGCAGCTCGGGCCGGCCTACGCAGCGGCACGGAGGAGCGGGCCGCCATGGCCGGCCCTTGCGGCGACGTGGTTCGCTCGGGCGACGGCGCTCCGGTCGGCCCGTGTGTGGAGGAGGGCGCCGCCGTTGGTCCGCTCGGCGCGGAGGAGGGGCTCCGCGGCCGGCCCTTGTTGCGGCACCACGATGACAGGCAATCCGGCGCCTGGGTAGCTGCAGCTCCGGTGGCCCGGGCAGCGGCACGGAGGAGCGGGGCGCCATGGCCGGCCCTTGCGGCGATGTAGTTGGCTCGCGCGACGGTGCCCCAGTAGACCCATGCATGGAGGAGGGCGCTGCCGTTGATCCGCGTGGCGGCGCGGAGGAGGGGCACCGTAGCCAGCCCCTGCGGCGGCACCATGGTGGCGGCACGATGGAGCGAACTCCAGCGAGCAGTAGTCGTTCGACAGCCTGGAGTCTTAAAAGGTATACATGGCCATTTGGCCCGCCCAGCCGACGTGGCCCGATGGCCTTCGTGCTCGTGTCGTGTCGGCACTATGGGCTGAACTCGCGGCCTAGCACTAGCCCGAGGCCATTTTTTTGGGCTGGGCCGGCCCGAGGCACGACATCTGGCCCGATGGGCCATCTGGGTCGTGTCAGCCCGCAAAGACGACGAGCCGAGAGGGAAGAACGCGCCGCAAAGGAGAGAAGAGGAGGCCGCCGGAGGAGAGCTCGCCGCGGCCACCGGAGGAGACGGCAACACGGCTGCCGGAGAGGGGACGACGACGTGACAACCTCCTCCCCGCGCGTGGAGGCCGGGCCACGGATCCGGCCGCGAGGCGCTCTTTCCCGCGCATGGAGGTCGGGCCACGGATCCAGCCGCAGCCCGCGGGTGCCTCCTCGTCACGGCCGCGCCGCCTCCATGCGCGAGGAGGTAGAGGTGGGCTGCGCCGCCTCCATGCGTGGCGAGGAAAGGACGACGGAGGAGGAGGAGGTGGCCGGCGGTGGTGGCGGAAATGGCTCACGGCGGCGATGGCGGAGATGCCATGTGACTGTGGCTCGCTTATGCGAAGAATGGAATGGGGACCAGGAGAGATGCTAGGTTAGGGGAAGATGTGCCTTCTTTATATACGATCAGGCCAGATGGGCCAAGTGGGCTATTGGGCCTCGTGCGCACCATGGGCCGATTGTCTTCGTGTCTTCTTTCGCTGGCGGGCACTATGGGTGAGGTTGCAGCCAAAGACAGCCTAACGTTAGCTCGTGCTTGCCAGCTCGAAATCATCGTCTTGGCCCGTGCTCGTGTCGGGCCAAAAATTCGTGCTTTGGGCTGGCCCAAGAGTCTCGTGCTTTTTGGCCATCTATATTAAAAGGTAGGAAGGTAAAATCATGTAGCTTTCTAATAAAATAGAAAATATAATAATAGGTCCAGTGTCTTCGAGCAAATTAACACACTTGAACAATGTGTTGTATTAAAGACACAATTTTAGTGTGCCAACAACAAAAGACGTATTGTAACGGAGTCCCAGAGCCAATTTTTCATTGCAACAAATCGAATGTTCGTTCAGAAGTTTACTACCACGCGTGAATGCACACGGCCGACGGGCTGAGACCCGCGATTGCTGATTCAGATATCCGCCGCGCTTGGCGCTTTGCCGATCATTGACTCGCCAGTCGTCACTGCTGACAACAGGCAACAGCTGGTCAAAAACTCAAGAGTCGAGACGTAGCCCTCTGCCCGTGTTGCATTTCTCTTGGACAGGAATCCTTGCTTTTCAGATGGGTAAGGGCGTAAGGCCAGAAAGAAGTTTGGTATGAATTCGTGGTGGGTGATGTGCAATCGTTGTCTGCTACTCCACTCTCACGACCGGCTGGATAGGAGTGCTACACCACATGATCTCTCATTTCGTGAAGGGAAGGCACTAGGCAGGGCACCTTGCAACTTGGCAAAGAGCACGTGGGAACTATCGTCTGTCGGTATCGGTAATGTGAGTGTGCGATGTCACTTTGTCATCTGCCTAAACCGATCGGCTGACGCCGTTTAAACGTTAGGTCGGGAGAAATAGGAAGGGATGGATGCGGGTTTGGGCCCGAGAGAAGAAGAAAAGGAGACCAAAATGGGCTGGAGCGTGGTGGTCTGGGGGACATGTGGCGCGTGGTGTACCCGGGCACCGCGGGCGTGGTGGACGACCCGCTGGCGCGCGGCGCGCCGGGGGGCTGCGAGGCCTCGCCTGCGTCCGCGTGCTCGAGTGCCTCGCGGAGAAAGACGTGGTCCGGGCAGGACCACTGCTTCCACCTCGGTGACTTCGTGTGCGCCGACGCCGTCGCACAGGACGAGGCCATTGCCAGATTTGTTAACGTGTAAACCCTCTTGACTGTTGTACATTGCATTTGCCTGAAAACCTGCAGGCAAATTCAAGTTAGACTTTCAAGTTAGACTGACTCAAGGAAGCATGCGCATCCCCATACACCCTCTTTGCGCACAAGACAAAGGAGAAACACGTGCCACAAAAAGATCAAAGAGCCAGTGAATTTCCCACGGAACCTGCGTCCCGCGCCGCCTCAGCGACACGGCGGATCGCCCGCGCGCGCTGCCGCCGCCGCCAACCCTGCCCCCGTTCCTCCTCGTCTCCGGCCTTCTAACCGGTGGCAAGGGAAGCGGGGTCTATCTTTTTAGTAGATCGAGTCCTAATCGAGTCCATCTAGGTTTAGGGTTTGCTCTCCGTCGATGCTTGGCGGTGTAGTTAGGTTTTGCCGGAGGAGCGTGGCTTCTCTGCGGCTAGGTTTTCCTGGTGGCGTCGGCGATGCGGAAGCGACGACGTTACAGAGGAATAATTTCTTCCAGCTTCTTCCGTTCTCCGATGGCGATCTAGTCCGACGCCAACGGAGGCTGAGAGACTGTCAAGGAGTCGAGGCAGACATCGTCGTCTCTTTCAGGTGATGATGTTGTTGATTCTGTTAATCTCATGGAAGATGATCTTTGGAAGAAATCTGAGCATTGCTCGGGTTGCCGGCGATGGAAACGAAGGATGTGTCGTGGAGTGCGGAGTTGGCCGATGCACTGGGAGGAGCGTGCTTGATTCGCCTAGAGAAGCCCTCCTCACGGCCTCCACTTTGTGGAGTTTGGCTCGTGGCCGGGGGCGATTGGGAAGCGGCCACGGCGGTGACGAACGGATCAAGGCTTGAGGAAGATGAGCAGGAGTTTTGAACTTCTTTGTAATTTTCCTTTTCTTTCGGGTCCTGTTTGTAAACGGACCGGTGTAATGCGCTAAGATCAATACATGTTCCTTCTAAAAAAACATGTGGCACAAAAAATCGAGCGCTCCAGCAGCAAAGACGCAGCCCACGTGCATCGGCTGCGGCAGTTGACTCTCGCGTCGTTGCTGCACGGGGAAGGAGGCACACTATGCGGAGGGAGGACAGGGAAGGAGGCGCACGCGGCGGAGGTGGCGCTGTTGCTCGCAGGTGGTGCTGCATGCTTCGCATCATGCTCAGCGCGCCGCCGACGTGGTGCCGCCACATCCGGAACTGGGAGGGGAGACGGAGGCGGCGGGGTCGCTGAGGAAGGAGGAGGTGGGGAGGAGATGGCCGCGAGGTCGAGCGCCGCGGCGTCCCGGAGCAGATCCGGCGGCCAGCGGGTCTTCTCTACCTCCCTCACAGGCGAATCGGACTCGACGGCGCAGCGACCTCAAGCTCCTCCTCGGCCTTCCGCGTGGCGCCGCGGCCTCCTCCCCCCCTCCTCCCATGCGGTGTCACGGCCTCAAGCTCCTTTGCCGTCCACGCGGGAAAGGAGGCGGCCGGGAGATGGAGGAGGTGGCCGAGGAAGGAAGCGGCGCGGAGGTGGAGGAGGCATGGAGGTGGAGGCGGCGGCGGTGCAGCTCCTCCGTGGTGGCCGTGGAGCTCCCCCGCCGCGCGCCCATGCACCGAATTGAGGGTGCGGCCGGGGCGCTGTGGTGAGGGGCGGTGGCGGTGGAGGCGAGGATTTCGGGGAAGGGGAGAAGAGGGGAAGCGGCGGTGGCGCCATGGCGGGCTCGGAGAGGCCAGGGAGGGAGGGGTGAGGGCGTGGGGACGGAGAGGAGTTGGGCGACGCAGATAGGCGACGGATGGAGTGGGGAAGGATGAGGTGAGGAGAGAGATTCTCCGAGAATGGGGACGCGAAGGCCACCTCCTGCATAATGCAGATGCGCTGGAGGGTGCTGCTGGAGGGTGTACAATGTCATTTTCTTCCTCATTTTGAGGATGCAGGGTGGGATGGGGCAACTGCTGGGATAGTCTTATTGTTTAATTACACAATTACATTTTTTTGGGTGGTGGGTGGATGTGTGTGGGGGTACGGTTATATGTCGGTTAAGCAACAGAAAACATTCTGTCATGCCACCCATCAGACAGCGGTAACTATGATTCCTCCGTCCTCTGAAGTTGCTAGTTGGGGTTGTGCATGCAAAGGAGAACAAAACAAATGACATCATTCCACATGTAAAATTATTTTGAACTAAAAAACTGTAAATCATAAACCGAGCATTAAAATTGAATTTTGATTGCACTATTGAATTTGTAACAATAAAAACTTCAAAACAAGAACTTACTCGACTACATTTTGACAAAAAAAGTATTCATATTTTTAATTAAGATTTATTTTTTTGTGCTATAATAATTGTGGAATAAATTCTACAAAGCCTCAGTACGAACAAATTATATGAACTAACGAACAGTTCGTACATACAAATGTTTTCTTCCGCGACTTTGTAGAATTTATTCCATAGGTATATTTTTGCAAGAAATTGCTGATGTCATCCACATGTAAAACTAATTAAAACTTAAAAAAAAGCTATAAATTATAAACCGAGGATCAAAATTAAATTTTAATTGCACCATTAAACTTCTGACAATAAAAAATTCACAACAAAATCTTACTTGACTATATTTTGATGAACTTTTTATTCCTATTTTTAATTAAGTTTATACCGGTTTCATACCCGGTACTAAAGCGGGTTGAGCACCGGTACAAAAGGTTGTTTCTCTAGTAGTGGTAGCTTTGCCGCCCTACCGCATATGCAAGCAATGGCAGCTACCTACACATATCGTTCTGGCGTCGAGTGACCCCGTCGTTGCCCCCTTCTTTTCTGGTCTTTTGTCCTCTCGTCTTTCGCCTCCTAGGCAGTGGTGGCAAGCAAGAGTGGAGATCCATCCTTTAATAATAGATCTACTACTTTGTTAAGTTTTCATCCAATAATTTTCATTTCCTTCAAAATAATTCGGCTAGATCTTGGACAATCTTTTGAATGTGCCTGCTACTTTTTAAAGTTTTCATCCAATAATTTTCATTTCCTTCAAAATAATTCGGCTAGATCTTGGACAATCTTTTCAATGTGCCTGCTGCATAAGGATGGCAGTTTTACCCATTGGTAAGGATACCCACGGGTACCTACCCTGTTGGGTAAGGGTATAGAATTCTACCCACGGATAAGGGTACGAGTTTGAAATTCTGCCCACGGGTAGAGCTACGAGTATGAATTTCTAACCGTGGGAACCCACGTTGGGTACCCTTCTTAAAGAAGTCCATACGAACATTTGACCAAAGCCAATATAGACAAACCCTATCACACCACCCTATTTACCAGCGGGCCACGTGATAACGCCTCCTCTGGGGTTCTACCTCCAATCCATCCCCGACACTGCCTCCTTTACCCAGATTGTCGCTCCCACTCCTCCTCCTCCACCGGATCCTCGCGCCTCACCGCTGCTCCACCAACCCCATGTCGGCACGCCACGTCCTTCACCCGGATCCCCACGCCCCGCCACTCGCCAAAACCACCTCCTCGGCGGATCCCCACGCCAGCAAGTCAAGGCATGTGTGATGCTTTGAGGCGATGTGTGTGTGATTGTGAAGTTTGAGACTTTTTAGCTATCAAATTATTATTGTACTGTTGGATATGAACTCATTGACATGTGTATGTTCAATACCCAATGGTACTCGTTACCCGGGGTAAGGGCACTGTAAGGATTCTTACCCGTTACATTTGGCGGTAAGGGTATAATAGAGATAGCGGGTATGCCAACCAAGTGGTAAATGCTTTACCCTTACCCTACCCTGCCCATTGCCATCCCTACTGCTACACGACACATGACGAAGTTTCAAACATTGTCGTGTGCCTCCTACTCGGCACACGGCAAAGCCTCCGCGTCGCACTGTCAACACGTGCACCTCTGTCAACACACCATCTAATACTTTGTTGTGTGCCGCCTGACAGGCACACAACAAAGCGGCCCACATCATGATGTCAGCCACCACCCTTTGTGTCTCCACGCTGTCTCTTGCTTTATTTCTACGTCTGTCGGAAATAACACACGTCAAGATAGATAGATATTTAACCAAAGGTCCTCTAGCTTACTTGGTTAGAGGGGGAGATATGGTCGCAATCAGGAGACCCGGTTCGATTTCTCGTTGGGGCAAATTTACGGGACTGATTTAAAAAAAATTCCCACACCGGTGAAACCGGTGTTCGGAGGTTTTCTAAGCCAGGATTTGGTTCCCTTCTCTTAATGAAAACCGTAGATAGATACTCTCTCTGTCCTCTATGACAAATTAGTAATGGCGCGAAAAGACTTTGGTACCCCTATTTTTTAGCCATATGAGTAAGTTTTGGCATGATTAGGCAGATAATTAGATCTATTTTCCCTTCTCTGTTCGAGGTTTTCTAAGCCAGTGTCGGGGTTCTCTACCGCCGGCAGTAAATTTGTATCGAATCGTGTGTCGGACCCGGATGGTTATCATAGGAGACACAGGGCATTATACTGGTTCGGGTCTCCGAGGAGTAATACCCTACGTCTAGTGTCGAGCTGCTGTGTTCTTATGCCATCGTAGTAGGGGTTACAAACTGGTTGGGAGAGGGTGTCGAGCCCAAGTCCCTGTGGGGTGTTGGATGATCGGTTCGTCAGCCCTTGTGACGGTTGCCTACCTCTCCCTTTTATAGACGCAAGGGTGAGGGGCAAAAGAGGAATACAAATATGTGCTACAGTTCTACGGAGTTGGAAGGTCTTTTCCCCGTCGATGTCTGCTAGGAAGCATTGAAGGGCGCTGAGCTGTGGTGGAGCTTGTGGTCGCCGCGTGTCCGAGAGGTACTGTTTATTCCGGGTACTTGGCGCCTTCTCCGACCTCTTCCGCGGGTGACTCAGCTCCCTTGAGTGTGCATTAGGCCCGCCATGTTACGGACTAAGTGTAGGTAGGCACCGCCCGTAGAGAGTAATTGAGTGCTTCCTCTGACGGGGTTGGCGTGCTGCAGAGGTCGGACGGGACGGCCTGCTGGAGACCGGCGGCCGAACAGGCCACATTATGGCTCTGTCGAGCCGGCCGCCGCGGCCGCCACCGGAGTGTTTGCATGGCGTGGGGAACCGGGGCCTTGCGTGTCGTCCGCGGGGGCTCGGCGCCGGGGCAGCGCCACGCCTCGTGGGGCCCTGGATCCCACGCTCCGACCTCCATGTGTGGGCCCTGCCTTAGTCGGAGGCGGAGACTCCTCGTGCGAGCGAGTTGTCGGAGGCGAGGCAGAAAGTTCCCGTGCGAGGCGGAAACTTGCCGGGCGAGACGGAGACTCTTGCGGGATGGAAACTCGTCGAGCGAGGCGGAGCCTTGTCGTGCGAGGCAGAGACTCCTCGTGCGAGGTGGAAAGTCCTTGTGCGGGATGAGAACTTGTCGTGTGAGGCGGAGACTCCTCGTGCGAGGCGGAGACTTGTAGTGGAAGCTACTTACCAGTCGGAGGTGAGGTGTCTTGCGAGTGAGGGTCTCGACGAAGATCTGTATCCTTCCCTATCCTGGATCTTAGCCTTGACGCTGTCGATGGTGTCAGAAGACTCCACCTCAAAGGTGATTATCTTACCGCTTAAGGGGCCCTAATCCAGGCCCTCGTCAGTAGCCCCCGAACCTGGGGTGGGAGTCAAAGACTCGCTCACAGATTCAGAGGAGAAGTGTCATGGTGGTTTTTCCTTTGGTTTTCCCGGTGGGTGCGCACGAGCGCATCCGCCGGATGTAGCCCCCGAGCCCACTAGTGAGTTGTAGACTCGCTTGTGGGGTTTTAATCTCAAAAATGTTGCTGTTGCTTCGAAATCTCTGGTCGTGGCGGTCGTGGGTGACGTGTCCGTTGTGGAAGCCGTGGCCGACGCGGTGGATATGACGGGTTGAAGAGACGGCGCACAGTTGGTTCAGATTCCTGGGCCCACTAGGCGTCGAAACGTCGCGCAGACGGGTGCTGCACTCCCGAGACGCACGCGCCCGAAAGTGTGTCTTTTCGGTGGTGGGGCCAACATTTAAGGCCGCGCCACGCCTTTCCTCTTATTAACCGTGCGGCATCGGTTGGGGTTTCGAACCGTTTGCTTTCCAACCTCTGCCATTACTAATGCCGCATGTTCCTCCGCCTGGGCTCACCGCCGCTTCTTTCACCCGCGCGCGTTTAGGGGCTCAACGACGCCATGTCGAACTAGTCCCGCTCCAATGTCTCCCGCCGATCCACCGCCCGCCGCCGCCGGCAGCCCGGCCACCGACGCCGAGGAGTGGAGGGTGCCCAAGGATGAGTCCATGCCGCACCCACCGGCGGGCTACATTGTCTCGCCGTGGCGTTCCATGAGCGCGCTTCTGCCCCCACGGGCGGTTCATTCGCGCCATGCTCTTTGAGTACGGATTGCAGCTTCAGCATCTCAACCCAAACAGCATCCAACAGATGGCTGCGTTCGAGGCGTTGTGCGAGGGGTACTTGGGAGTAGGCATTGGCACCTCTTTCCTACTTCTTCAAGTTCGCGCTTTGAAGGGCGGCGATCCCGGACGATCGGGTGCGCCAACCTTCGGATGAAGCAGGGGAGGGGAGATTCATACATCTCCTTCTCGTTGACAAGCTCCAACAGCGGGTGGCACAAGGGTTGGTTCTAACTCAAGAACGACCCCGAGCACGCACTGCCGGAGTACACCGGCGCCGCCGCCACACGGCGGGAGTTGGGCGGCGGGCCTCCGACGGTGGAGCAGAGAAACTGCTCAAGCGACCGGCGGTCTTGACACGGCTCCACAACGCCGAGGTTGACTTGGCGGCCATCATCGGCCAGTTCCACGCGCTGGGGATCGTTCCGCTCCGGAGGCCGCCCCTTCACATCTACGAGATGACGACCAACAGGGCCCCTTCGTGGGGTCCGTGATGGCGCCCGAGCCACCCTCACTGGACGAAATTCAGCACCGCGTGGCGCTGGCCATCGGGAAGGCATCGTACCGTGGCCGCCACGCACGGCTCCTGCCCATGCTCCCCAAGCGAGGGGACCGAAAAACTTAAGTGCTCCCCTTCCGACTAGTTCTTCCGACCAGCCCGGGGGTTGTATCGATCGTTTCTTCTCGGAGATTTTGATCATCGTTGTGATTTTCTTTGCTTCCTTGTTCTCAGCTGAAGTGTGCCAACCTCGTCCCGCGAAGCCTCCCCTTCCCCAGGATGTGATACTTAACCGCTCCAGGGCCGCTGCGGAGAGGCGGAGGGGCGAGCACCGGGCCAGGCACAAGGAGGCGGAAATTGCGAAACGCGAGCGGAACGACCGCCGCGCCAAGCGCCGTAAAATGAATGAGATCGCCGTCTCCTCGGATGAGGACCCTTCCCCGCCACCGCCGTGGAGTGGAGACGATCCAAGCGCGAACGTCGACTGGAGTGCCTTGCCCGGGTCGCCCACATCTTCACCATGCCAGGCGGAGGTCAGCTCGAGGCATCGAGCTGAGCCACCGCCTCAGAAGGCGCCGGTTCAGTAGCGCGGGAGCTCGCCCTACGAGAAGATCGGGCGGCGGCTCCCAGCGGCCTTTGGTGGCCATCAAGCCCCCGGGGAGTGAAAGGATCCCCCGCAACGGGACGACCCACCCAGGCGGTCGGCGGGCCGTGACTCTTCCTCCCGCCATTCCTCTAGTGTCGCCCCGCGGCGGGAGCCGGACTCCCCGAGGAGGCGGTCACCGCCCAAGGCGAGGTCGACTCCGCCGACGTCTATGCTAGGTGTGCCGCAGGGGGGAAGTACGAGCACTCCCTCGTGGCGCCTTCAATCTTTGGTCATCCGGGGCAGCGGGGCCCCCGCCGTGCAGGTCCCCCTCACCTCGGGTGGTGGTTGGAAACCATCCTCCGGCGTGGGGCAGGGTAAGAAGGTGGCCCCAGTCGCCGGGAGTCGGAGAAGACGACCCCAAGTTGTCGGGCGAAGTCAGACCCGAGCCGGCGGGGAGCAAACAACTAGCCCCGAGCGGGGCCAAGAGGCCGCCCAGTCGGGCAGCAGACAGGCCAGCGGGCCGTCAGGATCCTCCATGTAAGCTTCTGCTCGTTGTATTTTGTCGTTTCTTTGGCCTTTGTCTTGGTTCGCTTCTCATCCCTTTGCTTGTGTCGGCCCGCAAACACGGCGATCGAGAGCAAACCGCCCCCGAGGAGATCGAGCCCCGGTGGTGTGCTTGCCATTGACCGGGGCCGAACGTCTTTGACTCCAGGCGAACTTGCCCCAGTGTGCTCGCTGGTAGGAGCGAGGCGGCCGCGGTGGTTGAGGCGACCGTGCCTCCAGCGCCACAGGCTGGCGGAGGCGAGGTGGGAGCGACGGAGGCTCCCGAGGTGTCCGACCAGCCCTAGGAGGCCGCCGACATTGAAGGGCCCATCTTCTCGGGCGACGACATCGCCGCGCGCCGAGCTGGGCGATGCAGGCGGAGGCCCTGATCGGGCGTCCGGGACGTCTTCCCTCGAGACCACAACCGCGGTCGAAGCGGTCGGGGTCGATCCAAGATCGCGGACGGGCGGCCAAGCGGCCAGCCGCGCATCCGCTGCGCGATCGTGAGGCGCCGCGTGATAGGCGCTGTAAAAGCGTCGGTGGAGGAGTCGCCTCAGCTTGCCGCCCCGCCGTCAAGCGCGCCGACCGCAAGCCCGCCCGCCGCAAACATGCCGCTCCGCGCAGATGCGGGGAGGCGCGCCTTCGAAATCCAAGAAGTTAGAGGGCTCGGGCGGCCGCCTCCTCGAGCGGGCCGGCGGAGCCGCCGGAGGGAGGCGCGCGGATCCTCGACCTCGTTGACTCCTCGTGGACCGAGGCCCACGAGGCGGAACCGCACGATGATGAGGACGAGGAGGCCGGTCCATCACCGCCTCGAGCGAGGCCTCAGGTGGGTGCAGTGGGCATTCGACGAGCTCATCCTCCCGGCCACAACGGTGAGTTCCGCTGAGTCTGATTTTAATCTTGTTTTCTTCGTCTTTGCAATCATTGTCGTGGATGACGTTCCGCCTGGCGCAGACGCTCGTGGAGTCGGCGTCAAGGCGTCGTCATCGGGAGCTCAAGCGAGCGGTTCGGTGGAGATGCATGGCGGTCGCCACTTGGTACCACTGGGGTGGTGGCGAGCGAGGTGTCGGCGAGGACCGCGCTCGAGGCCGTGGTGAAGTCTGCGGAAGACCAGGCTGCCGCGATCGATCGCCGCTACTGCCGCGCGGAGAGGAGTCCCTTGAGGCGAGGCTGGCCCAAGCGGAGGCAACAGCCGCGGAGCTGCGTGCTGCCGCCGTGACCACTACCAAGGCTGCCCAAAAGGCCGCCGCGCCGCGAGGCCGCTGACCGCCCGGATCACGCCAGGCCGCCGCCCGAGGAAGACGGTGCTGCTTCGAAACGAGAGTGGGCGCGGACTGGTCCATGCCGGAGTGGACCTTAAGACGGCCAACCAGTGGCCGACAGCCACCAAGCTCCGGATGCCACCACGAGGGACCGGCCGGAAGCCAACGCCAAGCTGGAGCAGGACGTCGACGGTGAGTGACTAATCACTTCCAGCCTTTGCAGTGCTTCTTTCTTTTCGTTGGTTTTTTGCGGTGTTGACTTGTCTCCTCGTGGAAGTAGGGCTGCGCGTGGCTCGTGACGCGATGGTCGTGCGGCTCATGGAGGAGGCGAAGAAGGTGAATGACGTCGAGCTCAAGATCCTCGAGATGGATGGGGCGGCCAAGAGGTTGTTGGAGCAGTTCGAGAGTAAGTCCCCTTGGCTCTATCTTTGTTTTTCTTCTCGCTTGCTTGAGCTGTAACCGCTTTTACGACTTCCCATCCTTCTTCAGAGGTCAAAGCCGAGCTCGAAGAGTCTCGAAAACTCAACAACAGGTCAAGACCAAGCTCGAGGAGTCCAGGAGGGCTCGGCGCGAGTCAGAGGCGTTACGCCAACAGGACATCCTGGATCGCGCCAAGTTCGGCTGGTTTGTCGGCCGGATCTTGTCGGAGCTTGGCATTCCCCTCGGTCCATTGCTCCCTGGGATGCTCGTGGAGCAGGTCGAGCATCTCCCGGGTGTGGTCAAGAGCGAGGCGCGATCGGCTCGGAAGGTGGTGCACGTGCTCGCCATGTTCGACTCGCACTACTAGGGGCTGGACCGCACTAGCGGCGGTGGCTCTGACTCCGGCGACCCGGTCGACAAGCTCGAGGAGGACGACGTAGCGATGAAGGACCTGGACCTGATCCCACAAGACATACCAGAAGTTGAAGACAACTCTAGGCCTTCGAATTAGATGTATCATTTTATATCCTAGGCAATTAAGAACAAGCTTGTATGTACATTGCCTCGAACAGTTTTATTTCGTTAAAAACTTGTTCAAACATGTTACTACCGAAACATTCCCAAGCATTATGGGACGACTACGGAACAAAGTAGCAGAACTTAGAGACTCGAGCTGATCAAACTTCACTCTGGAGCCGCGGGGGCGTAGGAGTCAGAAAGCCCAGCCAACTCAAGCCACTAAATGATGCCACGTGTTCGCAGCCCCTGAGTACTCGGGGAGGTTTGACAAGTAACTCGCGTATTTTTCGTCAGAATCGTTTTAGGCGAGCAGCGGTTGCAGAGCACTTTTGAAAGAGGCCGGATGGAGACCTGCAGACTCAGACTGTGCTCGCAAGTCTTCGCACCGTAGCCACGGAGGCGTAGGTGCCAGAAGCTTTGAATGAGCGGTAGCTTCAAGCAACACGCAGATCTTCATCTTTTCCTTTCGCAAGTATTTGTGTTCTGCCAAAAAACCTCTCGCGCGTGCGATCGGTTACGACGTGGTTGTCAAGAATTTTGTTTTAAAAATGGGAAAATGAAAGGAGGGCATCGTGCCTGGTAGCCCCGGTGGCGTTCCTGCCTGCAGTGCAGGGGACGCCGCTCGACCTTTTGAAATGTTGAAGCACATAAGATAGATGCCAAAGAGAAAGTTCAAGAACTCATAGATGTATAAACAAAAGCATACGACATTTATTCATTGATCGTAAGATATAACGAGGAACATTACTCAAGGGTAAAAGCGCCACAGGTGTTCTATGTTCCACGCATTGGAGACGACCCTACCATCCTCGTATTGGATCTTGTACGTCCCGGGTCGGAGCACTTGATCGATGATGAATAGCCCCTCCCATGGAGGCGCGAGCTTGTGTCGGTCCTTGTTGCCTTGGACTCGCCGAGCACCAGGTCCTTGACCTGAACTCGCGGACCGCACGTTGCGCTCGTGGTAGCACCGCAGGCTTCGGTAATCGGTGAGTGTAGTAGTGCGACGCGTCGCGTGCCTCGTCGAGCTGGTCGATTGCATCCTCAAGCGCAACTTGGTTCCCCTCCTCAGTGTATGCCCGAACTCTCGAGCTGCCGTAGTCGATGTCCGTCGGGAGGACGGCTTTCGACCCGTGCACCATGAAGAAAGGCGTGAAGCGCGGTGGCTCGATCGGGCATGGTGCCAGCTCCCACAGACGGATGGCGGTTCAGCCACCCATTTGGCCCAGAACTTCTCGAGTCGCTTGAAGATGCGGGGCTTCAACCCCTGCAGGACCATGCCATTGGCCCTCTCGACTTGTCCGTTCGTCCTTGAGTGTGCAACAGCGGCCCAATCCACACGGATGTTGTTGTCGTTGTAGAACCTGAGAAATTTCTTTCCCGTGAACTGCATGCCATTGTCGGTGATGATGGAGTTCGGAATGCCGAAGCGGTAAATGATGTCGGTGAAGAATGCCACGGCCTCCTCGGAGCGGACCTTTACTATGGGTCGGGCCTCGATCCACTTGGAGAACTTGTCGACAGCTACGAGCAGGTGCGTGAAGCCCCCGGGCGCCTGTTGGAGCGGCCCCACCATGTCTAGGCCCCACATAGCGAAGGGCCACGTGATGGGTATGGTCTAGAGCGCTTGTGCCGGGAGATGAGTTTGTCGGGCGTAGAACTGGCACCCCTCGTAGCACCGCACGATGTCCTTGGAGTCTGCCACTACTGTTGGCTAGTAAAACCCTTGTCGGAAAGCCTTTCCGACAAGAGTTCTCGGACCGGTGTGATGTCCGCACATCCCGGCGTGGATCTCTTGAAGCTGCTCCTTGCCCTGGTCTCTCAAGACGCAGCGCATGAGTATGCCTGCCGCGCCTCGCTTGTAAAGCTCGCCATCGATGAGGACGAATGCCTTAGCTCGTCGTGAGATACGGCGCGCTTCCGTCTGGTTGGAAGGCAACTTCCCTTCAACTAGCCACTCGAGGATGGGGAAACACCAGTCTGGATCTTCAAGGTTCGGCTCGGGTTGTTGATCGATCTCCATGACTTCCGGCTCCTCGAGTTCTTGTGGCTGCTCTCCTTCGACCCGTACGGACGGCGTGTGCTGGTCGCTCGCGAACAAACCGTGTGGCACTAGCTTCCGGCTTGATGCTGCCTTGGCGAGGATGTCAGCAGCTTTGTTGTAGTCACACAGCACATGATGGAGCTCGAGCCCATGGAACTTGTCCTCCAGCTCGCGCACGGCCCGACAATACGCCGCCATCTTCGGATCAACACAATTTTTCTCTTTCAT
This sequence comes from Cenchrus purpureus, assembly GCA_022644695.1. Lineage (NCBI taxonomy): Eukaryota > Viridiplantae > Streptophyta > Magnoliopsida > Poales > Poaceae > Cenchrus > Cenchrus purpureus. The sequence continues at coordinate 170,112,984 of CP053454.1, read as the reverse complement.
GACTTGATCCACAACAAGCTCTGAGTCCCCTCTAATCTCGAGACAGCGGATTCCGAGCTCGATTGCGATTCGAAGGCCATTGACGAGCGCTTCATACTCGGTGACATTGTTGGAGGCGGGGAAATGTAGTCGAACCATGTACTCCATGCGCACGCCCAGGGGCAAGATGAAGACAAGGCCTACTCCCGCTCCTTCCTTCATGACAGAGCCGTCGAAGTACATTATCCATGTCTCATGCTCGATAGGCGCCGGCGGAGTTTGGATTTCTGTCCACTCAGCGATGAAGTCCGCCAACACCTGCGACTTGATGGCACTTCGCGGTGCATAGGTTGTGTTCTGCCCCATCAACTCGAGGGCCCACTTGGCTATCCTCCCCTTGGCCTCGGGGTTCTGGATCACCTCTCCGAGCGGGTACTTGGACACCACCGTGATGGGATGCGCATCAAAGTAGTGGCGAAGCTTGCGCTTGGTGATCAAGACAACATATACCAATTTTTGCATTTGCGAGTAGCGGGTTTTCGAGTCGGAGAGTACCTCACTCACGAAATAGACCGGCCTCTGCACCTTGAGCGACCTTCCGGGTTCTTGTTGGCGGTCGATTTCCGTCAACCAAGAACACTTGTTATGTTATGGTTTGAACTTCATTTTGGAACTAACCCGCCACTAGGGATACTAATGATTTAACAAGTTCACCGTTGGATGTGCATTTTGGAGTATAGTGTTTTTGCAGGAATTCACGTATTAAATGAGGGAAGATGCAACTAGTTCAGAGAACGTTTTGCAAGGCAATCAAGGAGCTCCGACCATGTGCGAACTTGCCTCCAAAGGTGGCAAGGACTAATGTGCTTGAATGGAGAACTCCCGAGGACCGAGATGAAAAGGCCGGAAGTTCATGCATAAAGATCCCTCAACTTGGTCGCGGAGATAACGACGTCCAAAGGCCACAATTGAAGGGGCCCATGATCCAAAATGCAAAAGATGGAGCGCGGAGAAAATTGGGCTGAAACCGAGCCCAGAAAGGCCCAGGCCGGCCGGCCCATGCCGACTGGCCCAGCCCATTCTGGTGTCGGTTCGCGCCCCCATTCTTTGGTGTTAAGTACGTGGATCCCTAAGCGCGTGGGCAAGCCGCCATTCACCAGAGACGCCATCTAGTTCCTCAGAGCCGCCAAGGAAGAGAAGATCGACTATGAGAGAGACTCTTGGGGGAGGACACTTGGGAGAGATCATCGCCAAGCCCAAGGGAGGTCGCCACGAGGAAGGAGGACGTCGAGAGAGTTTGCCGCTTGGCCAGAGTTGAAGGACAACGAAGATCCATCTTCATCGGAAGCATCCACCATCTCAACGGTGCCATGCCTAGCGCCATGATGGGGTAAAGTCTTTCATTTGTCCATGGAGTTGTAACGAACTTGAAGTGTAGTCACCTATATCTTGTTTGGATCATATGTCTATCATACCTCTTGTTGATGATGCTTAATGTTTAAGGCTAGCTACCGTGCTTTGGGGTTGCTCCGTAGATCAGCGTCAACATACCGTGTTCATTAGGGTTAGTACCGATTACCTTGGCGTAGTGACATGTATGCGAGGGAAGGAAAAGTCTAATCCTTGATCACACACCTAGATAGATTGGATCGGGGTTTATAATGTTTTGGGTGATTGCATCTTCAAGTGCCTAGACTTGGGCATAGGTTCTTCATACTTGTGCACCTTTAATCTCTCTTTAATGTAATCTAGGGTTAGTTTGTCTTTACTTTATAGATTAATCTTTCTATCATAAGTCTTCAATCAACTAGATTAGTGTTAGGTTAAACGCTAGTAATCCCTTGCTCCTTGGGTTGACAAGAACCTTGGGATCTCCGTAGGTGAAGAAGGGCATAGGAGATCCGCTTGCGGATCGAAACTTCATACGAGTTTACCTATCAACAAGCCCCTTTTTACTGTGCGGGGGAAGCTAGTTTACTTAATCTTTCATTGATTTTGTTGATTACTAACATCTAACCCTAGTCTAGAAAAACACTCTTTTTGTTTTTGTTTTCTTTTGATTGTCTAGATGTTCGTTGGAAATCCCTTGGAGGAGCCGAAAAAATCACTAAGAGACTATGCTAGCCCTCGATGTGAGGACATCAAGGTACAAGAATCGGACTTGGTTCTCCAAGCGACAAGGTATGCAATCAAGCCTCGAATCATTGAGATGGCAGCAACTAATCCGTTCCGAGGGGTGGAGACGGACAACCCGTATAGACATATCCAGTGCTTCACGACACTATGCAATACGATACGGCAAGAGGGAGTCCCCGATGATTGGTTTAAATGGAATCTTTTCCCCTACTCACTTGCCGATGAAGCAATGAAGTGGTATTCATTGCATCCTTGATCGAGGGAAATTGGAATCAATTGATAAAGAAATTTTGTGCCAAGTTTTTCCCTATAAGCAAGATTCAACATATAAGGATGCAAGTGATTAACTTTAAGCAAGGAGAAGAAGAGGGGATTGATCAAGCGTGGAATAGATTCAACGAGCTAGCTGAACAAGGACCAAGACTCGGATTTCCCGGTGATGTACTTTTGCATACATTTTTCTTTTCCCTAACCCCTAGTTGCATGGAATACGTTCAAATGTGTGCAGGAGGGGATCTCATGGAGAAAACACTCACGGAAGCTGCCCAACTTCTACAAAAAAAATAAGCGGCGGCCATGCGAAGAGATTGGGAAACACGACTTTCGGAAGCGGAATGTGATGCAAGTGTGAGACCACTTGCTGGAATTTTCAGAAATACGGTCCGGGAAGAAAGAGGAGCCAATCCCAAAAAGGTTGAAGAAATTAAACACTAGAACTATCCGGAGAGTGATCATGAGACAAGCAAAGCAAGTGAAAGGACTATGTCAAGCGCGAAGCCACTAGGGGAGTTCGAGCAAATGGATTGGGTCCCAATTGATTTTGGAGAAATCTTTGACAAGAGAAGACCGTTCCCCAAATCAAAAGGGGATGGTGAAAAGTGGAGATGGACTTTCCGAGAAACAAGTGGAACATACATACAACCTAGAGACAACCGGAGGTCCTTCAAAAACTCTTTAGCGAAGAAGTGGATCCGGACCATGTGGTGCAAAGGATTATGGGAATCAAGCCCGAGGCATCACCATTCACTCTCCTCGCTGAAATTTATGCCATAGGATCCGATGAAGAAGAGAAGACATCGCCGTATAGATTGCAAGGTCAACAACATTGATTGCAAGGCGTTGCGACATTGAGCACAAGTAAGTGTCTTGTCTTCTAAAATTTTGATGAAATTCATGATCATACCATTGACCTAGTTCCAACCACTACTAAATTAATCATGGGAGATGGTAGAATTGTTAAACCTATTGGAATTGCCCGAAATCTAGAAGTTTTAATTTCGGAAAATACATAACCGATTTCTTCATTGTTGATGTCTACTATGATAAAAATCATGTAATTCTTGGTAGACCTTTCTCAAGTTGGTTAATGCCGTTTTAGATCGGAAAAGGAAAAGTAACTATTAATCTTGATGGGGATAATCACACATATAATTTTCTTCCCTTCTAGAATTGCCTCACCCTACCTCTTGATGACGAAGAGGTAGAGAGCCTTCATTGTTGAAACTTTAGGGATCCATTGCAAAGAGCAATGGAGAATGAATCTAATAATGAGCTAGATGGAGAATTAGAAGCAACTAAAGGACTAGAACCACAAGGCGGAAGCTTAGAGGAAGATAAATTTGAAGACATTGGGAAATTAAACATGAGGAACCACAAGTACGGAGGTGGATCTTAAGCCATTGCCCAAAGGATTGAAATATGAATTTTGGGCGGACAAGACTTATCCGTGATCGTGAGCGAATTGAGTCCCGAGGAGAATGACATGTTGCTGAATTTATTGAAAAAGCACAAGAAAGTGATCGGATATTCGATAAATGACCTTAAAGGACTTAGCGTTTTGCACTCACCGCATACCTATGGAGGATCAATGCAAGCCCGTTGTGGACCATCAAAGGAGGTTAACCCATGCCATGCGAGAGGTGGTGAAGAAGGAGGTCATCAAGTTGTTGGACGTGGAATCATCTACGGTCGCATAGCGAATGGGTGAGCCCGTACATTATGTCAAAGAAAGGAGGTTTAACCATGGTTAAGAATGAGAAGAATGAACTAATACCACAAAGAACTGGATGGAGGATGTGTATTGATTATCGTAAATTGAACAAAGCAACAAGAAGGATCACTTCCCCCTCGTTCATCGACGAGATGCTTGAGAGGTTAGCAAACCATGCATATTTTGCTTCCTTGATGGATACTCGGGGTTCATGCAAATTCCCATTCACGGATGATCAACACAAGACAACATTCACTTGCCCTTATGGAACATTTGCATATAGAAGGATGCCCTTTGGTTTATGTAATGCTCCGACCTCTTTTCAACGATGCATGATGGCGGTATTTTGAGTTCATCGAGGAAATTGTTGAAGTATTTATGGATGACTTCTCCGTTTATGGTAAAACTTTTGCGGATTGTTTGGCAAATTTGGATAAAGAATTTCAATTTGGATGTGAATAGAGAATAATTAAATAACAATTTTCCCATAATTTTAAAATTTTTGCAACATTGTTTCTTCGAAATATAGTATAGGAAAAGCGTTGTTTGTTTGATTAAATAAAATATTTAGGTTGCATTCATGTGATGCATCGAGTGTTCACGAGTGCAAAGGTTTCAAAAATGCTTGGGTGTTCCAAACCCTTGAGAATTTTAGGATTTCTGGAATTCTCATTTTCAGAGCTTATTCTATTTATTAGAAGGCTCTAAAATTCTTTCTTGAGCTCAAATACTTTATTTGGATTGTTTGTCTCAATCTATCTCGATTTTCCATTTTTGAATTTTGAGTATTTTCGTGCTCATGTATTTTCTAGACTTTTGGAAATACTTTTCGAAAATAATTCTGAAAATAAAAAGAAATCTATCCTATCCTCTTGGGCCAGAGACCATCTCGAGGAGGCCCGGAGCGTGAGCCCATGAGAATTGTGTCCATGCGGACACGGCCATGGCTGCCAGCCGTTGAGCGTGCGTGAAGCTTGGCCGCGTATAAAGGGATCATGTGAGTGTGAGCCCGGCGTCGATGGTGTTGAGATGTTCAAGTTCATGGCCGATTATGTGGAAGGGGCCATGGGCCTACAAGTGACCTCGCTGAGGATGAGTCCTCACGTGAGATGCCGGGCCATGCCAAAAGGCTTACCAGCTGCGATGCCGTCTTTCGATTCCGTGAACTGCTTTATCTGGCGGTGGCGATCTGATCCCTTCTACCTCATGCCACTTAATGAAGCCTAGCTGCCTGTGTTTGGAGCAAGCGGAGACCAGGTGTACTTCATGCCGGTTATCTTCTCAATGAGCTCCCTTGGTCCCGCGGTGAGAACCTCCTGAACTCCCTCAACCTCCTCTCTGTTTGTGTTTCACCCAAGCTAGCTGGGAATTTGATTATGAGCATGTTCTGCGCCATGAGTGTCAGTCCCAAGCTGCGGGTTGAAGAAGATAAGGTTATTTTGCGATTAGATCCCTGTCATGCTTTAATCTTTCAAGTTCTTTTATTGTCTTGTACCTTTTGTGGAAAATCGAAAATCCCACCTTTCACACATAAATCAATGAGCATTTTTCAGATCTAATATCCTTTGTATGGCAGATTGGGTGACTTGCCAATCTTGGCTAGTCCTGTTAGAGTTAATCTCGTTTAAGTCCTTCTAATCTTGTTTTATCCATAGATTCTTTGTTTTAGCTCGTTTTAATTCATTCAAGTTGCGTTAGGTTCATAATAATGCAAAGTACACGTTAGTGGTGAGTTTTCATCATGTTTGTTTTCTGAAAATTAATTTAATATTAATTTTGATTAATGATTAGTTATACAAATAAAAGCTATATAGTGCTACATGGTTTCATAATCAATGTAATTTGACTAATGTTTATTTCACATGCTTTTGTAAATAAAATCTAATTAGATCTTTATCTGGTTTCATAAACAAATATTAATTTGTTTAATAGTTAATTAATCTTTTCTAATTAAAAGTTGAGGCTTTACTCGACTTACAAATAAATGTTAATTTGATTAATACCAATGTAATGATGAATAATAATATGATCCAATCGTCATAATTACGTTTAGATGATTCATATAGTTTACCTTTTCTAAGCTAAATGTTTAATTGGTATAATCTATACATGAATCTTTATAAATAAAATTTGATTAGGTTCTTTACTTGATATTTACAAATGAAATATAATATTGCATTAATTAAATTATTTTATTTCTAAATATCCTTTACATTTGTTTGCTAATTAAAATGAACCTTTATAGTCTTTTGATCATAAATTCGTTAGTTAGAGCTTATCAAGCTCTATCTCGGTCTCCTTGTGATCAAATCTCTGAAGCTCAAACCATGTGTATCTAAGACCTTTCCTTCTAAGCGAGTGATGTGCTTTAGGTGATCTATAGAATCAAGCCATTCCTTTAGTGCGCTCTTTTAAAGCTTTCTTGATTGGTGTATTGTTCTTAGTTTGCTTGTTTGTTTCTTGTATGCTTGTGCGATGATTGATGCGCATAGAGTGAATCTGAGCTTTGAAGAGCAAAGATGAAGATTTCAACAACATTACTTTGGTTAAAGGCAAGTGTGTCCTTGTGCTTTTGTCCTAAGAACTATATTTAATCACTTTGCATATGCTTTGCATTTAATTTGATGGGTCCTATTAAGGTTCATCCTAGTCTTTATTATCATTCCTTGTCCTTTGGGTTTATCTTTATGTTGGTAGCTATGCTTAGTTGCTATACAGGTTATGGTGGTTTTAATGAACATTAATGATGAACTTGCTTTTGTGTTTATATCTCTGGTTGCTTAATACAAGATCATATGCATTAATCAACATGGGCGACCACCAGTACAACCAAGACATATGGCTCTGTCTTGGCAAGTAATTGAAACCTTGATGTTGTAGTGATCTTAGAAACAATGGGGAGGCGTTGTTGGGGTATAGACACATCTAGCGGGAGTTGGGTTTGTTCTTTTATGGTGGGGTATTGCGGGAGCTTATCTTGATCCTAAAACCTAGTGGGTTGCTGCACATTAGGGAATCTTTGCAAAGGCCTTCGTCCTATGCAATCACACCTCGGTAGGTGTGGTATGATGTGGCGGCATCATGGTTGGTCTAAAGTTCTTGACTTTCGTGACTTGTGGTGAAAGTGTACAACTCTGCAGTGTAAAACTAATCGATTAGTAGTGCTCACATCAAGAGCGGCGGACCTCACATGATAATTGAACTTGAAGATGGACTTAAATCATGGTTATGCTGCCAATGCTTATGATTATCTATCTTACCTTTATGCTATGGGTTGGTATATACTTATATCTTAATCAGTGCTAATAAATTTGACCAACTAAAAGTGTAATGCGGTCAACCTATCAACCTTTCCTTGTTAAGCCTGATTCATACTTTCCCCACACTTCGATCGACATGTGCTCACCCTTGCTATAAACAATGTTGCTCGAGAAGAGGAATGCTATGAAGATGTTGGTGCTAGCGTGCAACCCCATCACATGTGATGTTTGGTGTCGTTTCGATTAAGCATAAATCTCGATAATCTATTTTTCTTACGTATTTTGTTTGATTCACTTATGTCACTATATGTATGAAAATAGATCCTGACATACATTGTGTGACAATAAAGTTCTTACAAGGTGTGGGGAGGTTGACTTGGTGCTAAATTGGGAGAAATGTCACTTCATGGTGAAACAAGGAATAGTGTTGGGACACCGTGATATCCGAGAGGGATCGAGGTGGACAAGGCTAAGGTTGAAGCGGTTGAAGCTTCCACCAGACGGATATCAAATCTTTGAGGAGTTTCTTGGGCCATGCGGATTCTATAGGAGATTCATCAAGGATTGCTCAAAGATTACAAAGTCGTTGACTAATCTTCTCCAAAAAGATGTGCCATTCGATTTTAATGAGAAGTGCTTGGCGTTGGACACTAAAGAGAGCTCTCATAACCGCATTAATCATTCAAGCGATTGAGTCAACCATTTGAGATCATGTGCGATGCTGACTATCGTTGGAGGTGTTGGGACAACGAAAAGAAGGCAAGGTGCATGCTATATATTATGCTAGCAAAACCCTTAATGGAGCTCAATTAAATTATGCAACAACGGAGAAGGAATTGCTTGTAGTATTTGCCTTTGAAAAATTCAGATCTATATTGTGAATTCTAAAGTAATCGTCTACACGATCATGCGCAATCAAGTATCTCTTGTCTAAAAGGATGCAAAGCCAAGGTTGATTAGGTGGATCCTTCTCTTGCAAGAGTTTGATGTGGAGATTCGGATAAAAGGGTCAAAATGTTGTGGCCGACCATCTATCAAGAATGAATCGTGAGGATGATAAAGAGCCCATGAAGACAAGATGAGAGATGATCATCTATATGCATCCTTGACAAAGACACTTGGATGATCAACATTATTCGAGCCATACGAAAGATGCCACTTGATCACTTAGATAAGAATGCTCAAAGAAGGGTGATGGAGGAGAAAATATTATTGGGATGCACCTTACCTCTTTAGGCTTGGAGCGGATGGAGTCTTGCGAGGTGCGTACCAAGGGGAAAAGAGTCAAATATTAAGGAAGTGTCACTCGAGGAGTATGGAGGACACTATGGACATTTTAGGACTCAAGCAAAGGTATGGGCTAGTGGGTTCTATTCGAGATGCATCAAGATTCGAAAAGGTGCGTTGCTTCTTATCCGGAATGTCAAAGAACGAATATATCTCAAAGGAATGCTATGCCTTTAAATTATAACTTGCAAATTGATATATTTATGGAATTGACTTCATGGGGCCTTTCACTAATTCAAATGGATATGAGCATATATTAGTAATGGTTGATTATGTATCCAAGTGGGTAGAGGCCATCCCTTGTCAGAGCTTCAGAGGAATCTATATCAATGATCAAGAATGTTATATTCCCACTATGGAGTCCATGAGTTTTGATAAGTGATGGAGGAACACACTTCACGGAAATAGTTTGAAAGTGCTTGTCCAAGTTAGGGATTGAGCATAGAGTGGCCACGGCTCCACAAACCAATGGTCAAGCGGAAACTTCAAATAGGCAACTCAGTATTCTTAACAAGACCGTTGAGAAGGAGGTAAAGATTGGTCGAAAAAGTTGATGAGCATTATGGGCGTATCGGATGGCACACAAGACACCAATAGGTATGACACCCTATCAATTCGTCTATGGTAAATCTTGTCATTTGCCTTTGGAACTAGAGCACAAAGCATATTGGGCGATCAAGGAGATGAATCTTGATGTGGATGCCGCGAGAATCAAACGGAGAATTCAAATAAGTGAATTAGAAGAGATGAGGCTTAAAGCTTATGAGAGTGCAACCATCTACAAGGAAAGAATGAAGCAATGGTATGATAAAAGACTTCAAGCAAAGGAATTCAAAGAAGGCGACAAGGTCCTCCTCTTTAACTCAAAGTTCAAGATATTCGGGAAAGGCAAATTGAAAAGCAAATGGGATGGATGTATGTCGTCCCCTCTCGCCAAGCGGGCGGTAACGATTATGGATATAAAGGAGACCAATATGTGGTTAATGGACAGCGATTGAAGGTTTTTCTTGAGCCCGATGTCGTGCCCATCGACTACATTGACATATACACCATGGAGGACGGGCCTGAACGTCAAGCCTAAGACGTAAAATAAGGTAACTTTTCTGTAAATAAATTTTCATTTTCTTTTCTTATTTTTATCGAGTCCTTTTTGTGTTTTTTTAGCTGGACCTTTTCACCACATAGGCTAGTAAACACGAAACACAGAGGCCCGCAGAAGATGGGCCATGGGGGCTCAAACGGAGGGTAGGCGCCGCCCATGCCGGCCCACCCGGCACCCCTGCATCGGTTCTTGCCCATTTTTCTCTGGGAAATGGCTCGGTTTATTTCCTATCTTTGCCGACCTTTTTAGCAACTAACAATGAGTGGTAGGGCGACGATGAGCTTGAGCGAGGCGGCCGCGAAGGAGCATAAGGGTGTGAGTAACCTTTTCTTCCTCTTGCTCCATTGTTTTTCCTAGCGTCAAAGTGTTTACTGCTTGGAGCGTGCATGTTACAACTTTGTTTTGATGTTTGGTGATCTTCTATGTTGGGAGGTCGATGCCTAAAATGGGATGTATTGATGTTTCAATCATTTTTTTGATGTTCTGAAAATTTTCAATGTTAGCGTGATGTTGCAAAAATATTGCATGAAACAAAATTAGGAAATAGGGTTTTGAGTTTTCCGAAAGTGGTGCTCTTCTTGTGGGAAGTTTCATTGTGTAGTAGCTAGCTTTTCTTCCTCTTGTGCTTCTTATTTATTGTAAGATCTAGCGTGGAGCTAGCTCTTTTAAATTTTACTCAAGTGGTGTCAGTCTCAAAGTGGAAGTTTGAGTCTTGAAAATAGCTCGTGATGTGTCTTAAATTAGCGTTGAGTCAAGAGAAATGAGTCCTATACATTTGTGTCGTGCTAGTCTTTGTTTCTTTTACTTGTTATACTTTCTTTGTCCTTATTATTTGAGCATGAGCATTGTGAATAATTATTTTGCAATGGTGTGTGGAAGTTTACCTTTGAAAGTATCCATGCTCAACTTTGATCTAGGACCTTACTTTGGCTATGCTTTGAGTAATACTAATATTGGAGGTGTTTATTTAGAATTATGAAAACCCTTGCAATGAAGGTTAGCGATTTCTTTCTCAAGTTGAGAGAAGTCTATCCTATACAAGCCTAAACTATATATATATACTCCACCATAAGTGTTGTTTAGTATGATGAATTGGGTTCTACTCTCTTGGGAGGTCTAATTTCAAGCAATGATCATGTCCTTGATGTTATATCTTTTATTGCTAGCCGTCATATATTCGTAATGGGAACTTCACATTGAAAGCCCCATACATCGGATTCCATACCGAAACCATAAACATCTTTTTATCATCTTATTCCTTGAACACAACCCATGTCCGAAGATTCGTTCAATTTTAGGTAAGGTTTTATTTAAAATTCAGATTGGTATTCATGTCAAAAGGATGGGCGAAAGGCTTCGGAATAGAAGATAAAGATGTGGAGGAAAGAAAAAAATATATATACGTATATGTGTGTGCACACACAAGAAAAAAAGAGAGAGAGAGAGAGAAAGAAAAGGAAGAAAAGAAAAGAAAAGAGAGAAAAGAAAGAAAGAGAGAAAAGAAAAGAGAAAGGTCCAAGGCAAGGCAAGAAGGATATAATGAGGGATGATAAGTCAAGTGAAGATCAAGAGAAGTGCAAGAAAGGATGCGATGATGTTGAGAAGCAGATCTTCGATATTCCATACCATGTGCAATCCGACATCGAGGACATCATTAGTGCCTTGAAGTCATTATTCTTTTCCTTTGCACATGTCCACCATTCTAAATCTTCTCATCCTTGATACCCTTACATTATGGTTTAACTCTCATGATCATTGGCTTGGAAGGTGAACGACCACTAGAGGATTTTCTTAGCTTGATAATACTTGTGCTAACTTCACTAGCCATACCTATAGCTCCACCTTACATTATAAATGAGAGACTTATGGGAGGTGAGAGTTTATGAAATTATCTAGGATAGTCATTTTAAATGAGTGACATGTGAGAACTTGGAGGAGGACTTTGTCTAATACTTTATGCAGGAATTTTATTTCTAAAAGCTTGTGAAAACCCTCCGGTGGAAGTAAGAAAGTAAGTATGGTTGGAGATGAGGATCTCTAGTGAAAGGTATGAGTTGTGGGGTAAGTCTTGAGTTGGTAAATTTCCT